>WNGS01063839.1:8606666-8633756 GCA_020271785.1 Procambarus virginalis
ATTTGTGTGTGTATTATGTAGCTGCTTCTTGACCTATACTTTGCAATCCCTTATTTATTATAAAGCAGAGGTACACTGCTGTGATTACTTATCAGTAACTACGGGGAATGAAATATCTAGTTCCTTACGCCCCGCCTCCTAGTCGTTTATAACCTTAGTGTTAATTACCTCTCTCAACATAACGTTTTCAAATACTGTGTTATTTTTAAAGTTGAGGATAGCCATTGGCTTTAACCACCTTTTTAATGAATTGTACTGCCGACCGCCTGTACAAAGTGCGAGGACTTCCTCACATCTCTACCCTTGTGTCCAGCTTCCACTACTGTCCCCTTGTCCTACTGCTTTTTAATTTAAATAGGATTCCTTTATCCACTTTACCTATTTTCCCTCAAGATCTTATACATAGTTATCATATCCTCGCATTTCTTTTTTCCTCAAAGGTTGAGGCTCTTTTTTTTAAATCTGCTCTCAAAGTTGAGATCTCCCGACTATGCTATATCTAGTTACAAACCTCTGAACTTTCTCAAGTTTCTTTTTATGCTTCAAAAGGTGTGGTTTCCATGCTGACGCTGCATACTGAGATAATGGTTTTACATAGGCAGTGTGTATGGACTTCAAACCCTTTTTGTTTCATTTTTAAATGTTATGCTTACTAACCTCCGTTGTTGTTGTTATAGATTAAGCTACTCGGAACAAGTTCCAAGTAGCACGGACTATGGTGAGCCCGAAGTGGACTTACCTGGCACACGAGCGGTGCTGAGGCTAACCTCCTATATGCTGGTTATTTTATCCTGTTCACACGAGCTTCTGGTGACCTGACTAGGGTTTAAACCTGCATTGTCAGAGCTCAACCCCTGGTGTACAGTACCAATACCACATCACCAACAGTTGCTTATAAGGCTTGGTTGGTCCTGAAGCTTACAGATCACCAACCAATCCCAGGCACCACATGTGATGCAATTTGGGCAGTTTTTCATCAATACAAAATAGAACTCGAAACAATGGACATAAATTGGTTAAGTTTAGATTTTGAAAGTCGTGGGTAAATACTGGTTTGCAAACAGGGGGTGTTCATTCATGGAACAAATTACAGAATAACATAATAAGACGTAGGATTGGTGGATGTTTCCAGCAGTTTGGATGGTCATAAACAGAAACTGCCTCGTGTATGCCAATAGGCCTTCTGTAGTTTCCTTAATTCTTATTCACTTGCACCTTTCAGGCATCACAAAGTGGGGTGGCCACAGATTAAACCATCCATCACATGGGAAGCCTTCCAGCAGGTGAAGTCAATGGTTTGTATGGGCATAGTGTGTGCTCTGCTAAACAGGTTTATCTTTTAGTTGGCAATATTTTGAGGGGAAAAGGGAAACTTATTACAAGAGCAGGTCTTGTGCATATGGAGTGGCAAAGTGTGCTCATACCAACTACAAATTTGAGTCATATTACTTCTGAAAACTAATTTAAATTTTATGTAATATACTGCACTAAGACATTTATATTCTTTCAAATAAGTTTTATAATTACTGTACTATTTACCTGTTTGCCCAGCTTACACATTTTTTTGCCATTCTAGGTAGCCAAAAAAACTCACTAACAGGTAAATCTATTTTAATTACACACTGTATATAATGTACCACCTGTTCAAGAGATACCATCATGATGTGATTTGGAAAATAATAGTTTGTTTTAATTAAGTTGAAAACAATAATGTTAATTGTAGTTTTATTATATTATCATAATTCTTCTCTGGAGAAAAGTTGCTGGCATGTTTCCACTATCATGACCAGGGTGGAAGAGGGATACAGACATAAAAATAAATGTTCAATTAATAACAGACATTATCATGCCAGCCAACAGCTTTGAAGATAACAGAGGTGCCACAATACTTAATCAAATTATATAGACTAAGTTCAGTGATCATGGAGACATGTTAAGAAACATTAAATAAGACACACAGGAAACTATTAGAAAGATATCTATGTTGGAACTGAAAACAACAGGTACAGGAGTCCTCGATATGACTTAAAGTGTCTGACCAGCTGGAAGCCTTTGATGCAGACTCTTAAGAAGGCCTATATACAGTATGAGGAAATATAAGAATATCTTTAACCTCAATTCACGCTAAAAGAAATGGAGTAGAAGCAGAGCTTGTAGGAATAGAAAGCAGAGCTCTGAGCTTGTAGGAATAGAAAGCAAGGAGGTTGAGGTGTTTACTGTGGCGCTGAAGCAGACTAGTAGAGACCACAGATTCCTGGAGAGCAGTCTTTTCTCCTAGCTCCAGATAATTTACCTCATAGTGCCTGGTTAGGAACTAGATTTGGGTTACCTCTATATATACTTGATCATGATCTAGACAGAATGAAATGTCAATTCTTTTCAGATTCGTGGGTTGGGTATAAGATGAGTTGAAACCTGATGTGGCCAGAAAGCTCCATGAAGGAGTAGTAGTGCCAATCATTATGTACAGTTGCAAGAAGATGGTGTGGTACGAAGATACAAAATTAGTAGTATAGCATGCATGGATAATCTGAGAAGCATGTTAAGAGAACAGTTAAGAATACAGAATAAAAATGATATCTAAAGATGTAGAATGCAAAAGTCAATAACAGTAAGGTTGAGGAAAGTGTACCGAGATGGTCTGAGTATGTTGAAAGAATTGTTGATAGTTGACTGCTGGAGAGTGCATTCAAGTGCAGGAGGAGAGATAAACCTGAAAGAAGGTTTGCAGACAAGGGAGAATAGAAGGAAGTAAGGAGCGCAAATAATGCACAAGATATGGTAAAGGACATGGCTGGGTGGAAGCAGTTTGGAGAAAAACAAAAAAAAACAAAAAAAGTGAATGCATCTGTATGTACTGTACAGGACAATTCTTGTGTAGTTATGAGGGTGCTGCTATGTAATGTAATGATATAATGAATGAACAAGTGAAATTATATTTTTTTATACATGTAGCCTACTCTCGCTATAGTACATATTCACTATCTCCAAGTCAATGTATCCACACCACAGTTAAGTGGAAAAGGGGTTAATGATAATGTATGTATATTCAGGATTTAAATGGTCTCTTGACTTGCATATCTGTATAAAGATTGTAACATCTGACAGACTCTCATGTATTTGGTATAGAAGTCAATCACCAAATACAATAGACCAACTTATTACTTATATATATCAAGTGAGCAAATACTCCTCAACCCTTCCGTGATCAAACTCCATACATTTCAGCATGTGGTGCTGAAGTCTAACAAACAAGGCCATGCTTTGATAACAGCACAACTCGGGAGCTTTTGCATTTGTCTCTATTAGTGGTCTCTTCGAGTTTGTAGTCCTACACTACTGTATATGTACACAACATTAATTTGCGTGTTTATCTACGTATCCTTGACCGGTTCCTGGAATTTATTGGCAAGTCAAACAGTTCATTATCACCATTACTATCAGGTCCAGCATTTTTCTGCATAGTTCTTTCATCAAGCATTCGTGTTACATCTGGATTCTCTTCAAACCATGCATTACGTAGTGGGTTCTCTGCAACGTCATGTGCAACCAGATCCCTACCTCCTATGATTCTTGGCAATGATGTCATTTCACTTATATTCTGAAAAAAATGTAAAGGCATAAAATTATATACTGTAAGAGCTCGCAAATCCGGACCCATTAACATGAACCTTTGGGTAATCCAGACAAAATCCGGGTTACTGAGATATCAGCCAGGGTTACAGAATAACATTGGAAGACTTATGCTCACCAGAAGAATCCTCATCAGCTGGCAGTCAAAACTGACCTTGTCAATCTACCCTAACCATGTAAATTGATGTACCACATCAATTTATCACAATGATGTACCACAACTTTTTGTACCACAACCAACATAATTCATATTTCCATATACTTTATTGTATGTGGAAATATGAATATTTCCACATACAATACAGCATGTGGAAATATGAATTATGTTGGTTGTGGTACAAAAATATTGTGAATGTGCTCATTTTTGGACCTTCCCAGTAAGAATTCCTGCTAATCTGGATGTCTAGCTAACTCAAGAGATGGGGGGGTGGGTATCATATGATCTACATTAACGAGCATTGAAAGTACAAAAAAAATTCAAGTCAATCGACATTATGTCTCACATAGCTGAAAATAAAATACAGTATTATGTACTCTCACTAGGCAGTCCACAAAATCCATTTTAAAGAAGTGAACCTACAATAATTGTGAGAAAGAAGATCTAGATGAGACATGGCCACAACACACAAGATACTGAGACAAACTGAACAAGGAAAGACTGTTCAAAATTAGAAGTGAGATTAGAAGCTACATAAGAAAAACGTGAAACACAATGCCGAAAGTTGTCAGCGAGGTCTGGGACAGTAAGTCAACAAAAACTACCTGGCGAACAACTGACACGGTGGGCATCCGGAAAGAACACAAGATATGAACATTTACTCTACTCAAAACAATTAGAGGATTAACTAGAGCATGGGAGGTTTTCCTTTAGCCACAACCTGCAAGGATGGAAACAAAAATCATACACCTGTCCAACAGTTCTGCAAATGTGGGTATAAGAGTAGTAGACAGCTACTCATGGACCAGGGAACAACAAGAGGCTGTAGGAACCATGCCCAAACTAGAATAAGTAACAATGCACTTATCCCAAGCATTGCCATTCCATGTCCTTCACAAGTCCTTCAGACAACCATCCACTACCCTATCACTGGGGTCCACAATGAAAGGCCTGACAAGGATCAACGACACTGTTTTGCAGGGATCTCCTAATATCGGTAAAGCTTTCCCCCACCGACATAAGACTGGCAGATAGAATGCAATTTCCATCCCAAAACAAAGATTTGCCAGCTAGCCAGGAAGTGGAAGGATCAGGTATTGCATCCAAGAAGAAACAGAGGAACCAAACCGAAGACAAAAAGGCCCAGTTTAAATATGAGATCTGCATTCATGACCCGGAACAACAGATATTGTATGGTCTGGACAGGAGAAAGGTGGTACTGACATAACATGTTAAGTTGAAGTTCTTCCATATGTAAGACAAAAACCAAACCCAGGAAGGAAAAGAAATGACATCAAACCTAAACTGGAACGGAGGGTAATGCTTCAACTCAACCTGAATGAAGGTTCCAAACAGCCTGGCCCCCCAAACCCTAAGAAGGTTCAGAAGGGAACTAGAAAGTCTCTGGCCAAACACTGCCTTTCAGGGTAAAAGGACTGTTCTTGGAAACCTGTCCTGCAACTACATTCTAACTTGAAACAATAGCCCAAGTCGAATAGACTTCCCAAAGTGCACCAACTTGCCAGGTGAAGGTAAGACAAGCTTCCTTAGGCAAAGAAGTGAAGAGCCAGCAAAAACCCAAGAATTAGGTCCACACCTCTGAAATCAACCTTAGGGAGATATGAAGACTCTAGAACTGCAGCTTAGACACTGCAAGCAAAGTAGGAAGCTGGGTAGCTGGCAACTACAAAGCATCCAAAGAGACAGAGATAGTAGCTAATAGAAAGAACAGAGACCATATTATATCCAAAACATTGAAGCTTGAGACAAGTCCCTAGGTGCCACCAGGGAAGTGAAGCAACTCATAAGGAGTCGCACCAGTGACAGAAAACATTTCCAGCTAGATAACTAAATTTAGTTGCTGGCTCCTCTGACCCATTTTGGTAGAGGGACAGCCATCTGGTGGTTAGGGTAGCAGAAAATTGTCTATTGTCTCGCTAGCCGAGTAAAAATTTATGCTAAATTTCAGTTATAGTTTAGAGTGGGGTTAAGTACTGTAATGGCTATTCTTTTTTCTGATAGTGAGTTGGGCATATTTGATTCACAACTGTCTTTTTTTTTTCCCAAACTACATGATCTGACACTTTGCAATGTTATTGGTTATTGTAGGTACACAAATCCTTAAAGCCTGGCAGGCAGAGCATGTCTCTGTGAATTTATATAAACCAAAGGAACAACTGAGGAGCCTTAGTTTGGGAAAGACAAAATCAATAAATTAACCCACAACCAGAAATTAATATGTAGCACACAGTATAGCATAAGCACTTCATTAAATAAATGAATACTGAGAAATTTAAATACTGTACAAAACTCTGTACTAAAGTAACATTAATTTTAACCAGTTTGTACATATTGTGGATACATGGTGGAATGAAATATCATCTAAACATAACTAACTTTATCCATAAAATAAATTAAGTACTGAAAACAGATAACATACGGTTTAAAAATTACCTTTCTAAATCTCTTGTAATTTTTAAGGCTATCAGAGCTCTGATTGTGTGAGGGTGTAGGAACTGGTCGGTTATTTCGTCTCACCAGAGAGGCCACTTCTAAGACCATTAAGGATTTCTCCAACATCCCACTGAGCTCAGCAACATCTCCAGGTTTCATCGTCAGTGGAGGAGGCATGCCAGTTTTAGTGGCTGTTTCTAAATCACTTGGACTTCGTTTAATGGAACAATCTTTCTGCAATGTCAAATGTCAAATGAAGAAAACTGTCATGGATCACTGTCTTGATGTAATAAAATTATAATAATAGTTTGCAAAACAGTTTGTTTCCATGACTGAGGTATTCTACTTATTATACTTTTAAAATTTAAAGTATATCATCACAATCATTCATCATACAGGCTCTGCAAGCATTGCTCTTACAATATACAGATTTTTATGTCTCTTTATGAATATTTTATTACACACTTAATCTATTCTTCTGACACCATACATGTTTCTCGGCGTGTTAATGTCCGTGTTAATACTGCTCTATTGTTTATGTGTCGAGCTTATACAACACCAGTTTGACACAAGTACATGAAGGTAGAAACTACCCAGCTACGTCACGCAGCACTCTGGTCACATCTATCTTTGCTTCCTCCGCTGTATCAGCTACTTGGTGTCCAACCACTTGGACTGCGATGGCCTCACTTATTGTAGGTTGGCGTTCAATTTCCGATGGTCCAAGTGGTTGGGTGCTGTTCTTTCCCTCCATCCTATCCCAGATCCTTGTATTCATATCCCTTCCAAGTGCTACATTGTCATACTGGCTTAACACTTTCTCCTGATAATTACCTCACCTTACCTGTACCAGCCACTCCTCATCCAACTTGCTAAAGTCTCAACTACACTTACACACAATTCCTTTTCATACATTACACATGTAAAGTATTTAAACTTATCAACAACTTCTACCACTTATCCATTCACACTAATCTTAAACACTGTGAATAAGGCTCTTAAACCAATCTATATAAATATCTTCAATTACTACATAAAAATTACAGCTACGTCAGTGAGTTGAAGTAACTTCAGTTACTACAATCATATCCACTTAACATACATACATACAATCATCTCCTATATGACCACATCCATATATTGTACACATGTACCCTATTTCCTCAACTATAAAGAATATTTATTTTTTTGATAAACATTGCAAAGATGTGGGTGTGTGACTTTATACCTTATCAGGGGTAAGCAAACATCACAAAAATTCTTCACACCCTCAACTCTACCACTGACTCTTTAAAAATGTTCAATAATGAACCAACTACACTATCTTAAATTAAAATTAGTGAGTTACTGCTGCTATTTCTATTACGTATATCTTCTATTTGCAATAAAATATGATTGCATAAAGCCAGTGTAAATTTTCATGAGGAAGTTGGACCGCTGGTGTGACAGAGCACAGTGTGCCCGGGGTGTGTGGCTGGTGACCTTGATACCCCCCCACTATCATACTATGTTTTCCATTCCTTTGTTTAGAAAATTAATTTTGTACAAGGACATGACGCCTGTGTATATATGTAAACTTTATGACCTGAATCGAGGTCCCTCGAAGATAAAAAAATACTGAACCCTCCCCAGGATACAACTCCACAGTAGTTGCCTAACTCCTGGGTGAACAATACATTAGGTGAAAGGAAACGTGCCTAAACATTTCTGTCCCGCCCCAGGAATCGAACCCGGGATAACAGATGGTGAATTGAGAACGAGGCCAACTGTATTACAAGACCCTTTATGAGACCCTGTACTACTGGTGTGGGAAAACCTCTTGGATGATTAACTTGACCATTATTGTTTATTATCTGATATAAATAGATTTTTATTTGATAATTTAAAAAGTGTATAGATCTCTGTACAAAATAAATAAATAAATAAATATAAACTGTACTGTATATATATACAGTATATAAAAGGAACAATTATAATGATAATACCAAACTTGGGAATACAAACACAGGGAGAGAGAAAAGTAATTGTCAGGATGAGGAAGGGTAAGATGGGGCAGAAGGGAAGGGGAAGAAGAGAAGAAAGAGATAGGAGGGGGAGTAAAGGAAGAGGGAAGCAAAGGAGAATTATAGGAGAAAAATGGGATTTTTTTTTTTTTTTTACAAGGTAGGGTACAGGAGGGGACAACTTCCAACTCTTGTTAACAGGCTTAAAACTCTCCCTTACAATTGGTTTAAAACCAAGTCTCTAATTGCTGAAGGGATGAACAGGGGTAAACAGTTAGGATTGGTGAACTGTCAACCTTCCGTGTCAATGGCTTGAGTGAGGCTGAAAATGCTTGGGAGGTGTGGTGCGAGAGTGCTACCACTGTACTACAGGAACATTCTCACTGTTCAGTTTATTCAAGTAAATCTAATATTTTAAAAACATTTGAAAATGTTAGATTTTGTTATTATTAGACAGCATTACTCTTAAGTAAATTCTTACTATACATTGTAACTATATCAAGATAGCAATTGTAATTCACACAACAATTCTATGTGAATGATCCAATAAAATTTGCCAATCCAAAATTATAGGTTAATTATATTTTGCTGCAGGAGTACACATATATGTAAATTATATTTGCACATGCTTAACACTGAAACATAAAACCTGAGTAAAGTACTTACCTTTGATATAAAATTGCTAGTATTTGTTATAATCACATTTTGTTGACCCTGCTGTACATTGGCCTCAGAAGGATTGTTAACTAAGGATGTGGTTGCCTTCTCTGACTCTATCCGACTGCTAACAGGAGGTACTTGTGTATCTTCGGCCATCTTTTCAAGTTGCCGTCTCCTGCGCTCTGACCGAGAGGATGCTGGTAAGGCAAAGAGTTCTGCATCTGGAACAGGTTCTCTAGTACTCTTACTTATACCTGTAACAGACGCTGCTGCAGGGCTCTGAAATTAACAAAACCACTGTTGTCTTTTTCACAAGGTGTTTAGCAATACATCTAAAGACAAACCAGCGTTGAATGTAATGAAACGCCATTTTCTGGGCGAGTCCTGGAGACTTCCCGGAGCTTACCAGGCTGACATGTATGTATTAGACCGTGGCATCAGTCAATTCGATGTAGTTCTAGCCTACTGGGGACCACGAGCCAGAAACTGGCCCCTCTCCGAGAGGCACGAGGAGCAATAGTCTAGAGAAACCCCAATGTGGTTGGAAGCATTCTTTGTCTGCGATCTACCGGGTTAGGCACCCATAAAGGTAGGCGTCTCAAACAAGCTACAGCTGGTTAAAAATTGCGACTGAAACCGAACTAGCAAGCAGAACTCCCGAAACTGAAAAAAGCATAACATCACCATTGCCGCTGTGCCACTGTCTGGTTGATACCTGGTTGATGGGGTTCTGGGAGTTCTTCTACTCCCCAAGCCCGGCCCGAGGCCAGGCTTGACTTGTGAGAGTTTGGTCCACTAGGCTGTTGCTTGGAGCGGCCCGCAGACCCACATACCCACCACAGCCTGGCTGGTCCGGAACTCCTTGGAGGAATAAATCTAGTTTCCTCTTGAAGATGTCCACGGTTGTTCCGGCAATATTTCTTATGCTTGCTGGGAGGACGTTGAACAACCGCGGACCTCTGATGTTTATACAGTGTTCTCTGATTGTGCCTATGGCACCCCTGCTCTTCACTGGTTCTATTCTGCATTTTCTTCCATATCGTTCACTCCAGTACGTTGTTATTTTACTGTGTAGATTTGGGACCTGGCCCTCCAGTATCTTCCAGGTGTATATTATTTGATATCTCTCTCGTCTTCTTTCTAGTGAGTACATTTGGAGAGCTTTGAGACGATCCCAATAATTTAGGTGCTTTATCGTGTCTATACGTGCTGTATATGTTCTCTGTATTCCCTCTATTTCAGCAATCTCTCCTGCTCTGAAGGGGGAAGTGAGTACTGAACAGTACTCAAGACGGGACAGCACCAGTGACTTGAAGAGTACAGTACAACCATTGTGATGGGATCCCTGGATTTGAAAGTTCTCGTAATCCATCCTATCATTTTTCTGACTGTCGCAATATTTGCTTGGTTATGCTCCCTAAACGTTAGGTCGTCAGACATCATTATTCCCAAATCCTTTACATGCTGTTTTCCTACTATGAGCACATTTGATTGTGTTTCGTACCCTGTATTATGTTTAAGGTCCCCATTTTTACCGTACCTGAGTACCTGGAATTTATCACTGTTAAACATCATATTATTTTCTGCTGCCCAGTCGAAAACTTTATTAATATCAGCTTGAAGTTTTTCAATGTCTTCAGCCGAGGTAATTTTCATACTGATTTTTGTGTCATCTGCAAAGGATGATACGAAGCTGTGACTTGTATTTTTGTCTATATCTGATATGAGAATAAGGAAAAGCAGCGGCGCAAGGACTGTACCCTGAGGTACAGAGCTTTTAACTGCACTTGGACTAGATTTTATATGGTTGACCGTTACTCGCCGAGTCCTGTTTGACAGAAAACTGAGTATCCAGCGTCCTACTTTACGGGTTATTCCCATTGACTTCATTTTGTGTGCTATCACGCCATGGTCACATTTATCGAAAGCCTTTGCGAAGTCCGTGTATATCACATCAGCATTCTGTTTTTCTTCTAATGCCTCACTGACTTTATCGTAGTGCTCAAGTAGCTGTGAGAGGCACGATCTTCCCGCTCGAAATCCATGTTGGCCTGGGTTGTGAAGGTCATTGGTCTCCATGAAATTGGTGACCTGACTCCTAATCACTCTCTCAAATACTTTTATTATGTGCGATGTTAGTGCAACTGGTCTATAGGGGGGGGGGGCAACTGGTCTATTGGGGGGGAGCTGTCTGCACAGCTCCCCCCAACCCGGGAGGGAAAGGAGGAGCCCCAGAACCCCCCCAACCTCCGTGCCAGCTATCTAACCCCAGTTCAGAGGCTAAATGTAAAAAATGCGCAAAATTGCCGACCTGAGGGAGGGAGGGAGGGTTGCTGGGGAGCCTCCGGGACTCACCCAGAAAATGGCGTTTCCTTACATTCAATGCTGGCTTTCTGTGGAGCCCCCTCTGGCTCCCCGGAGCTACCTAACTAAAGATAAGAAAAAGAGGGACTTACCCGAGAGGCGGTTGCCACTCGCTCCTCAAATCGAAGTAGAGACAAATGGCTGCAATCTGCGACCCAAGGCTACAAATGCCCGAGTAGGGACAGGAATATTAACAAGGTACTGTGCGGCCAAGACCCTGTTCGATCGCCAAAAGCCCCGTGCCCAGTTACCAAAAATGTAACCAGAATGTCAGCCCATGTTACCAAAAACAGCAGCCAAAGCTGCAAATTTACGAACGTTGTGGGCACAGGGATAGACTGCAGGCTGGCTGGACCGAATAACCCTGCAGACGACTGGAGAGACCCGTGCACTGAAACAGGGAAGAAGGGAAACTGGGTCCACCCAAAGCGTGTCCCCAGCTACCAAGGCTGTGGCGCGCATGTAACGGCGAAGAGCCACAACCAAACATAATACTGTATGTGATGCACTCCCAGCAGAACCAACCAAGCACCAGTAACCCAAAAACCCCCCCTGGAAAGCAGCAGTCACATTCTTCACCAGAAAAGGAGACGGCTGCAAACAAACAAACCAACCACCAGGACCAAAAGACCAGAAACCCCTGCACCATAGGTGAGCATGAAGCTCCCTCCCTGACCTGACCCCCAGATGCCAATGCCAACAAGAAAAGAGCCTTAGAAAAACAATCCTGAATTGAAGGGGCCACCACAAACTGAGAAGAGAGGAAAGAGAGCACCCGATTCAAAGACCAGGATGGCTCAGGAGGTGCATGAGCAGAAAGGGGGTGAAAAAACACACGAGAGCGCTTACGGAACGGAGCAGAAGTGACATCTACCCCAAACTCAAGCTGAAGCGGCTTTGCCAGCGCCGCACGATAAGAAGCGACAGTACAGGTATTCAACATTAGATGCTAGTTCTGAAAAAGTCAAGAGAGAAAGGACAAAACAACAATATCAGAAATGAATAGCAACCTATGAAGTGACAGGAAATGGCAAAAAGAACACCAGGAAACTTCATACTGTCGCAGAGAAGAAGACCACAGGTGGGACACCATCAGAGAAGCCACCTGATCACCATACAAATGGTGATACCGGAGGAAAGAGGTAAAGGAACTTCCACCTCGACCAATCCAGCCGAAAAACATCTACCGCGAACGCTTCGCAATCGAGGAAGGCTGCCACATATATCGAAAAGCGCCAAGACCAAGCTGACGCAAAGAGGTCCACGTCCAGGTGACCGAACGTCAGGCAAAGCCAACTGAAGGAATCGGTGTCAACCGTACACTCTGTGGACAAAGTAATGAACCGAGACAGGTCGTCCGCTAGGATGTTGGACACCCCCACATGTGAACCACAAGGAGAGCTAAACCCCGAGAATTCAGCACAAGAGTCAAGTTCGAAAAACGGACCGAAGCGGCCCACCCCAATTCAGACAATGAACCACTGGGGAGCAGTCTGAATGGAGCTGGATCACAGAGCCCTGAATGACCCGAATCTGCCGCATAGAGAGCCATGCTGCCGCGAACTCCTGCACTGTGCTGTGAGCCCGATGGAATAACTCACCCCAACGACCCTGACCAGCCTGGTGAGCACTGGTGACAAAACCCAAGCCGAGGAACGAGGCATCCATGAACACATCTAGCGAGGAAACGGGTAAATGCCAAAGCATTGAACCCTGAAAACCCCAAAGGGGAAGCTGGCAATGCAACAACCGACACAAGGCCCCCCCGGGGTCGGAACCCAGCGATCGCGAGAGCGGTGGAAGGGACTACTCCAAAGGAACCAGAACAGCTTCCGGAGCCAAACCACCCCAGCGGAAAAACCAGCAAGTCGAAGTTCAGACTCCCACATAGCTGCTCGATCAACCGATGAGTGACCCGGGATCCCTCATCCCTCCAAGAACAGCTGAAGGCGGTACCGCAGCCAGAGCAACGCCGCAGGAGGGAGGGACACAGAAGCCATCTGAGAATCTTTGAGAAAACCAATTGGGACTTTCTCCAGTTCACCAGGAACCCGATCCTGGCAAGCTGGGAAAGAACCAATTCCCTGGTGAGCAGACAAGCAGTCTGACTGTGAGCCCAAACCAGCCAGTCTTCGAGGCCGACACCTGAACACCTAACAAAAGAAGACGGGCCACCATGATCCGGGTAAAACGCGTAGTGCCAGATTCAGCCCGAATGGAAGGCAACGAAAATGGTAAGTCTTATCTTCTTGAGGTTATCTTGAGATGATTTCGAGGCTTTTTAGTGTCCCCGCGGCCCGGTCCTCGACCAGGCCTCCACCCCCAGGAAGCAGCCCGTGACAGCTGACTAACACCCAGGTACCTATTTTACTGCTAGGTAACAGGGGCATAGGGTGAAAGAAACTCTGCCCATTGTTTCTCGCCGGCGCCTGGGATCGAACCCAGGACCACAGGATCACAAGTCCCGCGTGCTGTCCGCTCGGCCGACCGGCTCCCCCCGTCTGATGCCCTACCATTAAACCTAACCAATCCCTGAACCCCGAGTGAATAGGAACCTGCCATTACGCATCCTTGAGGTCCAGGGACACCATCCAAGTACCTGGATCGATAAAAAGCCAAACCTGGGACAGAGAGGTTATCCGAAAGGAAGGGCAAGGAATCTAACGGTTCAGAGAGGACAAGTCCAGAATGAACCGAAGATCTGTGTATTCCCGTTTCGGAACTGGGAAGAAGCGAGAAACCAACTTGTGGGACGAGGACGTTTCGACCACGCCCAAGTACACCCACTCCAAGATGACCCAACAGAGGGACAGGGAGGAAGCCTGCTCCACCAGCCCTGATCCTCTGAAGGAGGAGAAGGAGCCGCCCAACACCCCGAAGGCCGGATGACACCACCTGAAACGCTCCAACAAATCGTGGGACCAAGCATGGGCAAACAGAGCCAGCCACCCGTCCCACCTGCAAAAGGGCTGACGTGATTCCCGAGAAGCCGGCCTTCGATCAGTGAGAGCATGACACTGACCAGATGAAGAAGACCCTGGAGGAAACACTGTTGCAGAATCTGGCACAAAGGACCTACCTCGAGCTACCGACACCTGAGCCCTGGCAAGATCCCTCCAGGAAGAACGAGAATGACCCGTGCGAAGGGGATACAAAAATTTCGCACCCTGAAACAACAAACCCTGCCTCGAGGGTACTAAAACCCAGTCAGGGTCAAACGGGGTCCAAGAGCCCCAAAGCAACTCCCCCCGCACCCCGGGAACCCCCGACACAGGCCTTGGGGCAGATCCCACATTCACTAAAGAAAAGGTGAAGTCCAAGGGAAAAAGCCTGTGAGAAGGGGGTCTGCTGGGAGAACCCAGAAGCCTCAGCAAGACAATCGGGTTCAACTGCCTCCGTACTGGCATTGAATGGGGCATCCCCCAAAGCCACCCAAGTCTTGGCCCGAGCTAAACCCCACCCGACTCCATAACCCTTAGACGTTTGGGAGCCGGGAACAGGGGTGAAGGAGCAGGGCAAACCAAGCCCCACCAAGAAAGGAATCGGGGAAGCAGGCAAAACCAAGATCAAAGCAACTAACATCCTCAATTCCAGGTCCCTAAAACCAAAACGGGCCAGCTCCGGGCATCAGACCGGTCCACAAACTGGGCGAGTTGCAACAACAAAAACCTAAACTGCAATGCAGCCGCTGCCTGACCCCTAAGTTCCTCCCAAGAATGAGCTGGGAAAAAGTTCTGCATGACTCCAGGTCGTAAGTGTCTCTGACCTAACAAGCAGCAGGATGGAGGCAGAACAGATGATAGATGATGCCCTTGTCTCAAGGGCAACTTCAACCTTCAAACTCGCACAAAGCAAGTGGGGACTCGGAAGACATATCCATAGCCGCACGGAGCCCCAATGGAGCCTACGTAATATTTATAAAATATAATATACAATTTATAAAACATTTATGATCAGATTCAATGAACTAAAAGAATGTTAATAATGGAAAAAGAAGTTTGCCAAGGCAAATAAGATTGATATGGGAAGATTGGGCTGCAGAGTTTGACTATAAAACTATAAAGACAAAAATGGACATAATAATGACAATAATTTTATAAAACATTTGGCTACTGTTTTACTGTAGGCTAATGACAAAGAGAGATAAAACCAAAGATTATTATAAATAGTAGTAAATAAACATGTGAACTGTCTCCAATATTTTATTACAGATAGTGGCTGAAAAATTCACACATAGTATAAAGCCATGAGAAGACCAGCATCTTTATTACGCATACTTTATAATCAGCAATTACGTTTATGTGGATAACATGGCAGTCATATTAAATAATAAATTAAAGGTAAATTGTCATACCTGACAATTTTCTCTCCTCCGTCTTCTTGCACTGGATGTTGGAAGGGAGAAAAGGTCTTCGTCATTTGCCAGTTCTTGCTTCACACTGTGTATGGGAGTTTTTGCTCTTTGCTCTACATGACCCGACATACCGACATCACCACTAGATCTCTCTGTCTTGACAAAGTCACTGCTATCATTACCCATTCTCCTCTTTTTACCCCCATGAAACGGAAAGTTATTTTCATTGTTAATAGGGCCTATTTCCTGACCCGCTCTTCTCTTCACCCGTTGGCAATCCATGACATCAAATAAACTTTCATTCGCATCAACACTGGGAAGCTCTACTTTAACAGGAGCGAAGGATTGGTTTGACACTTCATCATGATTCTGAGTCTCTGCAGTTAAGCTAGGAAGAGTGTAAGGTTCAAATGGGACAGATTTCACACCTGCATGATCATTGAGCTTGTCTTGGCTTTCAGTGGTGGTGGTGGTGGTATTATTTAGTACACGACTCATAGCTGTCTTACCATTTGTGCCATGTTTTATACCGTGGTGTACAGAAGATGAGGTAATAGGGGTTGAATTCACATTTTTCTGGGTGCTGAAATTACGTGGCTCAAAACTTGAGACTAATTGAGAGTCTGACTGGGAGTCAATACCATCAATCTGTAAAGAATTAATTATTCTTAATAATAAATATTAAAAGAGAATGATTATTTAAAATAACAAATTAGTTTTCAAAAATGAGGATGCATAATACATTTAGAGATAAATTTTAACATTAGACGAACTCCCCATAAATGCACCCAAACATCACTGTGTGTATAATATACACAGCACATGCATGTGGTTGTGAACTTACCTAGTTGTACTTACCTAGTTGTGCTTGCGGGGGTTGAGCTTTGGCTCTTTGGTCCTGCCTCTCAACTGTCAATCAACTAATGTACAGATTCCTGAGCCTACTGGGCTCTATCATATCTACATTTGAAACTGTGTATGGAGTCAGCCTCCACCACATCACTGCCTAAAGCATTCCATCCGTTAACTACTCTGACACTGAAAAAGTTCCTTCTAACGTCTCTGTGGCTCATGTGGGTACTCAGTTTCCACCTGTGTCCCCTTGTTCGCGTCCCACCAGTGTTGAATACTGTCTCCACTCGATCATCCGGACTATATGGGAAGGACCCCCAACCGGATTATCACGTTTTTCGGATAATGGTACTTTTTCACCTACGAGTCCAAAAGTGACCATTTCCAACAATTTTTATACTACAAACAACATAATTTGAATTGCCTTGCCACATATAATTATTAGATATTCAACTAGAAACCTCAACTTACCTTGTTGGTGTTCGTCTTCTTGATTGATGCCACACATCTTGAAGTTAAGAATTGTTAACAATTTACGTAACCTATACTAACACAACACTAAAATTAACACTTAAAATTACTGTACAGTTCATTAAGCAAAGTTAGTTTTGACTGCCAGCTGCTGAAGCCTCACTGGTTGAAGGTGCGTGGCTTGCCTGTGGCGCCTCACTTGTTGAAGGCATTTGGCTGCCTGTGACGCCTCACTGGTTGAACAACACGTAACTTGTCTTTAACCCTCAAACCGCGCATATCATATATAAATGATATCAGTGACAAAACCGATATCGCACACATCATTTATATATGATTTCGTGTCTAGCGCTATAATTTAAACACCCCGCCTGGGATAGGGGCAGCAATAGTACAGCCACGACTGATAGTTGCCAGATCCCACCTAGAAAAAAAATCCAGCCCAACATTTTTGAGAGAGCGTCAGTATTGCGCCAGCCACCAAGGCTGGCGCACGCAGCACGAGCTCACAGCACCGCTGTTCAGCTTGTGACCACAGCATCACCTACAAATGCCAAAATATAAGTGATACTGCTATTATTTAGCAGTGATAGTATTACTGAAGCCCCCTGACTTTGATAAAACTGACCAGGATTCTGATAACAGCTTGATTGTGGAGATATTTAGCGCTGTGCTCGATGGAGGGAGGAGTACGGCTGTGGAGGGAGGATTGTGGCGTTGTCTTCTGACTGTGTGTGGCCACCATTTATTGACTGCACTCACCATACCAGCTTAGTGGTTCGCTATGGTGAACACAAATGTAGATACTTACATATAACGTATGTATAGTGTGAGATAACAGCGAGAGGAGGAGGTTGGGAGCCGCCATTTTGGTGAGAGGAGCGTCGTCTGCAGGAATTATCGTGTTGTTTACTGGTGACCACAAAGGGTCTTTGGGCACCATACCAGCTTATTTGTACAAGTATGGTGAATAAAACAGGTAGATACTTATATATAATGTGTGTATATAGCATAATAACACCACAACCAATATTGTTGGAGGAGAAATATTAGTGTGTGTGGCCTTGAGGGTGGCCGCCGATCAGCTGACTGTGGAGTAGCTACGTCTTTGTGCGTTTACTCACCATACAAGCTTAGATGTACAGTTATGGTGAACAAAACATGTAAATACGTATATATAACGTCTGTGTATAGTGAATAAATGCAAAAACAGTATTGTGGGAGGTAAATGAGGGTGACTGAGGTGGTGTTGAGGGAGGGCGTGGCAGTGAGTGGCTCGCTGGTGTGTGGCGGCCACTCCTCGTTGCTTTTTGACTCACAAGACCAACTTAGTAGTTCGTTATGGTGAACAAAACATGCAGATACTTATATATAACCTGTGTATATAGTGTAACAACAGCAAAACTATTTGTTTATTGTTTTATGAACATAATAATTGAATCACTTATATGCACACCATAATTTTGAGTACAGCGATGGTTCACACATTTTATAATATAAATATACCACAATTCACTGTATGGAATAATATTACTGCAAAAAAACTAAGAAAAAATCAATCAGAGACATTGAAATAATTAGGAAATAATATATTTGTGGCAACTGCCGTCTGACAGCTCGGGCGGAGTAGACCTCGTCTGGCGAAGGCTCTGCCAACGCCCCTTTTTTGCCACACTTCCCTACCCTACTGCGGCTAAAATATGCCACCTACGATTTTTTTGTTATTTTTTCCGTGATCAGGGAACAAAAATAAACAATTCTATAAGACGAAAGAATTTTTTGGATTTTTTTTTTGTTGCGCCTGTGGGTGTGAATTCCATTTGGGCCCCTAGCGGTTTGAGGGTTAATTGCCAGGACAACCTTCTTCGTCTTAACACCTCCAGAACGATTGATGCTGATACCAGACATAGTCTTGGCCAAAAATGTTTAAAGTTACTATGAAAATAAAAAAGATATTTCAAAAAATATTTCACTAATGGCGCAGCACTGTGACGCCTCACTCGTTGAGGTGTATAACAGTAACTTGTCTTTAATTGTTAGGACAACTTTCTTCCTCTTAACACCTACAGAACGATTGATGCTTCTACCCGACATAGTCTTGGCCAAAAATGTTCAAAGTTACTATGAAAATAAAAAAGTTATTTAAAAAAATATTTCACTAATGGCGCAGCACTGTGTATAACACGAGGGATGGACGCACATGGGTTGACCAGTGTTGGACACGTCCACTTGGCGTGGGGCAGCTATACCACCTTACGTAGGCTGCCAGGAGAATATTTTTTAAGGAAACTTCAGCCTGTGCACATTGCTTTTAGAAAATTTATTTATTTGTTATTACATAATTACTAGTACTTATTTCATTTGTTTTTGTTCTAAAATTAATGGTAATTCCTGTACACAGGTGGTCCCTCCCGACGCTCTCCTCCCACCCTCCCGACACCACCCACCCACCCCACCCCCTCCTACACCATGCGCCTCGAGTCACGGGCAGACGGGATTAATACCGTATGGCCCGCCTCATGTTTTCATATACCTATATCCGTCCAAACTCTCGTTAATCCGTTCCTGTGGCTATTTTGGCCGGATATTGTGATAACTTTATCCGATTGCGATTTTGGCCGTATTAAGGCGTTTTCGGATGTTCGAATCCCGGATAATCGCGGGGTTACAGTAGTTTGTCCTTGTTTACCCGGTCGATTCCGCTGAGGATTTTGTAGGTTGTGATCATGTCTCCCCTTACTCTTCTGTCTTCCAGTGTCGTAAGGTACATTACCCGCAGCCTTTCCTCGTAACTCATGCCTCTTAGTTAGGGACTAGTCTAGTGGCATACCTTTGGACTTTTTTCAGCTTCGTCTTGTGCTTGACAAGGTACGGCTCCATGCTGGGGCCGCATACTCCAGGATTGGTCTTACATATGTGGTGTACAAGATTCTGAATGATTTTACACAGGTTCCTGAACGCTGTTCTGATGTTAGCCAGCCTCGCATATACCGCAGACGTTATTCTTTTTATGTGGGCTTCAGGAGACAGGTTTGGTGTGATATCAACACCTAGATCCTTCTCTCTGTCCGTTTCATTAAGTACTTCATCTCCTATTCTGTATCCTGTGTCTGGCCTCCTGTTTCCACTGCCTAGTTTCATTACTTTGCATTTACTCAGGCCGAACTTCAACAGCCATTTGTTGGACCATTCACTCAATCTGTCTAGGTCATCTTGTAGCCTCCTACTATCGTCCTCAGTTTCAATCCTCCTCATAATTTTTGCATCATCGGCAAACATTGAGAGAAACGATTCTATACCCTCTGGGAGATCATTTACATATATCAGAAACAGTATAGGTCCAAGGACTGACCCCTGCAGGACTCCACTCGTAACGTCTCGCCAATCTGAGACCTCACCCCTCACACTGACTCGTTTTCTCCTGTTGCTTAGGTACTCCTGTATCCAACGGAGTACCTTCCCTTTTACTCCAGCCTGCATCTCCAGCTTTTTCACTAGTCTCTTGTGTGGCACTGTATCAAAGGCTTTCTGACAATCCAAAAATATGCAGTCTGCCCACCCTTCTCTTTCTTGCTTTATTTTTGTTGCCTGGTCGTAGAATTCAAGTAACCCTGTGAGGCAGGACCTGCCATCCCTGAATCCATGTTGGTGCTGTGTTACAAAGTTCTTTCGCTCCAGGTGCTTCACTAGCTTTCTTCGCACAATCTTCTCCATCAGCTTGCATGGTATGCATGTTAGGGACACTGGCCTGTAATTCAGTGCCTCCTGTCTATCCCCCAAGCCTAGTTCCGAACTGAAGGCAGCCGGCGTGGTGAGGTCCGGGGCTGCACGGACGATTGGCGCGGCAATAAATTGATGGTTGATTGTTTCCTTGGATTGTATGGGAGTTTCTACCTCTGTTCGGTTTTTGTTGTAGTTTCTTACGATGTGTGGTTTGTTTTGTTGCATCCTACCTTTCTGGGTGCCTACCCCGGTCAAGTGGCAGATAAAGAAAACCCCCAACCATAATGGGTTTTCCAGGGCCATTGTTCCCTGAAACCTCCTCGAAGGGGCCAGGTTCTGGCGCTGGGTCCCTGGTAGGTCCTGAACGCCATAGCTAATGTCCCGGTCTGACATAACATACATTAGCCCAATAAGCTGCCAGGGAGCCTCCGGGGCTCCACCCAGAAAATGGCGGTTCATACATTGAACGCTGTTCTTTTTTGCCAGGGTTTAAAGATATATGCATCAGAGACACAGGTACACAGAGGCGAAACCGCGTTGAGCTTGACAGGCACTCGGGTGGTGGCTGAGACTGGTCAGTCATCAACTTCCAAACGAACTCCTTCCACAGCACCTACCACCAATCCTTCACTCGCACCCAGTAACATGTCAAACATTTTTCAATACCAGTACAGCCATGCTACCTACAATAGACCAGTCGCTGACAGGCATAACTGGCAGTGAGGGTAAAGATAACATTTTGAACAGTGTCAAGAAGAGGTAAGAGTTCTTTTTAACAAACTACAGTAAACACTTTATATCTAGCACCGGTCTTGGGTAGTTCTGGATACTATAACGTGCCAGTTACTAGAGTCCAGGACACAATGTTGTGTGCCACATTCATTTGTAGAATCTTAATTAAACATGTCATCATGATGCAGCATCACACAGGAGTCAGCATCATCACACTGTAGTAAAACATTCAAAGCATCTCCCCAATACTCCATAGATCCAGGTCTAAGGTTATTTCGTTATTTAGTTAGGCCTGTGATTTATTTTTAAAAATGTCGGAGGTTTTGCTCTTAAATTTATTTAATTAGCAGTATTCCGAAACTTTGTTTACTATTCTCATCTAATTCCTGTTTTTTGAAGCACTAGTAGTGTTGTCAGGCATAATAGCCTTTACTTTATTACCTTTAAATTTTGTTTCCATACACTAAACTACTCAGATTAATCTTTCCTTAAGATTATAAATACTGATTTTGTAACTCCAGAACTTGCCATGACCTTTTCATTCTTTCTTTCATCTATCTCCCTAACATTACAAATGCTTCTCAGATTATTCATTTCAACAGCTTTAGCTGGATTTTTCATACTCGTGATACAATGGTGTATCACTGTCCATTTATAATGGTAGGCACCACCACTCCTTCATATAGCACAATTGTAATTTGATGCTTACATTTAACAATTTTAAATATGAAATGCCTGTATATTTATGAATACAATCTCTTCAATAAATCTAGCTGCATCTCTGATTAAGAAGAAATACTAGGCAGAGGGCTTCAAGAAAGGAGTGAGAGTGACGACCTCCATGACTGGATGGCATGAATGTTAAAACTCAAGAATTAGAGTAGAAGAAAAATTCAAATTAGTGAATCATGTGTTAGAGTGGATAGAGTAAGGAAATGAAAAGAGTCATGAGAATGGAGCCAATACGTTGCAAGAATAGAAAAGTAACGACTGTGGTTGGGTCACATTGAATGAATAGATGATGTTGAAAAGTATTCAGTGAATATGTGGGTAGGAGGTGAGGAAGATTTAAAATGGGCAGAGATGGTGTGAGTGTTAGGAAGTGGTGGATTGAAGGTTTGAATAACACAAGGTATGTGTAAAAACAGTTAGGTGGCAACAGCTAGGTGGCCACTTTTGTATTAAAAAAATTGACCTTTGTTTGCACATGATAATTCGCAGAGCACTGTGTAAATAGTCCTCATGAAGTGGTCGGGCTGCTGCTGTGAATAAGTTTGCTTGAGAGTCAGTGGTGTGTATTTCATTCCTGATGCCTGTGTATTGTATAAGATACAGTGAATAGACAATTGTCATTTTAAATACCTTAGCAATTCCTTTACAGCTGTCACTTTTCCTCTGGAATAATGTATCCATTTCTCAACATACAATAGCAAAATTTTCAACTAATGAACATTGCCAATATCTCTTACAATTTTCTGCTTGCAAAATGTACATCATCACGCATTCATCAAATATGATTAATTGTATTTATTTATTTTATGCCATACTAAATTCAGTCATCCTTAGTATTCTTAGCTTTAACTGCCTCATTTGCCCCATACATCACATACATGACATACATACATACATACACTACTACATACTATACATACATACACATACCTACATACATACATACATGAACAGCCACGGGAACATCCCTGGGCACACGGCTGTATTAATAATTACTGATAATAATCATTGTGTCGGGGGACGGTGAAGCCAGAGTTGTATTCATATGTTAGGCTTATATCGAGCGTCCCCCCCCCCCACTCTCAAGGTCGACAATTTTTTTTTCACTTGACCTAACCCGGAATTCTGTTAATGTCAAACCATTAACTCTCGCATTCTCTACTACATAAAAGAGTTTTACAGAATCTAACATCATTCCACCAAAATCTACATGCTCCTCAATGCTCTTCAGAAACCGCTCTGTTTATTTCATCATATGTATTAAAAATATTTGTATTAAAAAAAATTGACCTTTGTTTGACACATGATAATTCGCAGAGTATATGATATTCAAGTATTTGGAGACGGTCGGCCCGCAGCGGCACAGCACCACTGGATTTTGTGATCCTGAGTTACCCGGGTTCGCTCCCGGGTGTCCGGCAGAGAAACAATGGGCAAGCAGTTCTCTTTCACCCTATGCCCCTGTTCTAGCAGCTAAAATAGGTACCTGGGTGTTAGTCAGCTGTCACCTGGGCTGCCTTCATCTGCAGGTGGAGGCCTGGTCGAGGACCGGGCCCGCCGGGCGACACTAAACCGCCCCAAATCATCTCAAGATACCTCACTCCCAGACTAACCCTATTCAAACAACCTTCTCTTAACTAAACAAGCTTGCTTGTTATCATCATTGACTACATTCTCAGTTACTTTCTCTGCTCTTGCCATCACTCTTTTGGCCACTACACTTAATAGAATTATGCCTCCATAGCTACCAGTACTTCCACTCATGCTGTTTGCCTACTATATATATCAATGTGCTAGTGTGTATGTATTTATGTAATAGTGGAAAAGGGAGGATGTGAAAATGTTTCTGCATCATCTGTATTCTTTTTTATATTTACTATTCAGGCAAAGACCACAGTGTGATCAAGAAACTGCACCTTTACCAAAACGCAGTAATAAACTCATCACAGATGAGAGGGACACTTGGGTACTTCCAGATCCTACACAACCTATGGAATCACAGGTATGTTTTTTTTTTCCAGTGGGGGTCTCTTAGCTCTTTTTCTAATATATATTCCACATATTGGGTAAATGGATATAATGTATATCAGCACATTATATTACTGTCATTCACACAGAATGGTCAGTCATCCGCTCGTACAAATGGTCACTCATTCACACACACCCACCACTACACTACTCTCAGCAGCAGCAGCAGACACCTGCATCAGAGGAGTGCCAGGATAATTCAAATGTCTTAAGTACCAGTATTGTAGAACAGGTTGATGACCAGAGTGGTGTCCCTGGAGATTTAAATGTGAAGTGAATTTGAAAAACAACCAAGATAAAACAAATATGTGCAAGAGTGAGTAAAAAAACTGGATGAGTAAAACAGTTGCAGACTACGATATCCAAAATGTCTGTCGGCAAGACGAAAAAACATCACCAGAGCTGAGATTTCAGTGGCTTTAATTGGGACCAGTATTAGTATGAGTGGTTTGCACAGCTAAGTTGGCAAAATTAGAGATTATTGTAAACTGTCATGTGGAAATAACTTGGAATTTGAGAGGGTAATAACCAATTAAGTAGAAAGTATTAAGTCTTGAGGGACAAATGAAGGATTTATGCAAAGACGAGAATCACTGGGAAGCTTAAAGCAAACAGCCCTGGAGGAGGTAAAAAAAGTACTGAAAATAGCTTTTGAAGAAATTAAAGCTCTTTAATCACTAAACAAGAGTGATACATAAGTTAGACACAGGGAAATCAAACATAAAAAAAAAAAAAAGAGTTGTCAGGAGGGGAAATTATGGTCATTAAGATGGGATCTTTCAGAGGAAAAAGAGAGAAGCTGAAACTGAACCTTGTTGAATCAAAACTCCTAAATGAGTTCAGGAATGAAAAAGAGGTCAATTCTTTTTTTCTACAAGGTGATTTTCTTTTCTAAGAAAGTCTTTGAATTGGTACAAAAGGCAAACCACCAAAATCACTAGAGAAAGTGTGCGTAAAGAACAGAGGAAGAGGGAACATGTTCCTGTAAAATTGTATATACTAACACAGATGGGGTCAGGTAAAACAATCTAGAGTTAACCATATGTACAGCTCAAAGAAGCCAGAGATTGTTGCACTACAGAGACGAAACTAGAAGTTAATATTTTAAATTAGGTTAATTAATTTAAATTTATTTAATTTTTAAATATTTAAAATTAAATCTTATTCCCGAGGGGGTATAGTGAGACGGAGATGGACAGAAAATTAGGAAATGAGGAGGCGTTGTCATACTGGTGAAAGAACACCTAAAGGTGAACGAAATTAATATTTGCCAACCCATGAGAAGTTGACATAATAGCACTAGAGATTTGTAATCCAGATGACAAACTGATAATCATAAATGCCTACAGCCCACTGGCATCCACCTTACGGACAAAGAAGGGGCTAGACACAAATCAGAGGACTCATAGCAAATCGCGAGATTATAGTAAGAGCAGTAAAAATGAAATCACAACAACTGTTGTGTTGACTCGGTGACTTCAACTTGCAATCCATAGACTGGGAGGCCAGAATGAGGACTTTTGGACTGTAGATTTGTAAACCTCATCCTGGAGACATTCATGTATCTTCATGTGCTTGTTAATCAGTTAAACAAGCTACGAGAATGAGGCAGGGGATGTTCTTTCAATGGTATTTGATATTCACCAGGAAAGAAGTAGATATATTTGATACTCAGTACCTTCCTTCCTCCTTTGGACAAAAGCGACCATGTCCTTTTGGAAATAAAGAATGCATGATTATACTAGAAGAGAAAGGGAAAGGAAGCAGTTGATAACCTGATTTCAGGAGAGGATACTGTGGGGAACTTAGAAAGTTTTTTAGTGAATTTGATTGAAAAGACTTGCTGTTAGGTAAGTCTTTTACAGGTATGATGCCAAACTACTACAGAATTAAGAAACTTCTAGATGATTGTCATGCCCTTCAAGGAGACCTACAAAATAAGTATATCAGTATATGGAGAAACTTGGCAAAGGGATTTTAATATGAATAATGTCACATTATGGAATGTGGAACAAGAGAAGGTAGGCTACACACAACATACAAATTATGTGAAAAATCGTTAAAGAACTCTGATAAAGAAAAATATCTAGGGGTGGTTCTGGAGAACAAAAAAATTGTCTCTGAGGATCACATAAAACATTGTGCGAGGAGCGCATTCTAGGCTTTCCAGCTTAAGTTAAGAATCACTATTAAATACGGATGGCGAAATATCAAAGAAATTATTCACAACCTTTTGTGAGACCAAAGTTGGAATGTGCAACGGTTTTGTGGTACCCATATACAAGAAGCACATCACTAAACTAGAAAAAGTGCAAAAATATGCAACTAATTGGCTTCTGGAACTGAAAAACAAGAGCTACAAGGAGAGCTTAGAGGCATTAAGTATGCTAAAGCTAGATTAGATGATAGAAGAAAAAGATGTGATATGATCACTATGTACAGGAATTGACAAAATTGACAAAGAAGAAATTTGGAAACTGCACATCAAGAATAAGAGGACTAAGTTCAAACTAAGGAAATAAGGCTGCTGAAAAAAATGAGAGTTCACTTTTGCAAACAGTAGTAGACAGTTAGAACAAGTTACATGAAAAAGTGGTGGAGGCTGAATCCGTCAGTAAATTTCAAAGCATTACATGATAAAAAGTACTGGGAAGATGAACACGAGTGAGCTCTCATTCTGTAACTACACTTTGGTAATTACAAACACCCACACACACACACAGGAGGGTATAGACTCATTCCTCTCAATGTTTGCTGATGATGCAAAAATTATGAGAAGAATCAAGATGGATGAAGATAGACAGAGACTACAGGATGACCAGCAGAAGAACTGCGCCTACCACTCTCATAGTGTATAACAAATCTCTGGCAACAGGGGAACTGCCAGAAATTTGGAAAGCAGCTAATGTAGTCCCGATATACAAGAA
>WNGS01063839.1:8633781-8669695 GCA_020271785.1 Procambarus virginalis
AAGCCCTGCTCGGAGGGTTTGAAAACCCAGCGGGGGTCCAACGAGGCCAAGGGCCCCAAGTCAGCTCCTCCTCAACCCCGGGGGCCTCTACATCAGGCTCTGGGGGCGAGCCCTCCTCCAAGGCCCCGGTCTCAAGAAAAAAACGGGCCAGCCTGAAGAGCAGGAAGAGAAGAGGCCCACTGGTCAGACCCCGACACTATAACTGGAGGAAGGGGCTCAAATACCTAGAAGCCCTCAGATGCTTCAGAGCCAGAAGGAAGGGGGAAGGGGGGGCAGAATAAACCACAGCAGGGAAAGAACACAAGGGGGTGCGGACTGAGCCAAGGTCGAAACGACCAAAACCTCCAAGTCCGGGTCTCTATAAGCAAAAGCGGGGCAGCCTCGGGGCATCTGGGGAAGCAACCAACCGAGAGCTTTGCAGCAACCGAAACCAAGCATGCAACACCTGAGCCGCCTGCACCCGAATAAAGTCATCATCAGATTGGATGAATTGACTCACAAACAAGCAACAGTGCTTGCAGGACTCAGGGTCAAAAGTGTCACTGACCCAACAGGCAGCATGACGGAGGCAAAAACAATGAGCGTCACCCTGAGACAAGGGACAGAGCAACCTCAAACTTGCACAAAGCAAGAGGAGACCCAGGGGTCGCATCCATCGGACCCATGTGCCTCCGCAGGGATTCCCAGGGCCCCTAGACTAGTATCGCTAAGGGTATGCCCAAGCAGGGTACTGCTAACCGGCGCCCAAGTCTACCAACAAACTGCTAAAGCTGAACCTCTGGGATGTATCCACTCATAGGGGCGAAGCAGGGGGTACCACCAAACACAGGAGCCAACACCCTAACAACAGGGGTAAGGGACACAAGGTAGACCCTCCTTACCAGGCCAAAACAAAAAGGAAAAGAAAAGCCCTGCAAGAGGAAAAGGTACAGCAGGAGGAACAGAGTCGGCAACTGTAATAGGTGAAAACTAGCTGCGCAGTACCCCGCACCCCACCAGTGCAATAAACTACCACTTACCCCAAGGTAAACAAGGGACAAAAACCCCCAACACTCGGGGGCGTCGTCAACACACCAAGCAGCAAAAAACACAGAGGTAGACCCCAAGGTGACTTGTGGAAGAGAACCCAAGCCCCAAGGGCAGTACTTACAGGGCACTCAGGGAAGAGAACCCTAAGCATATGCAGCCGGAGTACCTGTGAATATCACTCCCAGCGTGCATGCCACCGTAAGAGCAGTACTGAAACACCATGCAAAGCAACAGCAAGAGAAACCGGAGCTAGAGCCACCCAACCGTGCCTAATCACACCACCCTAAGAACTAGTGGTTGAACCGCTGGTGCGGTTTGTCTGGGGCTTCCCCTTCCCCTCCCGAGGAGGGGGAAGCTGCGCAGACAAGCGGGCGCTGTGTAACGTCATGCTTGATTGCTCGTTTTCATTTGGGGACTTCTGTCCACCCATTTGGCTAATTTCCTAGTTTTAACCAGAATAGGGGTTTGTTTTGGGCGCTTATCTTTCTTGGGTGCCTGTCCCGGTCGATGGCCGATATAGAATGCTCCAAATCACATGTGCATTTCTATACGCCATTGCCCTCATGCCTCTCTGAGGGGGCCAGGTTCTGGTCGTGGTCCCCGGTAGGCCTAGAACTACATCCACACATGGTGCTTTTTGCCATCCATGCTTTTAAATACATGGATGGCGATATACTAAAGAAATTGTTCACAACTTTTGTTAGGCCAAAGCTAGAATATGCAGCAGTGTGTGGTGCCCATATCTTAAGAAGCACATCAACAAACTGGAAAAGGTGCAAAGACATGCTACTAAGTGGCTCCCAGAACTGAAGGGCAAGAGCTACAAGGAGAGGTTAGAGGAATTAAATATGCCAAAACTAGAAGACAGAAGAAAAAGAGGTGATATGATCACTACATACAAAATAGTAACAGGAATTGATAAAATCGATAGGGAAGATTTCCTGAGACCTGGAACTTTAAGAACAAGAGGTCATAGATTTAAACTAGCTAAACACAGATGCCGAAGAAATATAAGAAAATTCACTTTCGCAAACAGAGTGGTAGACGGTTGGAACAAGTTAGGTGAGAAGGTGGTGGAGGCCATGACCATCAGTAGTTTCAAAGCGTTATATGACAAAGAGTGATGGGAAGACGGGACACCACGAGCGTAGCTCTCATCCTGTAACTACACTTAGGTAATTACACTGATGTGAAAGGTTAGGGATATACATATTAGCCTGGATAGCTCCGGGGAGCCGAAGGGGCTCCCCAGAAAATTCTATAAAATAAGGATAGTAATCACATGTTTTTACACAATTAATCGAGAAGTAGACGTTTAGGAATGGCATTGTCTTTATGTAGTTCTGGTAAGTAACGTGCTTTGATAAGCAGCAAATGACAAATACAATTTCATGAAATAAAATTCTGCACGAAATTCTGTGCAGGTAAACCTGAATTTACCAAAGTGCCATCATTTTGAGTGACTTGGACAGAAATTATTTGAGCTTTAGGTGAAGGAACTATTGCAATAAATTTCATAGTAGGTAACAAAAAGACTAAGGAGGTCCGTTGCAACCCAATAATAGCTATATTAAATTCTCAAATACTACCAGTATTTTTAATACTTTCTATACAGTGTATATTTTTGTGCAAACAGTTAAATGTCTAGGCAGTTTCTCTTGGCTACCAATTACTTGTATTTGTGGGTGTTCCAACCCTCACATGACTATGGGGATTGAGCTCTACCTCCAGTCTGATATGATGCATTCCTGATCCTACAACTTTACTGTCAAGCATTTGCCTCAGAGTCCACAGCCCAATTCCTGCATTCCACTCACTCTCCGCCATATATCTGGACCCAGTAAGATGTTGAACTTCCACTTGTTTGATAGATTGGTGTCACCATCTGCAGTTAGTTTATTATAATTTGCCATACTCATTCCATGAGTGACAGTACAAAATAATTATAACAGGTACAAAACATCTTAATCATACCCCTAAAGGGCATTGTCTGACATTCTCCCATGTAAGACATGTTGATTGGGAGCCATTGTAGTTAGCTCTGTGCTGATGTTGCTACTACACATGATTCACCCCCTATGTGAATCCCTCTGCATGTTCAGACAATGCACTTTAGTGGAGGATGCAGTTAATACCCTTCTACTTGCCAGATGTTCATGATCTTGCTTTGGTCTCTGATTAAGTAGAAATGCATCCCTTGCACCTGACATACCTGCCTGTGTGTGAAAATTCACATAGCCATTGTCTTTCATCCCTGTAGAGTTTTGTTTCATCTGTATTATCAGTTGGTGTGTTATTGCTTCCCCATTCAATTCCATACCGGACTCTGTGATTTGCATTTGCCACCACCATTCCATTTGTTGGATGCAGGGCTGCCCCATGCCCTGCCACTATGGGCTGCTGTGCCCTGGTAGTCTCAGGTACAGGCCTGCACCCTTTCATATACTGTATGTCTGTGTTTACATGTAAGATGATAGAGGCAAGCAGGAAAATCAAGGGTACACTGATACAGTATTTGCCACTTAACAATCTCACACACAAAATACATGTGTAATATTTAAGCCCATATATTTACTAAACACAAGGCAAGTGCTTTAAGACTAGTTTTTCCTCAGGGCAATGATGCACACACACATTACTGTGACTCACCCCAGAAGCTCCAAGGGCAGGATCTCTGTAGGAGGCTGCCAGCAAGTCCCTAATGGGAATAAATATTAAATTAAAACTACATTTAAAACAAAAATACTGTACTGTATTCATTAATAAATTAACAACCATATTTCCAAATAATTAAACAAATTACTGACTAACATAACAGATACTGAATCACTAGAGTATTTGAAGTGAAAGTTAGACTTTTGTACAAGTGAGCTTGGTTGGGTATAAATAGGGACTGCCTCACATGGGCTAATGGGCTTTCTGCAATTTCCTTTAATCTTGCAGAGTTCATGTACAGGGAATGAATCAAGAACTTGCACTTGTATCATGACAGTGGAAGAACCAAGAACAATGACACTAATTATTTTATAGGAAATGGTAAGGAAATGTAACCTGACAGGAAAATATTAAATTTGTTAATAGACATGATCTAGAGATAGCATACATCAAGATGAAAGACTAAATTTGTAAAGAGTGTTTTCCTGCGAGGGCTTTATCAAACCTGTTGAAACCATAAATGAAATGTGTAGTCATCTACAAATTGAAAACTACCCATCTTGTTTTTCTAGGATTCTGACTCCTAGGTCCTGTTCTCCAATTTGCACATGGTAATTTTGTTGAATTGATAGTTGTGATGTATATTGTTATGCCCTGAATAAAAAACCTTGCATTTTTCAATATTAAAGAGCATTTGGCAGTCTTCCAACCATTTATGGAGTTCATGAAGATATTTTTGCAAAGCTTGTAATATCTTTTTGGCTTCCTACTTTGCAATAGATCTTAGTGTCATATGCATATTTGATGATGTGGTTTGTAATATTTTCATCTATGTCACTGATGTATGTGACAAAAATGAGTGGCCCCAAGATGGAACCTTGCAGTACCCCACTCAACACACTTCTCTCATTAGATTCCTTTCCATTTAGGATGAATGACCTTTTGCTTTCCTTGCTTTAACCATTGTTTAATCCATTTAGCATTTTACCATTTATTCCAGGTGCTTGTAATTATTTCTTTGCCAGTCTTTCATGTGGTACTTTATTAAAAGCTTAAGAGAAGTACATAATTCATTTTGTTAGGGACAGGCAGCATGTGTTTATATATACAGTGGCACCTCGACTTACGATTGCCCCGACTTACGATAATTTCTAGTTATGATATAAATTTGATCGGAAAATGCGACACAACTTACTATAGTGTCGTCGACTAGCGATATTCATTGATACATGTTCGGGTCGACCGAGCGCATGGTTCATGGTTGCGCTGAGCGACCTGCCTCAGTTTACTAGAGCAGCTCGCTTAGTGACGATCACGCTTATAAGAAATTCCATTTTTTTGGTGATTTTTTTGCTTTTTGAACATAAAACTGATTATTATATATCACGCCATGGGGTCCCAAGAAAGTCAGTGGTAAGGTTCAACATATGAAAACACATGTGAGGATGACCATAGAGGCAGTTGAGCAAATTTCTTCAGGGAAGAGGAGGCAGAACAGAATGTCCTTCCTCAACAATTAGAAAGTGGTGTAGACTATGGGGAAGAAATGCAAACTTTTGTTGAAACGACTCATCCAGAGCAAGCTGTAGTATGCCTGGTTGATGGGGTTGGGGTTCTGGGAGTTCTTCTACTCCCCAAGCCCGGCCCGAGGCCAGCTCGACTTGTGAGAGTTTGATCCACAGGCTGTTGCTTGGAGCGGCCCGCAGAGCCACATACCCACCACAGCCCGGCTGATCCGGGACTTCTCTTAGGAAACAGTCCAGTTTTCTCTTGAAGATGTCAACGGTTGTTCCGGCAATATTTCTTATAGTCGCTGGGAGGACGTTGAACAACCGCGGACCTCTGATGTTTATACAGTGTTCTCTGATTGTGCCTATGGCACCTCTGCTCTTCACTGGTTCAATCTTGCATTTCTTCCATATCGTTCACTCCAGACTGTTATTTACTGTGTAGATTTGGGACCTGCCCTCCAGTATTTTCCACGTGTAAGCCGTTGCCGTTGCCTTAACCTTTCAATGACACTGATGTATCACTACAGACAAATGTTAAAACAAAGGGAAAAACAAGTGTAGCTAGACAAATTTTTAGCGAGACAAACAAGCAGTGAACCACAACCGGGTCCTAGTGGTATGCAGGCAAAACGTAGGAGAGAGCAAGTACCCCAGAGAAATCATCACTGCCTGATGTTATAATGGAAGGGGACTCCCCTTCCAAACAGTAACACCTCTCCTCCTCCCCCTCATCACCATCTTTCATACGCCATCAAGAGTCCTCCATAAAAGTAAGATAAATATGTACTGTATTTTAGCTAGAGAAAAAAATTGTATTCAGTATATAATGTATTTTTAAGTTAATATTTTTGGGGGTGTGGAACGGATTAATTCAATTCCTTTTATTTCTTATGGGAAAAATCGCTTCGACTTACGATATTTTGACTTACGATGCGTCTCTGGGAATGGATTACCATCATAAATCTAGGCCCCACTGTATACACTTTAGGCTTATTGTTAGAGACTAAATTGTAACATTCCACTGAAATATACTGTATGTATATACTAAAAAGGTTTACAAAAACCTTATTTGCCTTCTTTGTAAACAAAAAGCATCAAGATGAAATAAAGTGTACCTGGTGGGGTGGAGGTCAAGCACCAAGTGGTAGTTTCCACTTGAACTCCAGCATCACTATGTCATTCTTGTCAGTCTGAAAAAGGTGCAGTTTAGTTTATCATAAAAGGATGAATGTATTATACATATTCTACAAACAACCAGCATTGAATGTAATGAAATGCCATTTTCTGGGTGAGCCCCGGAGGCTCCCTGGAGTTATCGGGCTAATGTGCGATATATTAGACCAGGGCCTATGGAGTTCAGTCTACAGGGGCCACAACCAGAACTGGCCCCCCTCAGAGAGGTTCAGGGAGCAATGGCCTTTAAAACCCCCTGTGGTTGGGGTTTTCCTTATCTGCCATCAACTGGTTAGGCACCCAGAAAGGTAGGCATAACAAAAACCCACATGGTAAGAAATTACAACTAAAAACCGAAAAGAGAGAGCAGAACTCCCTCCAATCCCAACGAAACAAGGAAATAAGCAAACACTACATTCCACCGTCGTGCTGCTCGTCCGTGCAGCCTCCCCTCCCCATGCAAGCTACCTAGCACTCCAGTTCAGAAGCTAAGCATCATACAATGTGAAAAACTGCCAACTGAGAGAGGGAGGGAGGGAGGGGGGTGCCATGGAGCCTCCGAGGCTCACCTAGAAAAATGGCATTTCTTTAAACGCTGTGGTTTCTGTGGGTAATCCCTATGGCTCTCTGGAGCTACTACCCAAAGAGAAGGAAAAAAGGAACTTACCTCGGAGGCAGCTGCCACATACTCCTCAACATGAAGTTAAGACAACTGGCTTCAACCAGCGACCCAAAGCAACAAGGAATGCCCAGGAGCAGGAACATTAACCAAATAACGGGGGGTCAGGATCCTGTTGCCTAAGACATGTTGCCAAACATGGCAGCCAATGCAGCAAACTTCCTACCATTATGGGCACAAGGATAGACTTAATGACCCTGCGGGCGACATGGGAGACCCTAGCCCTGGAATAGGGAATGAAGGAAACAGGATCAACCCAAAGCACATCCCCAGCCACAGAAGCCAAAGCGTGCAGATAACGGTGAAGAGCCGCAACCGGACAAGACATGATGCACCCCCGGCCTACCAACCAAGTCTCAATGATCCAAGGACTACTCCAGAAAGGAGCCGTTTCTTTCTTTGTCAGAAAAGAAGAAGGCTGCAATTGAAAAAACTGACCACCAGGACCGAAAGAGCAGAATCCCTGCGCCGGAGGAGAGCATGAACCTCATCAACCAACCCCAGTAGGCCAATGCCAACAGAAACAGAGCCTTGGAAAAACAATCTTGAACCAAAGGGGCCATCACAAACCAAGGAGAGAAAAGGTAGGAAAGCACCCTGTCCAAAGACCAGGATGGCTCAGGCGGCACATGAGCAGGCCGGAGGTGAAACAAAGCACAAGAAAGCTTACGGAACGGGGCAGAAGTGACATCCACCCCGAACACAAGCTGGAGAGGCTTTGCTAGCACCGCAGGATACAGAGCGACAGTATTAGGCATCAAATGACGGTCCTGAATTAGCCAAGACAGAAAGGACAAGACAACCTGATCAGAAATAGAATACAACCTATGAAGAGAGAATATGGTGGAAAGACCGCCAGGAAACTTCTTACTGTCACCGAGATAAAGCTTGCAGGTGGGACACCATCAATGAAGCCACCTGATCACCATACAGATGGTGATAAATCCGCATCAAAGACCAGATGCAAAGAGCCGAGGAGAAGACTGAATAAGCCATGTACCAAACTAGGCCGACCTGCTGGAAGAGGCAGAGCCGCAGAAATCATCTCGGGTTCGCAAGTCAAACAAGCAGCACCTGGAACCAAGGCTGGGCCGGCCACCAAGGGGCCATGAGGACTACTCTCCCTTGGTAGGACTCCAATCGAGCCAGAACCCAAATAACAGCTGGACTGGGAGGAAGAGGTACAGGTAACCCCACCTCGACCAGTCGTGCCGAAAGGCATCCACCGTGACAGCCTCACAGCCTGGGAAGGGTGCCACATAGACAGGGAGACGCCAAAACCCCGCTGACACGAAGAAGTCAATGTCCGGGAGTGCATACATCCTGCAGAGCCAACGAAAGGAGTCTGAGTCAACCGTTCATTCCGTGGACAGGGGATTGAACCGAGACAGGCTGTCTCGGTTCATTCTTTGGTCAACTTTTGGACCACCATGGCCAAGCAGTCAAAGCAGGCATCTGGGAATCACCAGGTCACGAGTTCAAGTCACTATTACTCAAAATGATTTTCATTGATATATTTTCATAAGATTCAATGATATCGATTAATTCATTCATTCACAGAAAAGACTGTTTTCTCAGGCTGCTTTCCTAAGTCAGTCTGTCACTAATAGAATGTGAATCCACCAAGTTATATCATCCAGTTTTGAGTAATAACAGATCTCGAAGAACTATTTTTCCTTATCAATGATATCAAGATAAAAAAATATTAAGTAAAAATCTGAATACAATACTAGTTTCTAGTCCAGTCTTTTCATTATCTAAAATATACTGTAATGTGAACATACCAAGTGCTGGTGTAGAATGTACGGATCCCTCAATGTTGTCTCAGATGGGAAGAAGAAAGGCATAGTCAAAACGTCCACAGTTTCTCTGTCAAAAAACCATCCTGGAAGGTAAATTACACATGATGAAAAGCACCTTAAAATTACAAATAAATAATAATAATAATAATAATAATAATTAATATAATAATAATGTAATTCATTATAAAATATCAACCCATCCATCCTCCTGTTTAAATAGTATTTTTTGTAACTATGTAGACCATAATACATATATTAATGTAATGAACATTTAGATGGTACAACTTGGTACTATAGTGCTGTATTCACTTTATAGAGTCTGGAAAAATCAAGCTAAAACCAAGCTTAAATATTCCTAGGTTTAGTATAGCACATATATGTACTATATTGTATTAGGTCTCAGATAGCATACATTAGGCCTAGGATGGTTAGGTTAGGTTTCATTAGCAACAAATACAAAATCTTTTCCAGTTTGTCCAAATTCAGTAGTAACAAATTCTACTGTAATCGTCCATTATGTCAAAATATGTATGATAATCCGCATTGTTACTATAAGTATAATCTAGACAGAAGGATCGGCTGAAATATGTATACATAACACAATACAGAGTTATTGAAAGTACTGAGGATACATATTAATTAAAGCCCCCTAATATGCAAAACTCAGAATAATTCAGCTAAAAGTTTCTATAGGTATAATGGGGTGAACTCTTAATTAGTACTGTATATTCCTTTAATTATATAATGCTGCATTTTTGTTTGAATAATTGAATGCAAGATCAATTTAAATACTGTAATGATATCTGAATTTAGCTTACCTGATGTTTGTATTTGTGAAGGTTTTATCTTTTGGACAGTTGAGCTAAGCTGAATTTTTGCCACATAATCCTCGGTAAAATTTTTTGCTTCATCCTTAAATGGCATCACCTCCTCTTTTGCTTTATTATTTTCTGCCTTATTTATCCTATCTTTTTCTCTCTCACTCTTCTCATCTCTAACTGTCATGTTTTTCTCTGTAATGCTTCGAGCTACATCGTTTATTATCTGTACTCTTAATTGCCGATTTTTAAAATTTTCCTCAAAATGTTGGCAAACTATTTATGGGCAGCCATAAACCAGCTCTTACATCTTCAGCGCCTAAACCTGAACTTTCAACTACAGTGTCACCAAGTTGGTGACTTGCAGCCACCACGAATGCAGCGTGAACACCAAAACACATCAAGAACACGGAAGTTTGCAAAACATTTAGCATGGGGTGATGCTACGAGTGGCTCTGGTGCCATAATAATCATTAATACTGTACTGCTGTTGGAACTAAAAGTTAAAAATATGGTTTTTGTTAATTGAACTGTTAGCAAAGTAAGTGTATTAATACTGTTAATCTAAGGATTTATAAGTATTTCATTGCATTGGAGAGCCAAATTAGAGGTTTGGTAGTACAGTGATGTGAAGACAGCGTCACAGGCATCCATAGTTCATTATAAGAAGACTCATATTTATGAGAAATATGTAAAATTCTTATAGTATTTGTGTGTTGCAAGTATTCCTGTCTTCATTNACAATGCCACTTGATGATGTAAATGTGCTTTGTTTCTATTTGGATTGTACATGGGTGGGCAAGTTACACTTTATACATACCTTTCTTGTCTGGGATACCATTATGGACTTTGCACTGAGGTTGTCTGGTTTCCCTTATATTTAATTTTCTCTGCTACATCCCTGCAAGTTGAGCCCCTGTGAAATCCTTGACTGGTTTGATTTTGATTATGCTGTGTGTAGTTTTCGATGCATTCGCCTAAATGTTTATGTCGATCACTCCATCCAAGTCTGATTGGGTGTGGGCATATAACAAGCCAGGGCTAGTGAAGCTGGACCATGCAATGAGCAGCCGAGATATGTGAGGCTTGATACGGAATCTAAAAAGCACTCTCCCAGGAGTCTCAAAGGAATCTGAGCAAAATCCCCTCGCAACATATGGTACGGTGAACACCAGGACACACAAACCAAGCTTGACGGATGTTAACTTGTCACTGTTGATTTATGGTTATGAGTTGGGGAATGGGGGGGGGGGGGAATTTTGTCATCATTGGCTCTAGGCTGCCAGAGATCTCTGTTAACTGTGGGCAATAATCATACATTAGTTGACGTGCATCACTTAACCCATACTGTTCATAAAAGTGCCAACTGAAACTATTATATTGTACCATCAATATATGGTTTTCACAGCTTAAGAGTTGATGCCATTTAGTATACGCACGAGTAAAAATTAAAACTTACTGCATTAACAATGTTAACAATAGCCTTGCAACGTGGAACAGTGTTATTGAGGTAGGTTTCATAGTAGCTGTGGTCAGCTACTAATACCATCTCCACAAATCGTGTAGCTTTTGTTGTCCACAGAGGGTCACCATGAAGGGTCTCACGTCGTTCCTGGGCACAAGTGGAAAGAAGTTGTATAATGTCTGACAAAGTTAAAATAAAAAAAATGTATACAATACTAAATTATAATTCAACAATTAACAACCACTAGGTTCTATACTGAGAAAAGCTTGAAACTGGTCCTACCCTCTCAAGGACCCCATCAGCCATCTCTGTGTCACTGTTACTGCTGCTGTTGATGATGCTGCCTTTCTTGGCATTGCTCTTTACTCCTGCAAAGTTGAAGTTTCTGCTGTATATTGATGTAATGACTTTATTAAAGACTATCATATTTCTGTCTTAATCATTCCTATTATAAAATGTTAAATGAATCTAAAGGAATTAAGAAGTCGTTGGTGCATAATACTAATCTAATAATAATAATAATAATAATAATAATAATAATAATAATAATAATAATAATAAATAATTTATTGTGCTGGGGACAAGCAGACAGTACATATTAGGCTTATATCGAGGCAATTCCCTCCCCAGGGTTGAATTACTGACCCTACCCAAGACACAACCCCCCAAGCTGACTACCTTCTGGGTACCTATTTACTGCTAGGTGAAAAGGTGCATTAGGTGATAGGAAATGGGCCCATAAAAGGCCCGCCCTATACTGTACTACTGACTGTAAAATTATATCTTATCTGATGCTTTGTTTGGGTGTTCACCCTGAACAATAACTCTTCCAACAAGGTTAAACAAATTCCACCAATTTACTATTGCACTTTTGAAAATCATTATCTTTTTTTAGTAGCATTTGGCTTTAACTCTCTTGGATTGCATAATGTAGGACTTGCACACAGCTTTCAGTGCAGTTTCTTAATTTCAGCCATCATCAGAGATGCTTTTCTTCAGCATTTTCCCATCTTCCCGAGAGCTGATCCATAAATATGGTAAAATACATTTAAAAACAACAGTGCACACCCATTTCTTAACACCATCTATTATAAAAATTCCCCCCCCCCTGACTCTCATTAACACATGATCTACTTCCATTGTGAAGTATTAATGCTTCAATAAAGAACTGTTTATATACTTATCCCTTTACTAAAATGCTACATAAATCATTTTTCACATAAAACTCACATCATTCCTACAAATATACAATGGCAACTTTCAACTGAATGCTCTTCCTGAAAATGTTAATAGTTTGGGTGTACAGTATTCAAAAAATCTAAAAACCCAAGAGAAATTTTTTTTTCCATAAAAGTATCACTCGTGATCACAAAATGTTCACTATAGCCAATTTGTGCTATGCATGGCTAGCAGCTATCCCCGAATGAGAACTTCACCCACCACATGCACCTATCGAGTGTTGAAGAAGATTGATGGAGACGATGCGGTGTGGGCCCTTTGCAGTCAAGGTGTCCTGAGCAGGTTCTACCATCAACTCCTTTCCTCTGCCCACTATCACACCTCTGCACAGGAATATCATTATACTCATAGAAAGAAAAAACTCTCATATGTAAATTGAAATTAAAATTTATTACTGTATATAATAATCACAGAAAAAAAAAATCAGTACCCAATGATAAAATAATGAATACTGATGTAGAAAATGAGCCTGAATTATTAAATCAGAACACATAATAACACTTTTGACTGTTTTTAATTGCAAACAGTCAAACTTTTAAAACCACTATTAAATCTACACAAACATTAAGACACAAGAGAGACACATGCACACACATACACAGCAAAACCACTTGCCTAATGCCACGACACAGAGACAGAGCTGCCCACGAGTCTGCCACTCCCCTGACTTCACCCTGGAACTCGCACTGTAATGGCACCCCGCTCTCCTGCAGAGGGAATATTGTGAAAGCTGCCTCAGGCTCTCTTCCTGACTGTTAAAAACACTATTTCAATATGAAAGAAGTATTCTGGCTAGCAGTGCTATTCCAGCTGATGAGGTACTGTTTCAGCTATTTATGGGTACTATTCAAGCTGGTTACTAGTGCTGTCCATGCTGGTTAGCAGAACTGCTCATGCTCATTAGTGGCACTGATCATGCTGGTTAGTAGTGATGCAGTTCAAGCTGGTTAATACAACTACCAGTTGACTAACAATGATCAAGTTTGTAGCAGAAGTGTTACAACGGGCTAGCAACACTGTTCTGGTTGATAGGGAAGCACTTTTCCACCCAGATCAGATGTACTTTTTCCAGCCTGGTATGTTGCATACATAGCAAGTGACACTAGATTGGATATACTGTACTAACAATATAATTGAGAAGTTCCAACTTTTTATATAATGAAGGATCATCATTTAGTGAAAATATTACTATAATAAATAAAAAAATGTTAATCAAAACTGGTATTACAATATTGTACTGAAAAAACCAGCGTTGAATGTAATGAAACGCCATTTTCTGGGCGAGTCCCAGAGGCTCCCCAGAGCTATCCAGGCTGATATGTATATCCCTAACCTTTGGCATCAGTCAGTGTGGATGGAGTTCTAGGCCTACTGGGGACCATGGTCAGAACCTGGGCCCCCCTCAGAGAGGCATGAGGAGCAATGGCCTATAGAAATCCACTTGTGATTTGGAGCATTCTATGTCTGCCATCGACTGGGACAGGCACCCAGCAAGGTAAGTGTCCCAAAACAAACCCCTATTCTGGTTAAAACCAATGAAATTGGTCAAACGAGTGGACAGAACTCCCCCAAATGAAAACTAGAAATCAAGCATGACGTCACACGAGCCTCGCCGCTTGTCACCGCAGCTTCCCTCTCTTCGGGAGGGGAAGGGGGAGCCCCAGACCCACCACACCAGCAATCTAACCACTAGTTCTTAGGCTGGATGTCAAAATACGCAAAAACCGCCGACCAGGAGAAGCGTGGGGTTGCCAGGGAGTCTAGCATTTACCCAGAAAATGTGGTTTCATTACATTCAACGCTGGTTTTCTGGCATGGGGGGCCCCTGTCGGCTCCCCGGAGCTACTTCACCAAAGATAAAAAATAAAAGGGACTTACCTGGGAGGCGGTCGGTGCTCGCATCTCAACTCGAAGTTGAGACAACTGGCTGTAACCACCGACCCAAAGTGACACAGCCTCGACTAGGCCCAGGAACATTCACGTGGTAACGTGCAGCCAGAACCCTGTTCGACCGCCAAAAACCCCAGGCCCGAATGTCAACACACAACACATGTTACCAAAGATTGCAGCAAGAGCAGCAAACTTATGAACGTCATGGGCACAGGGACAGACCGTAGGCTGGCTAGACTGAATAACCCTGAGGACAACCTGAGAGACCCGAACCCAGGAACAGGGAAGAAGGAAAACCGGATCAACCCAAAGCGCATCCCCGCCAACCAAAGCCGTGGCGCGCAAATAACAGCGAAGCGCCACAACCAGACACATCACATGAAGAACCCCCGGCCTGACCAACCAATCATCAACAACCCAAGGGCCCTTCCGGAAAGCAGCAGTCTCATTCTTCGCCAGAAAAGAAGGAGAACAAACCTAACAAAACGAAAGCAAGCGAACAAACCTATCACCACGACCAAAAGAGCTTAAACCCCTGTGCCGGAGGAGAGCATGAAGGTCCCCAACCCGATCCCCCAGAGTCCAATGCCAATAAGAAAAAAAAAAAAGAGCCTTAGAAAAACAATCCTGAACCGAAGGGGCCGCAACAAAGCGAGGGGAAGACAAATATAAGAGTACCCAGCCCAAGGCCCAGGATGACTCAGGCGGTGCCTGAGCAGGCCGAAGGTGAAACAACGCCCGAGACAGCTTGCGAAACAGTGTAGAAATAACATCTATACTGAAAGCAAGCTGCAGCGACTCTGCCAGTTCCGCACGATACAAGGCGACAGTATTCGGCATCAGATGACGGTCCTGAAACAGCCACAAGAGAAAAGACAAAACAACCCAAACCGAAAGCGAAGTACAACGACAGAGAGGCAAAAAAAAAACGAAAGGACTGCCAGGAAACTTCATACTGTCGCCGAGACAAAATCCGCAGGTAGGACACCATCAAAGAAGCCACCTGATCACCATAGAGATGGTGATAGACTCTAGTCAAAAACTCCAGACGCGAAAACTCGAGGAGAAGATCGAACCAGCCTCGTAATGGACCTGGCCGATCTGCAGAAAGAGGCGGAGCCACAGGAAAACCTCCAGGTTTGGACACCGAGCAAGCAGCGCCTGAAACCGAGGCTGGGTCGGCCACCAAGGGGTTAGAAGGACTTCTCTCCCCTGAGGACCTGGAGCAACAGCTGAACCGTTGGGGAAAGAGGTACAGGAACCCCCACCTCGACCAGTTCTGCCAAAAAGACTGACTGACTGACTTGATCCCGACGGCCTCGCAGTCGGGAAAGGGCGCCACATATACCGGAAGACACCTCGCCCTAGCCAATGGGAAGAGGTCCACCTCTGGGCGCCCGAACGTCTGGTAGAGCCAATTGAATGAGTCGGTGTAAACTATCCATTCCGTGGACAGGGGGAATGAACCAGGACAGGCCGTCTGCAAGGATGTTGGAGACCCCTAGGACATGAATGGCCAGGAGAGCCAAACCCCTGAGAACTCGGCAGAAGAGTCACCCGAAACGACCAGCCCCAAAGAGCCAAGGACCTAGCAATCGTGAGAGAAGGGAAAAGGACATCCCCGAAGGAACCAGAACACCCAAAGAAGCCAAACCCGACCAAGCAGGTAGACCATCATTGCAAAGTTCAGGCTCCCACATAAACCCTCGAGTAACCGCCGGGTGACCTGGGAGCCCCCCAGAAACTGGTACATGTGGGACCGCAGCCGAAGGAGAAACTCCGGAAGGAAAGACAAGAAAGCGGTCCGAGATTACCACACAAAATCTAGTCAGGTCCGAACCCTGGGAGAGAACCTGATGGGACTCCCTCCAGTTCACCAGGAACCCGAACCCGGCTAGCTGGGAAAGAACCAAACCCCTGGCGAGCAGACACACGAACTGACTGGGAGCCCAGACCAGCCAGTCATCGAGGTAGGCCAACATCCGAACACCTAAGAAATGCGGACCGGCCACGTCGACCCGAGTAAGGTGCATGAACACACGAGGAGCCAGGTTCAACCCGAATGGGAGACAATGAAAGCGGTAACCCTGACACCCCACAACCAAACCGAACTAGTCCCCGAACCCAGGAAGAATAGGGACGTGCCAATATGCATCCTTGAGATCCAGGGACACTATCCAAGCGTCCCGATCCAGCAGAAGCCGGACTTGGGACAGAGTGGCCATCCAAAAGGAGGGGCAAGAAACCTCAGGGGTTCAGACGGGACAAGTCCAGAATGAACCGCAGGTCTGCACATTCCCATTATGGAACTGGAAACCCACCTGAGAGACATCATCATTTCAACAACACCCAAGCACACCCACTCCGAGACGACCCAACAGAGCACAGGAGAGGAAGCCTGCCTCGAACCTCCTGAAGGAGGAGGGGACACCCAACACCACCGCAGGCCGCAGGGAAACTACCCGAAACACCCACAAATCATGAGACCAGGCGCGAGCAAACAGAGCATGCCTCCCCTCATCACCCCGTCAATGGGGCGAACTGCGAAAGGGCCGATGCCCCTTATGAGAGCCCGACCTGAGCACAGAGCGATCACAGCTCCGACCAGACACAGATGGATCCAAAGGCAGTGCTGGTCCCGAACCTGGCACCAGCGGCCCACCAGGATGAACAGAACCCTGAACCCTGGCACGACCCCTCTGGGAGGAACCCCCTCTGGGACCCCCAGAGAACCAACAAGTTGGACATCGGACGACAGCTGGAAGAAGCCGCCTGTAGACACTTCTCCAGTGTAGAGTCCGCAAACAACAAGGGACAAAAAGGCGAAGATAATGTAAGAGCCAGGGCCCAAGCAGATTCCAAGGAGGAAGCGAGCACAACCTGCTGACACGAGACACGCAGCAAAAAAAGCGACACCACATCCCGCAGGATTGGCGCAAACAGCTTCAGAAGCGCAGACGACGCATGAGCAGCTGAGACCACCAGACCCGGGAAAGGCACCAAGCACCTCAACATCCTCCGTAAGCCAGTCTGAGGACAGCTCCAAGAGGGAAAAGAAACGCTGGACTGAAGCCAACAAGCCACGAGTGCACAAGTCCTCAGCCACAAGCGCAGCCGAAAGAGTGGTCAACCTGTACATGAAGCTGAACCATCCCACATCCTGCAGAAGGGCAAGAGCAAACAAGCACTCATAAGGTGCTCAAAGTCACCCCCCAGGAAAACCTGGACCACCGTCAACGACTCACACCACTCAAGTGTACAGCAGAAAGCACTCCAAGCATCCAGCTACAACAACGGGCAGTCCGCAAGCCAGGACGACTCCAGAACTTCATAACGGACCCAGTATGAAGACGAAGACCCAAACCTGAAGGAAGACGGATCCATTGTAGAAGCATAGTCTGGGTTGCACAGGAGGTAAGCCGCAATGGCCGCCCGCGCTTCGGCAGGCGAGACACGGAAGACCGAAAACCTCCTAAAGGACGGAACCGAAGGACCTACAGGGACACGGAACCAAACCCGGGGAGGAGCTGAATCCAAATCCAATTCGTACGCAGAGAGAGCGGGACGGGAAGGAAAACCCCACTCCTTGTAACAGAAAGCCCTGCTCGGAGGGTTTGAAAACCCAGGCGGGGTCCAACGAGGCCCAAGGGCCCCAAGTCAGCTCCTCCTCAACCCCGGGGGCCTCCACATCAGGCTCTGGGGGCGAGCCCTCCTCCAAGGCCCCGGTCTCAAGAAAAAACCGGGCCAGCCTGAAGAGCAGGAAGAGAAGAGGCCCACTGGTCAGACCCCGACACTATAACTGGAGGAAGGGGCTCAAATACCTAAGAAGCCCTCAGATGCTTCAGAGCCAGAAGGAAGGGGGAAGGGGGGGGGCAGAATAAACCACAGCAGGGAAAGAACAAGGGGGTGCGGACTGAGCCAAGGTCGAAACGACCAAAACCTCCAAGTCCGGGTCTCTAAGCAAAGCGGGGCAGCCTCGGGGCATCTGGGGAAGCAACCAACCGAGAGCTTTGCAGCAACCGAAACCAAGCATGCAACACCTGAGCCGCCTGCACCCGAATAAAGTCATCATCAGATTGGATGAATTGACTCACAAACAAGCAACAGTGCTTGCAGGACTCAGGGTCGAAAGTGTCACTGACCCAACAGGCAGCATGACGGAGGCAAAAACAATGAGCGTCACCCTGAGACAAGGGGACAGAGCAACCTCAAACTTGCACAAAGCAAGAGGAGACCCAGGGGTCGCATCCATCAGACCCATGTGCCTCCGCAGGGATTCCTAGGGCCCCTAGACTAGTATCGCTAAGGGTGTGCCCAAGCGGGGTACTGCTAACCGGCGCCCAAGTCTACCAACAAACTGCTAAAGCTGAACCTCTGGGATGTATCCACTCATAGGGGCAAAGCAGGGGGGTACCACCAAACACAGGAGGCCAACACCCTAACTAAACAGGGGTAAGGGACACAAGGTAGACCCTCCTTACCAGGCCAAAACAAAAAGGAAAAGAAAAGCCCTGCAAGAGGAAAAGATACAGCAGGAGGAACAGAGTCGGCAACTGTAATAGGTGAAAACTAGCTGCGCAGTACCCCGCACCCCACCAGTGCAATAAACTACCACTTACCCCAAGGTAAACAAGGGAGGAAAACCCCCCAACACTCGGGGCGGTCAATCACCAAGCAGCAAAAAAACACAGAGGTAGACCCCAAGGTGACTTGTGGAAGAGAACCCCAAGCCCCAAGGGCAGTACTTACAGGGCACTCAGGGAAGAGAACCCTAAGCATATGCAGCCGGAGTACCTGTGAATTCACTCCCAGCTCACATGCCACCGTAAGAGCAGTACTGAACACCATGCACAGCACAGCAAGAGAAACTGGAGCTAGAGCCACCCAACCGTGCCTAATCACACCAGCCTAAGAACTAGTGGTTGAATCGCTGGTGCGGTTTGTCTGGGGCTTCCCCTTCCCCTCCCGAGGAGGGGAAGCTGCGCAGACAAGCGGTGCAGCTTGTGTAACGTCATGCTTGATTGCTCGTTTTCATTTGGGGAGTTCTGTCCACCCATTTGGCTAATTTCCTTGTTTTAACCAGAATAGGGGTTTGTTTTGGGGCGCTTATCTTTCTTGGGTGTCTGTCCCGGTCGATGGCCGATATAGAATGCTCCAAATCACATGTGCATTTCTATACGCCATTGCTCCTCATGCCTCTCTGAGGGGGCCAGGTTCTGGTCGTGGTCCCGGTAGGCCTAGAACTACATCCACACATGGTGCTTTTTGCCATCCATGCTTTTAAATACATGGATGGCGATATACTAAAGAAATTGTTCACAACTTTTGTTAGGCCAAAGCTAGAATATGCAGCAGTTGTGTGGTGCCCATATCTTAAGAAGCACATCAACAAACTGGAAAAGGTGCAAAGACATGCTACTAAGTGGCTCCCAGAACTGAAGGGCAAGAGCTACGAGGAGAGGTTAGAGGAATTAAATATGCCAAAACTAGAAGACAGAAGAAAAAAGAGGTGATATGATCACTACATACAAAATAGTAACAGGAATTGATAAAATCGATAGGGAAGATTTCCTGAGACCTGGGAACTTTAAGAACAAGAGGTCATAGATTTAAATAACTAGCTAAACACAGATGCCGAAGAAAATATAAGAAAATTCACTTTCGCAAACAGAGTGGTAGACGGTTGGAACAAGTTAGGTGAGAAGGTGGTGGAGGCCATGACCATCAGTAGTTTCAAAGCGTTATATGACAAGAGTGATGGGAAGACGGGACACCACGAGCGTAGCTCTCATCCTGTAACTACACTTAGGTAATTACACTGATGTGAAAGGTTAGGGATATACATATTAGCCTGGATAGCTCCGGGGAGCCGAAGGGGCTCCCCAGAAAATTCTATAAAATAAGGATAGTAATCACATGTTTTTACACAATTAATCGAGAGTAGACGTTTAGGAATGGCATTGTCTTTATGTAGTTCTGGTAAGTAACGTGCTTTGATAAGCAGCAAATGACAAATTCAATTTCATGAAATAAAAATTCTGCACGAAATTCTGTGCAGGTAAACCTGAATTTACCAAAGTGCCATCATTTTGAGTGACTTGGACAGAAATTATTTGAGCTTTAGGTGAAGGAACTATTGCAATAAATTTTCATAGTAGGTAACAAAAGACTAAGGAGGTCCGTTGCAACCCAATAATGGCTATATTAAATTCTCAAATACCCAGTACTACCAGTATTTTTAATACTTTTCTATACAGTGTATATTTTTGTGCAAACAGTTAAATGTCTAGGCAGTTTCTCTTGGCTACCAATTACTTGTATTTGTGGGTGTTCCAACCCTCACATGACTATGGGGATTGAGCTCTACCTCCAGTCTGATATGATGCATTCCTGATCCTACAACTTTACTGTCAAGCATTTGCCTCCGAGTCCACAGCCCAATTCCTGCATTCCACTCACTCTCCGCCATATATCTGGACCCAGTAAGATGTTGAACTTCCACTTGTTTGATAGATTGGTGTCACCATCTGCAGTTAGTTTATTATAATTTGCCATACTCATTACATGAGTGACAGTACAAAATAATTATAACAGGTACAAAACATCTTAATCATACCCCTAAAGGGCATTGTCTGACATTCTCCCATGTAAGACATGTTGATTGGGAGCCATTGTAGTTAGCTCTGTGCTGATGTTGCTACTACACATGATTCACCCCCATGTGAATCCCTCTGCATGTTCAGACAATGCACTTTAGTGGAGGATGCAGTTAATACCCTTCTACTTGCCAGATGTTCATGATCTTGCTTTGGTCTCTAATTAAGTAGAAATGCATCCCTTGCACCTGACATACCTGCCTGTGTGTGAAAATTCACATAGCCATTGTCTTTCATCCCTGTAGAGTTTTGTTTCATCTGTATTATCAGTTGGTGTGTTATTGCTTCCCCATTCAATTCCATACCGGACTCTGTGATTTGCATTTGCCACCACCATTCCATTTGTTGGATGCAGGGCTGCCCCTTGCCCTGCCACTATGGGCTGCTGTGCCCTGGTAGTCTCAGGTACAGGCCTGCACCCTTTCATATACTGTATGTCTGTGTTTACATGTAAGATGATAGAGGCAAGCAGGAAAATCAAGGGTACACTGATACAGTATTTGCCACTTAACAATCTCACGCACAAAATACATGTGTAATATTTAAGCCCATATATTTACTAAACACAAGGCAAGTGCTTTAAGACTAGTTTTTCCTCAGGGCAATGATGCACACACACATTACTGTGACTCACCCCAGAAGCTCCAAGGGCAGGATCTCTGTAGGAGGCTGCCAGCAAGTCCCTAATGGGAATAAATATTAAATTAAAACTACATTTAAAACAAAAATACTGTACTGTATTCATTAATAAATTAACAACCATATTTCCAAATAAATAAACAAATTACTGACTAACATAACAGATACTGAATCACTAGAGTATTTGAAGTGAAAGTTAGACTTTTGTACAAGTGAGCTTGGTTGGGTATAAATAGGGACTGCCTCACATGGGCTAATGGGCTTTCTGCAATTTCCTTTAATCTTGCAGAGTTCATGTACAGGGAAAGAATCAAGAACTTGCACTTGTATCATGGCAGTGGAAGAACCAAGAACAATGACACTAATTATTTTATAGGAAATGGTAAGGAAATGTAACCTGACAGGAAAATATTAAATTTGTTAATAGACATGATCTAGAGATAGCATACATCAAGATGAAAGACTAAATTTGTAAAGAGTGTTTTTCCTGCGAGGGCTTTATCAAACCTGTTGAAACCATAAATTAAATGTGTAGTCATCTACAAATTGAAAACTACCCATCTTGTTTTTCTAGGATTCTGACTCCTAGGTCCTGTTCTCCAATTTGCACATGGTAATTTTGTTGAATTGATAGTTGTGATGTATATTGTTATGCCCTGAATAAAAAACCTTGCATTTTTCAATATTAAAGAGCATTTGGCAGTCTTCAACCATTTATGGAGTTTATGAAGATATTTTTGCAAAGCTTGTAATATCTTTTTGGCTTCCTACTTTGCAATAGATCTTAGTGTCATATGCATATTTGATGATGTGGTTTGTAATATTTTCATCTATGTCACTGATGTATGTGACAAAAATGAGTGGCCCCAAGATGGAACCTTGCAGTACCCCCACTCAACACACTTCTCTCATTAGATTCCTTTCCATTTAGGATGAATGACCTTTTGCTTTCCTTGCTTTAACCATTGTTTAATACATTTAGCATTTTACCATTTATTCCAGGTGCTTGTAATTATTTCTTTGCCAGTCTTTCATGTGGTACCTTATTAAAAGCTTAAGAGAAGTACATAATTCATTTTGTTAGGGACAGGCAGCATGTGTTTATATATACAGTGGCACCTCGACTTACGATTGCCCCGACTTACGATAATTTCTAGTTATGATATAAATTTGATCGGAAAATGCGACACAACTTACTATAGTGTCGTCGACTAGCGATATTCATTGATACACGTTCGGGTCGACCGAGCGCATGGTTCATGGTTGCGCTGAGCGACCTGCCTCAGTTTACTAGAGCAGCTCGCTTAGTGACGATCACGCTTATAAGAAATTCCATTTTTTTGGTGATTTTTGCTTTTTGAACATAAAACTGATTATTATATATCATGCCATGGGGTCCCAAGAAAGTCAGTGGTAAGGTTCAACATATGAAAACACATGTGAGGATGACCATAGAGGCAGTTGAGCAAATTTCTTCAGGGAAGAAGGAGGCAGAACAGAATGTCCCTTCCTCAACAATTAGGAAGTGGTGTAGACTGTGGGGAAGAAATGCAAACTTTTGTTGAAACGACTCATCCAGAGCAAGCTATAGTATGCCGTTGCCTTAACCTTTTCAATGACACTGATGTATCACTACAGACAAATGTTAAAACAAAGGGAAAAACAAGTGTAGCTAGACAAATTTTTAGTGAGACAAACAAGCAGTGAACCACAACCGGGTCCTAGTGGTATGCAGGCAAAACGTAGGAGAGAGCAAGTACCCCAGAGAAATCATCACTGCCTGATGTTATAATGGAAGGGGACTCCCCTTCCAAACAGTAACACCTCTCCTCCTCCCCCCTCATCACCATCTTTCATATGCCATCAAGAGTCCTCCATAAAAGTAAGATAAATATGTACTGTATTTTAGCTAGAGAAAAAAATTGTATTCAGTATATAATGTATTTTTAAGTTAATATTTTTGGGGGTGTGGAACGGATTAATTCAATTCCTTTTATTTCTTATGGGAAAAATCGCTTCGACTTACGATATTTTGACTTACGATGCGTCTCTGGGAATGGATTACCATCATAAATCTAGGCCCCACTGTATACACTTTAGGCTTATTGTTAGAGACTAAATTGTAACATTCCACTGAAATATACTGTATGTATATACTAAAAAGGTTTACAAAAACCTTATTTGCCTTCTTTGTAAACAAAAGCATCAAGATGAAATAAAGTGTTACCTGGTGGGGTGGAGGTCAAGCACCAAGTGGTAGTTTTCCACTTGGAACTCCAGCATCACTATGTCATTCTTGTCAGTCTGAAAAAGGTGCAGTTTAGTTTATCATAAAAGGATGAATGTATTATACATATTCTACAAACAACCAGCATTGAATGTAATGAAATGCCATTTTCTGGGTGAGCCCCGGAGGCTCCCTGGAGTTATCGGGCTAATGTGCGATATATTAGACCGGGGCCTATGGAGTTCAGTCTACAGGGGACCACGAGCCAGAACCTGGCCCCCCTCAGAGAGGTTCAGGGAGCAATGGCCTTTAAAACCCCCTGTGGTTGGGGGTTTTCCTTATCTGCCATCAACTGGGGTTAGGCACCCAGAAAGGTAGGCATAACAAAAACCCCACATGGTAAGAAAATTACAACTAAAAACCGAAAAGAGAGGCAGAACTCCCTCCAATCCCAACGAAACAAGGAAATAAGCAAACACTACATTCCACCGTCGTGCTGCTCGTCCGTGCAGCCTTCCCCTCCCCATGCAAGCTACCTAGCACTCCAGTTCGGAAGCTAAGCATCATACAATATGAAAAACTGCCAACTGGAGAGAGGGAGGGAGGGAGGGGTGCCATGGAGCCTCCGAGGCTCACCTAGAAAAATGGCATTTCTTTAAACGCTGGTTTTCTGTGGGTAATCCCTATGGCTCTCTGGAGCTACATACCCAAAGAGAAGGAAAAAAGGAACTTACCTCGGAGGCAGCTGCCACATACTCCTCAACATGAAGTTAAGACAACTGGCTTCAACCAGCGACCCAAAGCAACAAAGGAATGCCCAGGAGCAGGAACATTAACCAAATAACGGGTGGTCAGGATCCTGTTGCCTAAGACATGTTGCCAAACATGGCAGCCAATGCAGCAAACTTCCTACCATTATGGGCACAAGGATAGACTTAATGACCCTGCGGGCGACATGGGAGACCCTAGCCCTGGAATAGGGAATGAAGGAAACAGGATCAACCCAAAGCACATCCCCAGCCACAGAAGCCAAAGCGTGCAGATAACGGTGAAGAGCCGCAACCGGACAAGACATGATGCACCCCCGGCCTAACCAACCAAGTCTCAATGATCCAAGGACTACTCCAGAAAGGAGCTGTTTCTTTCTTTGTCAGAAAAGAAGAAGGCTGCAATTGAACAAACTGACCACCAGGACCGAAAGAGCAGAAATCCCTGCGCCGGAGAAGAGCATGAACCTCATCAACCCAACCCCAGTAGGCCAATGCCAACAGAAACAGAGCCTTGGAAAAACAATCTTGAACCAAAGGGGCCATCACAAACCAAGGAGAGAAAAGATAGGAAAGCACCCTGTCCAAAGACCAGGATGGCTCAGGCGGCACATGAGCAGGCCGGAGGTGAAACAAAGCACAAGAAAGCTTACGGAACGGGGCAGAAGTGACATCCACCCCGAACACAAGCTGGAGAGGCTTTGCTAGCACCGCAGGATACAGAGCGACAGTATTAGGCATCAAATGACGGTCCTGAATTAGCCAAGACAGAAAGGACAAGACAACCTGATCAGAAATAGAATACAACCTATGAAGAGAGAATATGGTGGAAAGACCGCCAGGAAACTTCTTACTGTCACCGAGATAAAGCTTGCAGGTGGGACACCATCAATGAAGCCACCTGATCACCATACAGATGGTGATAAATCCGCATCAAAGACCAGATGCAAAGAGCCGAGGAGAAGACTGAATAAGCCATGTACCAAACTAGGCCGACCTGCTGGAAGAGGCAGAGCCGCAGAAATCATCTCGGGTTCGCAAGTCAAACAAGCAGCACCTGGAACCAAGGCTGGGCCGGCCACCAAGGGGCCATGAGGACTACTCTCCCTTGGTAGGACTCCAATCGAGCCAGAACCCGAATAACAGCTGGACTGGGAGGAAGAGGTACAGGTAACCCCACCTCGACCAGTCGTGCCGAAAGGCATCCACCGTGACAGCCTCACAGCCTGGGAAGGGTGCCACATAGACAGGGAGACGCCAAAACCCCGCTGACACGAAGAAGTCAATGTCCGGGAGTGCATACATCCTGCAGAGCCAACGAAAGGAGTCTGAGTCAACCGTTCATTCCGTGGACAGGGGATTGAACCGAGACAGGCTGTCTCGGTTCATTCTTTGGTCAACTTTTGGACCACCATGGCCAAGCAGTCAAAGCAGGCATCTGGGAATCACCAGGTCACGAGTTCAAGTCACTCTATTACTCAAAATGATTTTCATTGATATATTTTTCATAAGATTCAATGATATCGATTAATTCATTCATTCACAGAAAAGACTGTTTTCTCAGGCTGCTTTCCTAAGTCAGTCTGTCACTAATAGAATGTGAATCCACCAAGTTATATCATCCAGTTTTGAGTAATAACAGATCTCGAAGAACTATTTTTCCTTATCAATGATATCAAGATAAAAAAATATTAAGTAAAAATCTGAATACAATACTAGTTTCTAGTCCAGTCTTTTCATTATCTAAAATATACTGTAATGTGAACATACCAAGTGCTGGTGTAGAATGTACGGATCCCTCAATGTTGTCTCAGATGGGAAGAAGAAAGGCATAGTCAAAACGTCCACAGTTTCTCTGTCAAAAAACCATCCTGGAAGGTAAATTACACATGATGAAAAGCACCTTAAAATTACAAATAATAATAATAATAATAATAATAATAATAATAATAATAATAATAATAATAATAATAATAATACAGTACTGTAATTAATTCATAAAATATCAACCCATCCTCCTGTTTAAATAGTATTTTTTGTAACTATGTAGACCATAATACATATATTAATGTAATGAGCATTTAGATGGTACAACTTGGTACTATAGTGCTGTATTCACTTTATAGAGTCTGGAAAAATCAAGCTAAAACCAAGCTTAAATATTCCTAGGTTTAGTATAGCACATATATGTACTATATTGTATTAGGTCTCAGATAGCATACATTAGGCCTAGGATGGTTAGGTTAGGTTTCATTAGCAACAAATACAAAATCTTTTCCAGTTTGCCCAAATTCAGTAGTAACAAATTCTACTGTCTAATCGTCCATTATGTCAAAATATGTATGATAATCCGCATTGTTACTATAAGTATAATCTAGACAGAAGGATCGGCTGAAATATGTATACATAACACAATACAGAGTTATTGAAAGTACTGAGGATACATATTAATTAAAGCCCCCTAATATGCAAAACTCAGAATAATTCAGCTAAAAGTTTCTATAGGTATAATGGGGTGAACTCTTAATTAGTACTGTATATTCCTTTAATTATATAATGCTGCATTTTTGTTTGAATAATTGAATGCAAGATCAATTTAAATACTGTAATGATATCTGAATTTAGCTTACCTGATGTTTGTATTTGTGAAGGTTTTATCTTTTGGACAGTTGAGCTAAGCTGAATTTTTGCCACATAATCCTTGGTAAAATTTTTTGCTTCATCCTTAAATGGCATCACCTCCTCTTTTGCTTTATTATTTTCTGCCTTATTTATCCTATCTTTTTCTCTCTCACTCTTCTCATCTCTAACTGTCATGTTTTTCTCTGTAATGCTTCGAGCTACATCGTTTATTATCTGTACTCTTAATTGCCGATTTTTAAAATTTTCCTCAAAATGTTGCCAACTATTTATGGGCAGCCATAAACCAGCTCTTACATCTTCAGCGCCTAAACCTGAACTTTCAACTACAGTGTCACCAAGTTGGTGACTTGCAGCCACCACGAATGCAGCGTGAACACCAAAACACATCAAGAACACGGAAGTTGCAAAACATTTAGCATGGGGTGATGCTACGAGTGGCTCTGGTGCCATAATAATCATTAATACTGTACTGCTGTTGGAACTAAAAGTTAAAAATATGGTTTTTGTTAATTGAACTGTTAGCAAAGTAAGGCTGTATTAATACTGTTAATCTAAGGATTTATAAGTATTTCATTGCATTGGAGAGCCAAATTAGAGGTTTGGTAGTACAGTGATGTGAAGACAGCGTCACAGGCATCCATAGTTCATTATAAGAAGACTCATATTTATGAGAAAATATGTAAAATTCTTATAGTATTTGTGTGTTGCAAGTATTCCTGTCTTCATTTCATAGCTCTTGTAAGTGCCAAGCTAGCCAGTTTCTTTCCAGTAGAATATGTAATTATTTTTTCTTATTCAGGTAGATTCCCAGGAACCTGTTCAGAAATAAACATTGATTATACATGGTACAGTATTTACTAAAGTCAAAGCACTAAATTTTAATGGAGACCTACAGTACACAATTTAAATTTAAAATGTTAAGAGTGTTATGTTCATAAGGATGGCAATTTTTCTGCTCTTTCCAATGATATAAAACAAACAACTCAATATACATTTTTTCTGTGGGGAAGCCCCTTCAGTTTCCGGGAACTATTGGGCTTATGCATTTCATTAGACCAGGGCATTAGTCATAGGAGCTCAGCCTACCGGGTACTGTACCACAAACCAGAACTTGCCCCCCCCCCTCAGAGAGACAAAGGGAGCAGTGGCCCTGGAAAACCCCCCTATGGTTGAGAGATTTCCTTATCTGCCATCGACCGGGGTTAGGCACCCAGAAAGGTAGGCATAAGAAAACACATTCCACATAGCAAGATAATGGCAACCAAAAACCGAACAGAGGCAGAACTTCCTCCAATCCCAAGAAAACAAGCAAAAGTCACACTCCACCACCGTGTAGCTCATCCATGCAGCCGTGCCCCCCCCCCCCCCACCAGCAGGAGGAGGGAACCCTGAAACCAATGCACCGCCGACCTAGCCATTCCAGTTCGACAGCTAATGCAATCCAGGGCGGTCATCATCTCTAGCCTTTATTCCCTATGCAGTGTTTTGCCTTAGTGGTGTCCCCTGGTGTTCGTGGAGTAGTGGCCTGGTGTACTGTACCTGAAATGTACTGGGGCTGCATGCGCCTAGGGCAGCCTTCCCCAAGTGCCTTCTGAGTATACTACCCTTGAGTGTCAGAGTTCTTTTCCCCCCTGGTGCGTTCGGGAAGCCATTTCCATAGGGGTTCTTGCTCCTCGATATTTACCCCGCCCTTGGGGCCAGCTGGGGTTTCGTGGTCAGTCATTGTTTGGCCTTGGGTAAAGAGTGGTATTGTTGCTGGTTGGGACATCAAGGTGTTGCGCAGCCAGTTACCTATGCAGCGGCCGGTTCCTGTTTCCTTTGGGGACGCTGTACTTTTGCTGGGTTTTTCTTTTCTTTTTGTTTGCTTTGCCTGGTGGGGGTCTGCCTGGTGAGGGTCTGCCTGGTGTGGCTATTGGACCACTTATAATAATTTGGTGGCCCTTTGCTAGGCCCCGGGATTGTACACATTGCAGGGGGCTTCAGTGTTTGATCTCCCCCCTTGTTAGCTTCGGGCTTAACCTGTTAGCAACACCTTGTCCGGGCTTCCCATAGCAGTCAGCCTACAGGCCCTGGAAAACCCTATCGGGGATTAGTGGACCTATGGATGTGTCGTCTGAGTTCCAGCTTGCCCTGTATGAGTTTGATGATTGCTGTGTGCCCTTGTCTCAGGGTGACAGTCACCGCTTCTGCCTCTATCATGCTGCCTGTTGGGTCAACGACACCTTTGACCCAGAGTCTTGCGAAATGTTCTCTAGTTTACCTATTCTGATAACATTTATATTCAGGTACAAGCGGCATCCTCGTTGCATGTTAGATTTAGGTTGCTGGAACGTGCTAGGTTGGTTGCCCACCTGGATGTCCCAAGGCTACCCCGTTTTGGTCATAAGGACTCAGATTTGGGGGCGTTAGTCACTTCGACTTTGATTCAGTCCATGCTTCTTGGTCCTTCCCCTGTTGTTCACCCTGCAACCTCCCCCCCCCCACCCCCCAGCTTTCGGCTCTCAAACGTCTGAGGTTTTGGAGTCGGAGCGAGATTTAGTTGGTAATGAGACTAGGGCAGCTTTGGGGGCTGCCCCATTCAGGTTGGGGACAGGCATTCGAGCCGGTTCCTCTTGCCGAGGCTTCTGGGTCCCACCAGCAGGCCCCCCCCCCCTTCTTTTCTGCATTTTCCCTGGACTCTGCCTTTTCTTCAGGGGTAGAGGGTATGGAGGACTGCTTTGCCCTGGGTCCCGACTTGGGGGAGCCCGGGGCTGGGGAGGAGTTGACCTGAGGGGCTTGGGCCCCCTTTGACCCCATCTGGGTGTTGGTGCCCTCTTTGTGGGGCTTGTTGTTGCAGGGGGAGGGAGCTTTCTTACCCCCCCCCCTTCCCTGTACAAGTATGATTTGGGGTCGGCTCCTTCCCGGGTTGTTCCGGGTGCCCTTTGGTACCTCAGCTCCCTCTTTCCAGAGGTTTTCTGCCTCTCGTATCTCACCAAAGGAGATTCGGGAGGCGCTTGCTGCTTACCTCATGTGAGACCCAGATTCTATTTCTGTCATGAATCAGTCCTTGTTTGAGTTCAGTTCTTCTTCCCCATATTGGTTGCGTTTGGATGTTCCGGGGTCTTCCTGGCTGGCAGATTGCCCATTCTTTTCATTGGGGGCATGGTTAAAACAACACCCGTCCCACTCCCCCACCTTCAACTATTTCTGGGGGGGGGGGTTCCTGGGTCACTCGGTGGTTGCTCGAGCAATTGTGCGGGAGCCTGAACTTCGCCGTGCTGGTTTACCCGCTGCATCGGGTTTGGCTATGGTGTCTTTTCTGTTTCCTTCGGGGACGCCTCTCTTGCTATCGCTGGGTTCGACCTCTAGGGGCCTTGCATCTGTTGCTGCATCGCCGGCTTCCTCTTCGGGTTTTTCAGGGTTCAGTGCCTTGGCGCCTACCTGAGCCCTCACTCGATGTGGTCAATTACCAGGCCAGCCAGGGGCGGTGGGGTTTGTCCTTCTGTCGGGCTCAATACAGTGCGAGAGTTCGCAGTGGTCTGGTTGTTGCTTTGGAGGATTTGGGTAGCTCAGGGTTCGACCGTTCATCTCCATTCGGACTGTTCTCCTGTCGGTCATTGCCTGAACTGCGGGGGTTCTTTTCGATCCTTGCCTCTTTAGGGCTGGTCGCTTCAAGTGGCTCATCTGCTGGATTCTCAGGATTTGGCTCTCCATGCGGTTCATATCCTGGGAGTATCAAACGTCCTGGAGGACGGCCTCTGTCTGTTCATTCTCCTGTCCACGGAATGGACTGTGGATGCAAACTCCTTCAGTTGGCTCTGTCGGATGTACAGGCTCCTGGAGGTGGATTTCTTTGCGCCAGCTTGGTCGTGGCATCTCCCGATATATGTGGCGCCCTTCCCCAACTGCAGAGCATTCGCTGTGGATGCCTTTCGGCAGGACTGGTCGAGGTGGGGTTACCTGCACCTTTTCACCCCAGTCTAGCTGTTGCTTCAGGTTCTAAGTCAGTTGGAGTTTTACCATGGGAGAGTAGTCCTCTTGGCCCCTTGGTGACCAGCCCAGCCTAGGTTTCAGGCGCTGCTTGCTTGGTGCCCGAACTAAGAGCATTTTCCGCAGCTCTGCTTCTTCCAGCAGATCTTCATGCTCTCCTCCGGCGCAGGGTTTTATGCTCCTTTGGTCCTGGTAGTCAGTTTGTTCGGTTGCAGCCTTCTTTTCTCGCGAAGCTTTGCATTTCCTGCTTCCACTTATGTCCTCCTGTCATACTCTCTCTCAATTTAAAGAGGCTATTCTTGTTCACCTTTTCTATTCCCGGTAGTACAGTCCGGTTCGTTCTTGACTCACAATTGAGAATTCCAGGTTCAAATGCCAGGTGGCACAGAAGTGGTTGGGTGCATTTTCTTTCACCTTATGTCCCTGTCCAACTAGCAGTAAATAGGTACCCAGGAGTTAGTCAGCTTGTTGTGGGGTGGCATCCTGGGTGGGATGAGTAATTCAACCCTGGGGTGGGGGGGACCTCAGTATAAGCCTAACATGTACGGTATGTATAACCTGGCTTCCTGTCCCCCCAACACAATGAATTGATTATTCCACTAGGTATCGATTGATGATTGATGAAGATTAATCCCCCCAAAAGGTGGCACGGGCATGAATAGCCCATAAGTGGTGGCCCTTTTGAGCCATTACCAGTATCAAGAGCTGATACTGGAGATCTGTGGAGGTGCGACTGCACCCTGCGTGACAGGAGATGTCTCCCGTCCACTAGGTATCATTTATGTTGTGAATATATGCCCTCTTTCTTCTATCCTCTAGGGTTGTGAGATTTAGTTCCATTAGTCTATCCTCATAGACTATCTCTGCTCTAGTACCAATCCTGTTCCAAATCTGTACTTTTCAATTTTATGCTTCATTAGGTGTGGATTCCATGCCAGTGCTGCTTGTTCCAGTAATGGTCTAACAAATGATGCATACAGTAGATTGGCTATGAGTCCCAATTTAGATTTCTAAACAATGGTCTAATGTTTGCCAGTGTCTTATATGCTGCCAATGTTGTCTTGTTTGTGTGGTGCCTCCAGTGTGGTGGTCAAGTGTGGGACCTCACGCAACCCTGTCTCCCCCACCCAAATCCTGGCTCTCCTGTAGGAGAGAGAAACCTTGAGAGACAGAAGAGAAGCTTTTGTTGGCAGGAATCTGTTTTTGATAGGGCCAATCCCTAGCGCCACTAATGGGTTCTCGGAGGGGGTACCACCTCTCGTTATCGTTCCTGCCTTTCGGGTCTTAGTACGCTATTGACAGTCGCTAGAGGTTCCTGGAAAGAGACATTAGGTAATTTGTTACAAAATGAGCAGAGTTCGTCTAGGGGTTAGTGTAAAGCTGCTGAAACCAAACAGTCTTTCAGTGATTTTTCCCTTCCTCCAGGCGATCATCGGGCGTTCCTGTGGGAACCTAGGCCAGGATGGGTGGTCCTTGTAGATCTCTCGTAGCTATGCCCAGAGGTCCCTCAGGGCCATGTTCAGCGGGGTTTCAAGGCCCAGGAAAAAGGTTGCTGGTAGGATGCTTCTGCCAAGTGGTTCCCTGTGGGTCTTCTGTAGAAGCCGGTGTCTCATTCTTGTTCCTAGGGTCCTTGCTGCCTTCTGAAGTAAGTCGTCCGGGTATCCCCTGTCCATGAACATTGCCCAGAGGTCCGTCAGTTGGGTCTCCAGTCTCTCCTCCTCACTGTTTATCCTCTTGAGTCGCAGTCCCAGAGAATATGAGAGTGAAGACTAGAGGGGCAATGGGTGGCTCGAATCAAATTCGATTCGAAGTAGGTGTGTAAGTTAGTTGGCTTGTAATATGCTCGAGTACACAGGAGGCATGTTGTTGGGTGTATGTAGACTGCTGTGTCCAGGAAGTTTATTTCAGTCTTGTTGACCAGACCACACACTAGAGGGTGAAGGGACGACGACGTTTCGGTCCGTCTTATTTCAGTCTTACTCTTCTCTGTGGTGAAACAGAGGTTTGAATGGATCGTCTTGGTCCAGGAGTAGAAGGCCTCGAGGGTCTAGGGTTGACCTACCATCACTCCAAACACATCGTCAATATATCTAAAATAGACTAGAGGGGTGTGAGGATGACAGATTCTCTGTGTCTCAAATACCTCGTGGACAAATATTTCCGCGATTGCCACACTACATGAGGCTCCTATAGCTGTACCTTTTACCTGTCTATAGGTCTCACCTTTGGAAGGTGAGGATGGTGTCCCTCATCACATAGAGGATGGTTTCCTCGTCTGCAAAAGGTAGTTCTGAGGCCAGCAAACCTCGGATTCTCCGCGTGATATCAGATTCTTCTTCTAGGTCCCTAGGGGGGAGAAACGGGAGGAAGCCAAGAGCTTTCTCCCCGGGCCGCGTCAGACTCGTGCCTCCTTCCAAATGCCCGGAAGGGAGCCCATGGCTGGGGCCAGGGTCGGACGCCTACCGAGTTTCTCGATCAGGGGGCTGGACTGTCAGGTCGTCCGCTAAAGCAGTCACAAAAGGCACTTGAGGATTCATATCCCGAAAATCTGGGGTTGTCATCATGGGAGGCTTGCGTGCTTGTTGGACTTGTCGCCGGGATGGCAATTTCTGAGACCGAGGGGGAGATGGGCTGGGTTTGTAGGCAGGTCTGGGGGTCCGGGGTGGAGGATGACCTCTGGGGGTTTAGGTTTAAGGTCGAGCCACGGGTTTCCCGGCTAGAGGCTCGTGTTGCCGGGCGCCGGGGCAGGGGTCTGTGGTAGACATTGAAGAAATTTGTAGTAGAAAAAATCCAAGAAGGGGGCACCGGGTGTGGGGGATCTGTGACCTGTGACGTTGTGTCTTCAGGGTTTATTTAGAATCCGCCGATCTGGTCGTGAGGGACAATCACTCGTTTCCACAGTTTTTTCATCTTTCTCAGAGATTTTCTACACACTGCGTTCTAGTCTTGCACTCCGTCAAGGTGGGTGGATTCTCCGCTGGCTGCTTCTATCCCGCAGTCACTTGGAGGTTCCTCTGGAATAAGTGCGTCGGGGCAATGTCCATAGTGGGTTTTTCAAGTCGGATACAGCTGTTTCATGGGGCTGTTTCAGATCACAAATATGACGTTACATACCTGTAACTATCTAGGTGGTTTGATGGGACATTTTGATGCTCATGGTAATGGATTTGCTCAGAGGACGGGCTCAAACAATGACATGCATGAGCTTATTCCCACGCATATGTCGTTCACATAAACTAATAACAGTAGTGGTCCAAGGACCACTAGTGGGCCTAGTGGGATCCCACTGGTTACATTCCTCCAGTTCAAAACATCTGACTGCTTGCTGTCCTTAGAGGCATAAGTGCAAGGGGGGGGTTTTGAGCACACAGGCTAGGGGACGGGGGAGTGGGTAGGGGAGTGGGTAGGGAGGGGGCGCGGGTGAGCGAGGGGGTGGCCGTATACTCTCCTAGTTGTTGTGCATGCTGAGGATTAACCTTTGGCTCTTTGATCCCGCCTTTCAACTGTCAATCAACTGATGTACAGATTCTTGAGCCTATTGGGCTAAAGAATCCAATCAAATCTACATTTGAAACTGTGTATGGAGTCAGCCTCCACCACATCACTGACTAGTGCATTCCATTTGTTAACTACTCTGACACTGAAAAAAAATTCTAACGTCTCTGTGGCTCATTTGGGTACAAGTTTCCACCTGTGTCCCCTTGTTCATGTTCCACCCGTGCTAAATAGTTTGTCTTTGCCCACCCTGTCAGTTCCCCCTGAGAATTTTGTAGGTATTGATCATATCTCCCATTTCTCTGTCTTCCAGGGACGTGAGGTTTAGCTCCCGTAGCCTTTCCTCATAGTTCATACCCCTCTCAGTTCCGGGACCAGTCTGGTGGCATACCTCTGAATCTTCTTTAACTTTGTCTTGTGTTTAACTAGGCATGGACTCCAGGCTGGAGCTGCATACACTAGGATTGGTCTGACATAAGTGGTATACAAGGTTCTGAATGATTCCTTTACGCAAATTTATAAAAGGTAGTTCTTATGTTGGCCAATCTAGCATATGCAGCTGATTATATCCTTTTGATGTGGGCTTCTGGGGACAGGTTCGGCGTGATATCAACACCCAGATCTTTCTCTCCAAATAACAAGCACTATAGTTAGCGTGTTTGCTTACTAGTAGGGAGGGGGTGAGTGCGTGTTAACCAGCGGGGCTTGCATGCGAGCGAGGGAGGTGGGCGGGCATGCTGGGAAGGGGGGTGGGCAAGCCAGTGATAGGGGGCGGGTGAGGGAGAGCAGGGGCGGGTGAGGGAGAGCAGGTGCGGGTGAGGGAGAGCAGGGGAGGGTGAGGGAGAGCAGGTGCGGGTGAGGGAGAGCAGGGGAGGGTGAGGGAGAGCAGGGAGGGTGAGGGAGAGCAGGTGCGGGTGAGGGAGAGCAGGGGAGGGTGAGGGAGAGCAGGTGCGGGTGAGGGAGAGCAGGGGAGGGTGAGGGAGAGCAGGGAGGGTGAGGGAGAGCAGGGGAGGGTGAGGGAGAGCAGGTGCGGGTGAGGGAGAGCAGGGGAGGGTGAGGGAGAGCAGCGGAGGGTGAGGAGAGCAGGGGCGGGTGAGGGTGAGCAGGGGCGGGTGAGGGAGAGCAGGGGAGGGTGAGGGAGAGCAGGGGGGAGGGTGAGGGAGAGCAGGGGAGGGTGAGGGAGAGCAGGGGAGGGTGAGGGAGAGCAGGGGCGGGTGAGGGAGAGCAGGGGCGGGTGAGGGAGAGCAGGGGCGGGTG
>WNGS01063839.1:8675857-8685890 GCA_020271785.1 Procambarus virginalis
GCCGACAAAAGACCAGAGGGAAACCTCATCGAAAATCAACAGACGTTCCAATAATATTGGAAGGTACGAAGAGACTTGCGAACCAACGAGAACCACGACAAGCACCCTGAGCAAGGGACACGCAGGGACAACGATACGAAGTGGTTTAGGCATTGTATGTACAAGGCAATATATAACCCATCAAACGCGTGTTCACACCTCTTATGAATGTACCTTACCTGAACAAACATTCTTTTTTTTTCGGAACAGTATCGCAACGTAAAGAGCGAAAAGGGTAAGGAAAGGGGGCGAAACACACCCCCAGGAACGACGGGACCGACGAACCCGAAGGAACACGAAACCGAACCCAGGGAGGGGTATACCCAAAAACAACAGGAACACAGAGAGGGAAGGAACAACCCCACTCTGAGGAACTGCCAGCCCCTTACCAAAGGTACAAGGACCCAAGAGGGGCAAACGAGGCCGAGGCTCCCCAGGTAACCCCTCCCTAACCCCGGGAACCTCGACGGCATGACCCGGGGCCGAGCCACACCCCCAAAGCTCCAGCTTGACAAGGAAAAGCCAGGGCAGCCGTGCAAACACTAAGGAAGGGAGCCCACTGGTCAGACCCATACGGCACGGCTGGAGGAACCGACTCGAATGCCTCCGCCGCCACCCCGGAAGAGGAAACCCCCGAGACTGCCCGAGTCTCAATCCAACCAGACCCCACCCCAACCCCGAAACCCTCCTATGGTTCGGAGCAGAAAGCAAGGGAAGAAGTGTGTAGAACAGAAGGGGAAGGATAAGGAGCGGAAGGAGCCAGAGCCGAAGCGACCCCCACCCCAAGTCCGGACCCCAACCACCAAAACGGGGCAGCCTCAGGGCATCCGGGGCCGCAACAACCAAGAGCGTTGCAGCAAGCAACGCCGCAGCTGCCTGCACCCGATTAACATGACCAGTGGCGTGGGTGAAAGGGAGCACATACCAACAACACTCGCCGTACGACTCTGGGTCACAAAAACAATGACCCAACAGGCAGCATGGCGGAGGCACAACCGGTGAGTGTCACCCTGAGACAAGGGGACAGATCAACCGACAAACTCGCAGGACGCGAGAGGGACTCCGGGGACACATTTATAGGACCACGGAGCCCCCGTGGGGTTTTCCAGGGCCCTTAGCCATAGATACACGCTAAGGGAAGCCCAGGCAGGGTACCGCGAACCGGCGCCCAATACTACAAACGAACTGCTAAAGCTTAACCCCCGGGACGTGTCCACTCACGGGAGCTAAGCGGGGAGTACCACCAACAGAAGAAATCAAAAGAAAACACCTAGAACAGGAATGGGGGACCACAAAGGCAGACCCCCCACCAGGCAAAAACAAAAACAAAAGAAAAACCCCGCAAGAGGACAACGTACCCAGGCGGATCATCAGAGGTCCGCGGTTGTTCAACGTCCTCCCAGCAAGCATAAGAAATATTGCCGGAACAACCGTGGACATCTTCAAGAGGAAACTAGATTTATTCCTCCAAGGAGTTCCGGACCAGCCGGGCTGTGGTGGGTATGTGGGCCTGCGGGCCGCTCCAAGCAACAGCCTAGTGGACCAAACTCTCACAAGTCAAGCCTGGCCTCGGGCCGGGCTTGGGGAGTAGAAGAACTCCCAGAAACCCATCAACCAGGTATCAACCAGGTATCAACCAGGATCAGAGCCGGCCGCTGTTATGGTGAAAACTATCTGTGCAGTACCCCGCGCCCCTATCAGTGACGAAAACTACCACTTACCCAGAGGCAAACCAGGGCAACAAACCCCCAGCCGACTCCAAGGGCGGCCCAGTACTGAGCAGTAAAGGACACAGCAGAGGTAGAACCCAAGGTGACTTGAGGAAGGTGGCCCCAAGCCCCAAGGGCAGTACTTACAGGGCACCTAGGGAAGATAGCCCTAGGCGCATGCAGCCCGAGTACCGTGGAATCATACTCCTGGCTCACACCCCACGGTAGAGACAGTCCACACCACAAGGCACAGAACTGAAACAAAACCGGAGCCAGAGGCACTCGACCAGCCAGTAATCCCATCAGCCAAGAACTGCCAGTTGGAGCGCCGGCGTGGAGGGTCTGGGGCTCCCCCTTCCCCCTCCCGGGGAGGGGGGGGGGTTGCGCAGACAGTGGCGCAGCGATGTGATGACGTCATGCTAGTTAGATAATTTTGTTTGGGGAGTTCTGTCCACTCGTTCGGCTGTCGGTAGCAATATTTTTATCAGAATAGGGGTTTGTTTTGGGATGCCTACCTTTCTGGGTGCCTATCCCGGTCGATGGCAGACATAGAATGCTCCCAACCACAAGGGGGCTTCTATAGGCCATTGCTCCTCGTGCCTCTCTGAGGGGGCCAGGTTCTGGCTCGTGGTCCCCGGTAGGCAAGAATTCCTCGCACTTTGACTGATGCCAGAAAGTTATACATATCCATTCAGCCTGGATAGCTCCGGGGAGCCGACGGGGCTCCCCCCAGAAAAGAAAGTTGTCAGCCAACCAGGATGAGTATGGATCTCATAACTTAGCCAAAAAGATGATGCTGACCCAAACTCAATGGAAGCAGGGGTTCATCTTGGAAAAGGCTTGAATTTTGCAGGAGGCATCACAAAAAAAGGTTGTCCCCAGTAATTGAAGGGGAGACTTGGAAAGAGGGAAACTTCTAGGATGGACAAATCTCTAGGACCAATTGGTACACAGAACTAGACCAGAATATGGCATTCTGAATATGAAATATGCTGAACTCTGACAAATGCACGTGTATGTGGCAGCTGCCCACTATGCTTCCACCCAGTAGGAATAGAAAGGGTCAGAACCCATGTGGAACAAACCCCACAAACATCAGGGCCAACAGGTAGCATGGTGGAAGCAGAAAGATCAGTACTTCCATGTAGCAAAGACGACAAGCACTCTAAACTTGCAAATAGCAAGAGAAGGTTAGCTGGGTCATCTTTTATGAATAATTGACCTTGTCAGAGACCTGTTGGGTTGAGCCTGCTGGTTAAAACAGGTGCTTTAACAGGTGCGCTGGACAGGTGCTCCCAGGCACTGGAGGCACTGGGATATTCACTGAAAGAATGGTAACCATAAGCAGCCCCAATACCTGTGCTGCAAATGGTGTGCATAGCATGCTGTGTAAACAAAGTGCATAAACCACAAGTGTCCTCCACACAATTGCTTGAATGCCCCCAACTACAGGCCAAAGAAATCAAATGACCCCTGAAACACCCGAGGTAAGGCACATAAGGCACTCCACCCGGGTGGCCTGGTCTCGAAAGGGCAAACTCTCGAACACACCTTAGATGTTACTCTCAGTGCAAGGGTAGCACTAATCAAACATCCAAGGAAGTTACCACTAAACACATGCAGTTCGAAGTGCAAAAAGCCAAGTCTACACAACAAAACCAGACAGAAAGACATGCTTGTGAAGCAATATTATAATGAATGAGACATTAACAAAAAAAAAAAAGACCTCCCACAGGACAAGTCTTAGGATGGCTGGTACTTAGCTTAGAAGCACTGGAACCTGTCTCAAAAGATGGTAACTGGAACACTACTGCATTGCTCTAGGCAAGGCATTGGTGACAAAACCAAGATGTGAGCTGGCTTTAAACCAAGCTCCAGGCTGCCTGTTGGTGTCATTCAGTACTAATGAGTTAAATCTAGTTTCCTGTGATTTACTTTGTTTCGATTAAATCATTTGGGATTGCTTGGCAGTTTTGAGGCATCGAGTCTTGTGAACCCAGCAGTTATCTGTTAAGCTTCCCTGACTTTCTGGATGCTTTCATGGTGAAATGGCAGAATGTCATTTGCTCTCTGCATCTCTATGAGGGAGATCAGGGGCCAGATTCACGAAGCAGTTACGCAAGCACTTACGAACCTGTACACCTTTTCTCAATCTTTGGCGGCTTTGTTTACAATTATTAAACAGTTAATGAGCTCCGAAGCACCAGGAGGCTGTTTATAGCAATAACAGTTGATTGGGTAGTTTTCATGCTTGTAAACTGTTTAATAATTGTAACCAAAGCCGTCAAAGAGTGAGGAAAGATGTACACGTTCATAAGTACTTGTGTAACCGATTCAATAATCTGGCTCTTGGTTCTGGCATTGGTGGCTCTGTACCTAAAAGACAAGAGCTATGAAGAAAAACTAGAGGCATTATATAAGATAAAAAGGAAAAGAAGCAATGTAATTACCACATACAAAATTGTGACAGACATTGTTGAAACTTGAACTTAACAATATGCTATATACTATAAAGAAAAGGGGCCAAAAGAAATTTGTTAAAGTTTTCAATTGCGAACAAAGTTTCAAGCAGTTGGAATAAGTTAAATGAGGTGGTGGTGTATGCTAAAAATCATAGGAACCTTAAAAATGTCATATGAAAGAGATTATAGTGAAGATGGGACACAATAAGCATAGCTTTCATCCTGTAACTACACTCGGGTAATTACACACACACCCCTCCAAGGCCCATCATAGAAGGAAGACAAAACACCCCACTTCCAAAGGCAAGGTAGCAGACCCCCTTCCCCCAGCCACTTCCCTGCAAAGATCAGCAGGGAAGGAAAAGCTTGAAAATCTGAAAGAATGCTGAACTATAGACATAACAGATGGTGTAGAGAGCATCAAAAGCAAGCACCGCTGTAGTAGACAGGGACCACAACACCTGGATTGCAAAAGAAGGATACACAAGGTGGCTTGAAGGATTTTGTCATGTATGATGCACAACATACTGTGCTTTTTTTTAAATCACTGTTGTAGGAAAAATAAAATTAAAAATCTAATACAGTAGTAAAAAATTAATGAATTTCAAGATAAACAAAAATGCCATTTTTCCCGGGAAGAAAATACGATACTTTAAACCAAGATCTTTTTAACAAGACGATGTACTGTACTGTATATTCTCAATATAGTTTATCTTTATTTATTATTTAAATCATTTCAAGAAAAATGTCTAAATCACCTTTGTGTCACAGCAAGGACCTGTGGCGCAAGTGGCGTTGGTGACAAACTTGCATGTGTCAGAGATGCACATGGATTTTCACAGTAATCTGCTGGACCACAGTCACACTCTTCACCTTCTTCTACCACACCATTGCCACAACTACTGCCCGAAAACAGTTTTGATGGCACATTCTTCAGACAGTCAAAAGAGAAAGCCTTCAAGCTTCTAGTAAGGTTCCTCTTGCTACAAGAGCTCCAGGTGATGCGAGAACTGTGTCTGTAAATGGTGAAAGACGAAAATTGCAGCTAGCTCAACACTACACAAATATTTCTACCCTAAATGATAATGGCTCAGACTGAAAGAATGAGCACTAAGAATTTATTACTACAGTAGTACATATTTCATGCCTATGAATATACTGTACTTTAGAGTATACTTGCAATCATTAAATGATGGTGAAAAGAGCATTGACTGTGCTTGTGGAGAGATGGATATAAATAAAGCATTAAATGTCATGAAATGACCTTTAGTGGTGAAGCTGTCAGTATATTCAGGCCTCTTAGAATTTTTTGAGGGCAGCTGGCTCCTTCCTGCCTGTACCCTGCCTTAGTGTGCTTTGGCTACAGGGTACTTCCTTCTGTCAATGCTTCCCTCTTTCAGCTCTTCATAGTACAGATTCAGCCTTGCCAGCTGCAAGTGTGTCACCGTACCATTTCTCCAGGAATGGGTGAAGTCATCTCACATGTTTTTCCTTCAGGTAAGTGCCATCACTATACGTGCACTCTGTGGCCTGGGGTCATATGTTGGCAAGATTGTCCTTGGGGAACCATGTAGTGATTTTTCCATAACTTGGAGTGACAAGCTATGCTATTCTCTTCCCTGTGACACCATAGTGAAGCAGTTTGCTGCAGTGACTAAGGGACCTTAGCTCAGAAATAAGACGTTGAACATGGTAAAATGCTCCTTTATGACCATCCCCACAGTTGCTCCCATTTCCTCTTGTTGCTAACTAGTAGTTAGTAGAGTGATAGGTTATGAATCTTTTTTTTTGTACAGGGGTGGATTGAAATAGATTCTCTCTCTCGATTAGAACATTGTGTGCAACATGTTCTGGTGAACCTGGCTTTGGTAGCATCTGAGGGACTGGCTCAGAAAGAAGGATTTCAATATACTCAACACATATTTATGAATTTTACTATAATCACCTTTTCAATTATCATGCATTTTACCCTTAAGAACACCTCTCTTATTCTCTTTACTGTCTCCCATTTATTTTGTGCAGCCACAGGTGTATTATTAACAATTTACATATAATATTTAATGCATGATTATCTAAATATTACATGTAATATTTAACACGTATCTATTTATTTTATCTTTCTTTAATAGCACAGGACTATCTTCCTTTACTCCTCTTTTAAGCTCTATACAAGTCTTATTCTCCTTAATTATCTCTTGCTATTTAACTTGTAACTTATATATACTGTATATCTTTTCCATACTTTTCTTTCCTCCCTATTTACCCTCTCAGTCTCACCTGTCCCTGCTGGTGTTCATTATACAATTGTTTGTTTCACACTGGCAGTCCTTATCATCCTCATCATGACCAAGACCCAGATTATGGCCAAGTTCATGAGCGAGCGTCTGTGCAACATAGGTTATGCCATCCAACTTTTGATCCTGCACAACTCCAACTGAATCCTCATAACTGGAAGAAAAATTTAATATAATGTACAAGATACATAAAACGCAATATTTATTGATCGTAATACAGGTATGCATGTAGTTTTGTTGCATTACCTTATGGTTAGTTTTGTTGCATTACCTTAGGGTTATAAATATGTGTTTACATTTTATAATGACAAGCCAATGAGCAAAATTTTAATTAATAAGCAATCCTTGAAAAATGTACCCTGAGTTAGCAATGCTTTACACAATTTGTGTTTAACCCCAAAGTGCAACTATCAAACTTGTCACCCTTACTGTACAGAATTTTTTTCACTGTTTTACCTGTTTTTCCTTATGAATTTGAATTTAAATAGAATGTATTTAAACAGACATAGAATTAAATAGAAAAAATAGTGTATTTAAATAGAATGACAAAAATGACAGAAAATCATATCTCTATGCAAAATAAGAGTAATTGGTCAGTGTTCCTCTGCAATTTGTCAGCATTACATCGTGATGGGAACCATAACCAAATAATTATTTCTTAGCTTTTCACATGAAATATATTCAAAAGTAAGGAATCTTTTGCAAAAAGTATAATACTGTACTAATAATAATAATAAAAAAAACAGCGTTGAATGCAACGAAACGCCATTTTCTGGGCGAGACCCGGAGGCTTCCCGGAGCTATACCGGGCTGATGTGTATATATTAGACCATGGTAACATTCAAGCGAAGGAGTTCTAGGCCTACCGGCGACCAGAGCCAGAATCTGGCCCCCCCTCAAGAGAGGCACGAGGAGCAATGGCCTAAAGCCCCATGTAATTGGAAGTAGTCTTTGTCTGCCATCTACCAGGTCAGTCACCCAGAAAGGTAGGAATTCCAAAACAAACTACTGTGGGTCAAAATTTGCAAACTGAAAGCCGAACTAGCGACAGAACTCCCCAATCAAAACCAAGGAAACAAGTATGATGTCACCACAAATGCCGGGCATCCATCTGTGTAACCCCCCTCTCCCTGGTAGGGGGACGGGGGAGTCCCAGACCTCCACGCCGGCAACTCTCCTCAGTTCAGAGGCTGAAGATCAAAAACGTGAAAAAAACGCCGACCGGAGGGAGGAAGGAATGCCGGGGAGCCTCCGGGTATCACCCAGAAAATGGCTCCCCCTCCTGGGGAGGGGAGGTTGTGCAGACGGATGCCCGGCGTTTGTGGTGAACTTTTTTGTTTTGTTTTTTTGGGTGAGCCCCAGAGGCTCCCTGGAGCTCCCTGGAGAACGGCACTTGCTCCTCAACTAAAAGTCAAGGCAAATGGCTGCAACCTGCGACCCAAAGCGACATATGGACAACTAGGACCAAGAACATGGACGAGATAACATGCGGCCAGGACCCTGTTCAACCTCCAAAATCCCCACTCCTGAATGTCAGCTCAGGACATATTGCCAAAGATGGCAGTCAAAGCAGCAAACTAACGAACGTCATGGGCACGAGGATATACTGCAAGCTGGTTAGACTTTATGATCCTGCAGACGACCTGGGAGACCCGAGCCCTAGAACAGGGAACAAGGGAAACTGGATCAACCCAAAGCACATCCCTGGCCACAGAAGCCGAGGCGTGCAAGTAACGGCAAAGAACCGCAACCAGACAACACATGGTGCACCCTCGGCCTGACCAACCAAGCATCAATCACCCAAGGATCCCTCCAGAAAGCGGCCATCTCGTTCTTCGCCAGAAAAGAGGGAGAAGGCTGCAACCGAACAAACCTACCACCAGGACCGAAAGAGCAGAAACCCCTGTGCTGGAGGAGAGCATGCAGCTCACCAACCCAACTCCCAGAAGCCAATGCCAACAGAAAGAAAGACTTGGAAAACAATCTTGAACCATAGGGGCCACCACAGTCCGAGGTGAAGACAAAAAATTCAATGCAAGCAGGAGCGGCTCCACCAGCGTCGCATGATACAAGACGACAGTATTTGGCATCAAATGTCAGTCCTGAAAAAGCCAAAGAAAGAAAGAAAAGACAAGACAACTTGATCAGAAAGACAACCTACAAAGAGAGAAAATGGTGAAAAGAACGTCAGGAAACTTCATACTGTTGCCCAGACGAAGCTTGCAGGTGGGACACTATCAATGAAGTCACCTGATCACCATACAAATGGCGATAGTCCCGCGTTAAAAAGACTAGACGTGAAGAGCAAAAGAGAAGATCGAACCAGCCAGGTACCTGACCGGACCAATCTGCTGAAAGTGGTGGAGCCACGGAAAACATTGCAGTTTCGGACACCAAGCAAGCAGAGCCTGAAACCAAGGGCGGGTAGGCAGACTTTTAGGCGGGCTTGGGTGGGTTCGGGCGGGTAGGCAGACTTGGGTGGGTTCGGGTGGGTAGGCAGGCTTCGGTGGTTTTTTTGGGCGAGGTTCGAGCAAGCGGGGGGCATGGATGGGTTGACAGACTAGTTGCTACCACAACTGTGAAAGCCTAACAGCCTTTGATTGATTATGACTGACTTGTGACAATGTCTGACTGACCAGTACAATTTGTATATGAAGTTTTTCAAAACAAGATCAAAGGGAAATGAAACAGTCGGACATGGTGACATTCTAGATACTGACACAATCAGGAACTTTTACTGGTACTAGAAGCAATCATCGAGCTAAAATGAGCTGCAGAATGCTTAAAATTCATACTCTTAACATACATGGCAACACAGCAATTTCCAAGAAGCACTCTAGCAAATTACTGGTTGGTTCATTCAGTCACCTACCCTTCTTGCTACCAGATAGCTAGCACCTGAACCTCAAAATGGTGCACCTTACCATGGATCATCACATTCCCTTAAAAAAAAAACTGAGTACATTTATATACATTCAAAACCTATAGTTTAAGTTATCCCTTGGTTGCTCTCTCAGGTAAGGTCCTGAAGAAAAATCAATGAAAGGATAGAGAAAGGCAGAACAGACCGAGAAATTGGCACTCCATGGGGCCTACCCTAACCACTAGCAGGCAGTACTGACACTAGCAGGCAGTACTGACCACTAGCAGGCAGTACTGACCACTAGCAGGCAGTACTCAGCCTTAGAGACCACCTTCAGGAATGAGGAACAGAACCCCAAGTAGCCAAAAGTGGGAAATCAGATGGCAAGAAGTAGCTGCTGTTGACAGGAACTGCACAAACATTCCTATGGAAAGAGCAAAAAAAACAGGAGCTGGACAAAAAGACTAAATACCAAGCCAAATCTAAAAGTGGGCAAGGATAGCCTGCCAACACTTGACACAACCCGCCACTGTCAAAGAACGCCTGAAGAACAATTGACACTTTCACGCCACTCAAGTGTATGGGCATGACAGAACCCCTGTTCAAGCCCCCAAGGAAAAAACCAGCGTCGAATGTAATGAAACGCCATTTTCTGGGAGAGTCCCG
>WNGS01063839.1:8689150-8710740 GCA_020271785.1 Procambarus virginalis
TAAAACAAATGTCAATTAAAGAGTCATTTGCAAAGGCTTCCAAGAAAGCTAGCATTGCCTCACCTGCACCTGACTCATCACATGTTGACCCAAATGCGCTCCGTGTGTAGTGGTAAGACACTCGCCTGGCTCTCGCGAGCGCTTTGTCATGGGTTCGTATCCTGGCCGGGGAGGATTTACTGGGCGCAAATCCTTAACTGTAGCCTCTGTTTAACGCAACAGTAAAATGTGTACTTGGTTTACAACGATTCTTCGCGCGGGGATCGTATTCCAGGAACCTGCCCAAACGCTACGCGTACTAGTGGCTGTACAAGAATATATCTCAAAAAATGGTCTACATCTGAGGTGCGAGGCTCCCCGGAGCTATCCAGCTGAATGGATAGTATAACTTTCTGGCATAAGTCAAAGTGCTAGGAGTTCTTGCCTACCGGGGACCACGAGCCAGAACATGGCCCCTCAGAGAGGCACGAGGAGCAATGGCCTATAGAACCCCTTGTGGTTGGGAGCATTCTATGTCTGCCATCGACCGGGATGGGCACCCAGAAGGTAGGCGCCCCAAAACAAATCCCTATTCTGGTAAAAATATTGCTACCGAAAGCGCGAATGAGTGACCAGAACTCCCAAACAAAAATTATCTAACTAGCATGACATCATCACGTCGCTGCGCCCACCGTCTGCGTAAGCCCCCCCTCCCGGGAGGGGGAAGGGGAAGCCCCGACCCTCCACGCCGGCGATCCAAACTGGCAGTTCTTAGGCTGGATGTCAAATACGCGAAAAAACGCCGCCGACCGGAGGGAGGGAGGGAAGCCGGGGAGCCTCCGGGACTCACCCAGAAAATGGCATTTCATTACATTCAATGTTGGTTTTCTGGGGGAGCCCCGTCGGCTCTCCGGAGCTACTCACCACAGAGAAGGAAAACAGGGAAGGAACCGGGAGGCGGATGCCACGCGCCCTAACCTAAAAAACCAAGACCACAGACAACACAAAGACCAAAACGAGAAGAAAATAGACCACCCAGGCCAACTACCAGGATAGCACCAGAACTCAAGAGCAGGCAGAGGGGAACAACGCCCAGGACAGCAAGTGGAACGGAGCAGAAGGAACCGCAACACCGAACGCAAGCAGGTGCGGCTCCGCCAGCACCACCCAATACAGGTGACAGGACACGAGCCCAGACGACCATGCAAAGTGACCAAACACACCACACCAAACACCCCTTTTAGGAGCCATTGACTCAATCCCGCCAAGCGGGGAAGAGTAAACAAGGATGGAGCAGTGAACAAGGGTGGTGGAGTGAGCAGATTATCCCAATAAGATACTTGCTCCAAATGCATGAGCCTAACGAGAGAAGCAAAGCTCTACGGAGGACCAAGCATGGAACACAAACCGTTCCAAACTTCCAGTTAATATGCCTGCCAACCTTTGGAGAAAGGCGAGGTATTGCCCGAGCATAGAAACAGCATAGTGAATAATAACTATTCGACCTGCAAGTGTGGTCTAGAACAGACACTTGCGAGAAAACCGTACCGACTCTCAGTGCGCTGAACTCTCACCATTGCCCGCCAAAAGAACACCCACATACCACCATATACGCAACAAAACATATGAAGCCTCTGAGTGGTTTGTCTATTGTCACCAATCTCACAAAACAATAGAACTGGGACAGAGGCACACGCCACCCTTGCAGCACATGTTGGACACGAAACAATGGGCATAAAAGGGATAAGTGTAGAAACAGGAAAGACCTGAGGAATGACTGGCACGGGAACAGGTTCGGTGATTCGCGGAACCAATTACCTCGTAACGTGGTGGTGGGGCCCCACGATTTGTGCAAACGTGGGTTGGACATATATATGAGCGGGAATGGTTGGGAAGAAATAGGAGCTGCCTCATACGGGCCAATAGGCCCTCTGCAGTTCCTCTGGTCTTATGTCCGTATGGTCGTATGCACAAGGGGACACAGGAGGAAGCCGAGTACCCAAAGGAGCCACAGACATGAAAAAGAACCCTATCAATGTCAGAGGGGAAAGGAAGCAGAAAGCACTAAGAAGCTATGTGGTGGAGGCAGACTCCACCCACAGGAGCATCCGTAGAGAAGACAGAGCCCAGGAGGCTCAGGAAACTGCACAACTGTCAACTGACAGGAGAGGCGGGGCCCAAGAGCCAGAGCTCAACCCTCGCAAGCACAACTAGGCAAGCTCCCCACCAAAAAGTGAGAACCAGCCCATGGCCGACAGAAGCTCCAGACATGACAACCTCACCTGCAGAGCAGACACACAACCGTGCCACAACACAGGCGAGCCAAGTAACATACCAGGAGAGCGCTAATGGTGTGCCCGAAAGCCAAGCATACTGAAGGCAGTAGGCATGGAATGTACAGTTACCCGAATAAAATTCGGAAGTCGAAGGAGAAATACGTCCAGAGGCGTGCGCCCTGCAGAAGACAGAGCAGGACAAAGGGGGAGGAAGTGGCGCCACGCCGAGCCATCCCACCCCCGGAAGCAGAGAAAGAACGAAGTAATACCTCCAGACATAAATCCAGAATCACTCGGCATCCAGAGGGCCACGACCGGAGGGAGAAAACAAGCAAGAAGTCGTGGAAAAACCACGAGAAACGACGCGAACACACGAGCATACCGCCCATAAACAAAATGCACACCGCGGCCCCAGCACACGAGATACGAACGCACCACCCATCCACCGGGAGGCGTGGCTCGTACACCAGGCGGACACACGCATCGTACACACAACGTACAGACACAACGTAAACACACATCGTACTAACACCAGGAAGGCGTGCGTAACGAAGAACACCGAAAATGGAAGTAGAAACGACACGAAAACAAAACAAGGCAAAAACGAAGCAAAAGAAAACAGATGACGGAAGGTAACCAACGAGGCCAACAAAAGACCAGAGGGAAACCTCATCGAAAATCAACAGACGTTCCAATAATATTGGAAAGTACGAAGAGACTCACAAACCAACGAGAACCACGACAAGCACCCCTGAGCAAGGGACACGCAGGGACAACGATACGAAGTGGTTTAGGCATTGTATGTACAAGGCAATATATAAACCCATCAACGCGTGTTTCACACCTCTTATGAATGTACCTTACCTGAACAAACATTCGTTTTTTTTTTTTTCAGAACAGTATCGCAACGTAAGAGCGAAAAGGGTAAGGAAAAGGGGGCGAAACACACCACCAGGAACGACGGGACCGACGAACCCGAAGGAACACGGAACCGAACCCAGGGTGGGATATACCCGAAAACAACAGGAACACAGAGAGGGAAGGAACAACCCCACTCTGAGGAACTGCCAGCCCCTCACCAAAGGTACAAGGACCCAAGAGGGGCAAACGGGGTCGAGGCTCCCCAGGCAACCCCTCCCTAACCCCGGGAACCTCGACGGCATGACCCGGGGCTGAGCCGCACCCCCAAAGCCCCAGCTTGACAAGGAAAAGCTGGGGCAGCCGTGCAAACACTAAGGAAGGGAGCCCACTGGTCAGACCCATACGGCACGGCTGGAGGAACCGACTCGAATGCCTCTGCCGCCACCCCGGAAGAGGAACCCCCGTGACCGCCTGAGTCTCAACCCAACCAGACCCCGCCCCAACCTCGAAACCCTCCTATGGTTCGGAGCAGGAAGCTAGGGAAGAAGTGTGTAGAACAGAAGGGGAAGGACAAGGAGTGGAAGGAGCCAGAGCTGAAGCGACCCCCACCCCCAAGTCCGGACCCCAACCACCAAAACGGGGCAGCCTCGGGGCATCCGGGGCCGCAACAACCAAGAGCGTCGCAGCAATCTACCACCAGCAAGCAACGGCGCAGCCGCCTGCACCCGATTAACATGACCAGTGGCCTGGGTGAAAGGGAGCATGTACCGACAACACTCGCCGTACGACTCCGGGTCACAAAAACAATGACCCAACAGGCAGCATGGCGGAGGCACAACCAGTGAGTGTCACCCTGAGACAAGGGGACAGATCAACCGACAAACTCGCAGGACGCGAGAGGGACTCCGGGGACACATTTATAGAACCACAGAGCTCCCGTGGGGTTTTCCAGGGCCCTTAGCCGTAGGTTACACGCTAAGGAAAGCCCAGGCAGGGTACCGCGAACCGGCACCCAATACTACAAACAAACTGCTAAAGATGAACCCCCGAGACGTGTCCACTCACAGGGGCCAAGCGGGGAGTACCACCAACAGAAGGAATCAAAAGAAAACGCCTAGAACAGGAATGGGGGACCACGAAGGCAGACCCCCCCACCAGGCAAAAACAAAAGAAAAACCCCACAAAAGGACAACGTACCCAGGCGGAACAGAGCCGGCCACTGTTATGGTGAAAACTAACTGTGCAGTACCCCGCACCCCTACCAGTGACGAAAACTACCACCTACCCAGAGACAAACTAGGGCAATAAACCCCCAGCCGACTCCAAGGGCGGCCCAGTACCGAGCAGTAAAGGACACAGCGGAGGTAGAACCCAAGGTGACTTGTGGAAGGTGGCCCCAAGCCCCTAGGGCAGTACTTACAGGGCACCTAGGGAAGATAGCCCTAGGCGCATGCAGCCCGAGTACCGTGGAATCATACTCCTGGCTCACACCCCACCGGTAGAGAAAGTCCACCCCACAAGGCACAGAACTGAAAACCGGAGCCAGAGGCACTCGACCAGCCAGTAATACCATCAGCCAAGAACTGCCAGTTGGATCGCCGGCGTGGAGGGTCTGGGGCTCCCCCTTCCCCCTCTCAGGGAGGGGGGGGGGGTTGCGCAGACGGTGGCGCAGCGACGTAATGACGTCATGCTAGTTAGATAATTTTGTTTGGGGAGTTCTGTCCACTCGTTCGGCTTTCGGTAGCAATATTTTTACCAGAATAGGGGTTTGTTTTGGGGCGCCTACCTTTCTGGGTGCCTATCCCGGTCGATGGCAGACATAGAATGCTCCCAACCACAAGGGGGTTTCTATAGGCCATTGCTCCTCATGCCTCTCTGAGGGGGCCAGGTTCTGGCTCGTGGTCCCCAGTTGGCATGAACTCCTAGCACTTTGACTGATGCCAGAAAGTTATACATATCCATTCCGCCTGGATAGCTCCAGGGAGCCGACGGGGCTCCCTCCAGAAAAGAAAGTTGTCAGCCAACCAGGATGAGTATGGATCTCATAACTTAGCCAAAAAGATGATGCCGACCCAAACTCAATGGAAGCAGGGGGTCCATCATGGAAAAGGCTTGAATTTTGCAGGAGGCATCACAAAAAAATGTTGTCCCCAGTAATTGAAGGGGGAGACTTGGAAAGAGGGAAACTTCTAGGATGGACAAATCTCTAGGACCAATTGGTACACAGAACTAGACCAGAATATGGCACTCTGAATATGAAATATGCTGAACTCTGACAAATGCACGTGTATGTGGCAGCTGCCCACTATGCTTCCACCCAGTAGGAATAGAAAGGGTCAGAACCTATGTGGAACAAACCCCACAAACATCAGGGCCAACAGGTAGCATGGTGGAAGCAGAAAAATCAGTACTTCCATGTAGCAAAGACGACAAGCACTCTTTTAAACTTGCAAATAGCGAGAGAAGGTTAGCTGGGTCATCTTTTATGAATAATTGACCTTGTCAGAGACCTGTTGGGTTGAGCCTGCTGGTTAAAAGCCAGACAGGTGCTCCCAGGCACTGGAGGCACTGCAGATGTTCACTGAAAGAATGGTAACCATACTCAATACCTGTGCTGCAAATGGTGCGCATAGCATGCTGTGTAAACAAAGTGCATAAACCACAAGTGTCCTCCACACAATTGCTTGAATGCCCCCAACTACAGGCCAAAGAAGTCAAATGACCCCTGAAACACCCGAGGTAAGGTACATAAGGCACTCCACCCGGGTGGCCTGGTCTCGAAAGGGCAAACTCTCGAACACACCTTAGATGTTACTCTCAGTGCAAGGGTAGCACTAATCAAACATCCAAGGAAGTTACCACTAAACACATGCAGTTCGAAGTGCAAAAAGCCACAAAAGTTTTACACAACAAAACCAGACAGAAAGACATGCTTGTGAAGCAATATTATAATGAATGAGACATTAACAAAAAAAAAAGACCTCCCACAGGACAAGTCCTAGGATGGCTGGTACTTAGCTTAGAAGCACTGGAACCTGTCTCAAAAGATGGTAACTGGAACACTACTGCATTGCTCTAGGCAAGGCATCGGTGACAAAACCAAGATGTGAGCTGGCTTTAAACCAAGCTCCAGGCTGCCTGTTGGTGTCATTCAGTACTAATGAGTTAAATCTAGTTTCCTGTGATTTACTTTGTTTCGATTAAATCATTTGGGATTGCTTGGCAGTTTTGAGGCATCAAGTCTTGTGAACCCAGCAGTTATCTGTTAAGTTTCCCTGACTTTCTGGATGCTTTCATGGTGAAATGGCAGAATGTCATTTGCTCTCTGCATCTCTATGAGGGAGATCAGGGGCCAGATTCACGAAGCAGTTACGCAAGCACTTACGAACCTGTACTGTACACCTTTTCTCAATCTTTGGCGGCTTTGTTTACAATTATTAAACAGTTAATGAGCTCCGAAGCACCAGGAGGCTGTTTATAGCAATAACAGTTGATTGGGTAGTTTTCATGCTTGTAAATTGTTTAATAATTGTAACCAAAGCCATCAAAGAGTGAGGAAAGATGTACACGTTCATAAGTACTTGTGTAACCGATTCGATAATCTGGCTCCTGGTTCTGGCATTGGTGGCTCTGTACCTAAAAGACAAGAGCTATGAAGAAAAACTAGAGGCATTATATAAGATAAAAAGGAAAAGAAGCAATGTAATTACCACATACAAAATTGTGACAGGCATTGTTGAAATTTGAACTTAACAATATGCTATATACCATAAAGGAAAGGGGCCAAAAGAAATTTGTTAAAGTTTTCAATTGCGAACAAGATTGAAAACAAAGTTTCAAACAGTTGGAATAAGTTAAATGAGGTGGTGGTGTATGTTAAAAATCATAGGAACCTTCAAAATGTCATATGACAGAGATTATAGTGAAGATGGGACACAATAAGCATAGCTTTCCTCTTGTAACTACACTCGGGTAATTACACACACACCCCTCCAAGGCCCATCATAGAAGGAAGACAAAACACCCCACTTCCAAAGGGAAGGTAGCAGACCCCCTTCCCCAGCCACTTCCCTGCAAAGATCAGCAGGGAAGGAAAAGCTTGAAAATCTGAAAAGAATGCTGAACTACTGACATAACAGATGGTGTAGAGAGCATTAAAAGCAAGCACCACTTTAGTAGACAGGGACCACAACACCTGGATTGCAAAACAAGGATATACAAGGTGGCTTGAAGGATTTTGTCATGTATGATGCACAACATACTGTGCTGTTTTTTTTTAAATCACTGTTGTGGGAAAAATAACATTAAAAATCTAATACAGTAGTAAAAAATTAATGAATTTCAAGAGATAAAAAAAATATGCCATTTTTCCCGGGGAAGAAAATATGATACTTTAAACCAAGATCTTTTTAACAAGACAATGTACTGTACTGTATATTCTCAATATTGTTTATCTTTATTTATTATTTAAATTATTTCAAGAAAAATTTCTAAATCACCTTTGTGTCACAGCAAGGACCTGTGGCGCAAGTGGCGTTGGTGACAAACTTGCATGTGTCAGAGATGCAACATGGATTTTCACAGTAATCTGCTGGACCACAGTCACACTCTTCACCCTCTTCTACCACACCATTGCCACAACTACTGCCCGAAAACAGTTTTGATGGCACATTCTTCAGACAGTCAAAAGAGAAAGCCTTCAAGCTTCTAGTAAGGTTCCTCTTGCTACAAGAGCTCCAGGTGATGCGAGAACTGTGTCTGTAAATGGTGAAAGACGAAAATTGCAGTTAGCTCAACACTACACAAATATTTCTACCCTAAATGATAATGGCTCAGACTGAAAGAATGAGCACTTTAAGAATTTATTACTAGTACATATTTCAAGCCTATGAATATACTGTACTTTAGAGTATACTTGCAATCATTAAATGATGGTGAAAAGAGCATTGACTGTGCTTGTGGAGAGATGGATATAAATAAAGCATCAAATGTCATGAAATGACCTTTAGTGGTGAAGCTGTCAATATATTCAGGCCTCTCAGATTTTTTTGAGGACAGCTGGCTCCTTCCTGCCTGTACCCTGCCTTAGTGTGCTTTGGCTACAGGGTACTTCCTTCTGTCAATGCTTCCCTCTTTCAGCTCTTCAGAGTACAGATTCAGCCTTGCCAGCTGCAAGTGTGTCACCGTACCATTTCTCCAGGAATGGGTGAGGTCATCTCACATGTTTTTCCTTCAGGTAAGTGCCATCACTATACGTGCACTCTGTGGCCTGGGGTCATATGTTGGCAAGATTGTCCTTGGGGAACCATGTAGTGATTTCTCCATAACTTGGAGTGACAAGCTATGCTATTCTCTTCCCTGTGACACCATAGTGAAGCAGTTTGCTGCAGTGACTAAGGGACCTTAGCTCAGAAATAAGATGTTGAACATGGTAAAATGCTCCTTTCTGACCATCCCACAGTTGCTCCCATTTCCTCTTGTTGCTAACTAGTAGTTAGTAGAGTGATAGGTTATGAATTTTTTTTTTTTGTACAGGGGTGGATTGAAATAGATTCTCTCTCAATTAGAACATTGTGTGCAACATGTTCTGAGTGAACCTGGCTTTGGTAGCATCTGAGGGACTGGCTCAGAAAGAAGGATTTCAATATACTCAACACATATTTATGAATTTTACTATAATCACCTTTTCAATTATCATGCATTTTACCCTTAAGAACACCTCCCTTATTCTCTTTACTGTCTCCCATTTATTTTGTGCAGCCACAGGTGTATTATTAACAATTTACATATAATATTTACACATGATTATCTTAAATATTACATGTAATATTTAACACGTATCTATTTATTTTATCTTTCTTTAATAGCACAGGACTATCTTCCTTTACTCCTCTTTTAAGCTCTATACAAGTCTTATTCTCCTTAATTATCTCTTGCTATTTAACTTGTAACTTATATATACTGTATATCTTTTCCATACTTTTCTTTCCTCCCTATTTACCCATCTCAGTCTCACCTGTCCTGCTGGTGTTCATTATACAATTGTTTGTTTCACACTGGCAGTCCTTATCATCCTCATCATGACCAAGACCCAGATTATGGCCAAGTTCATGAGCGAGCGTCTGTGCAACATAGGTTATGCCATCCAACTTTTGATCCTGCACAACTCCAACTGAATCCTCATAACTGGAAGAAATTTTAATATAATGTACAAGATACATAAAACGCAATATTTATTGATCGTAATACAGGTATGCATGTAGTTTTGTTGATTACCTTATGGTTAGTTTTGTTGCATTACCTTAGGGTTATAAATATGTGTTTACATTTTATAATGACAAGCCAATGAGCAAAATTTTAATTAATAAGCAATCCTTGAAACAATGTACCCTGAGTTAGCAATGCTTTACACAATTTGTGTTTAACCCCAAAAGTGCAACTATCAAACTTGTCACCCTTACTGTACAGAATTTTTTTCACTGTTTTACCTGTTTTTCCTTATGAATTTGAATTTAAATAGAATGTATTTAAACAGACATAGAATTAAATAGAAAAAATAGTGTATTTAAATAGAATGACAAAAATGACAGAAAATCATATCTCTATGCAAAATAAGAGTAATTGGTCAGTGTTCCTCTGCAATTTGTCAGCATTACATCGTGATGGGAACCATAACCAAATAATTATTTCTTAGCTTTTCACATGAAATATATTCAAAAGTAAGGAATCTTTTGCAAAAAGTATAATACTGTACTAATAATAATAATAAAAAAAACAGCGTTGAATGCAACGAAACGCCATTTTCTGGGCGAGACCCGGAGGCTTCCCGGAGCTATACCGGGCTGATGTGTATATATTAGACCATGGTAACATTCAAGCGAAGGAGTTCTAGGCCTACCGGCGACCAGAGCCAGAATCTGGCCCCCCCTCAAGAGAGGCACGAGGAGCAATGGCCTAAAGCCCCATGTAATTGGAAGTAGTCTTTGTCTGCCATCTACCAGGTCAGTCACCCAGAAAGGTAGGAATTCCAAAACAAACTACTGTGGGTCAAAATTTGCAAACTGAAAGCCGAACTAGCGACAGAACTCCCAATCAAAACCAAGGAAACAAGTATGATGTCACCACAAATGCCGGGCATCCATCTGTGTAACCCCCCTCTCCCTGGTAGGGGGACGGGGGAGTCCCAGACCTCCACGCCGGCAACTCTCCTCAGTTCAGAGGCTGAAGATCAAAAACGTGAAAAAAACGCCGACCGGAGGGAGGAAGGAATGCCGGGGAGCCTCCGGGTATCACCCAGAAAATGGCTCCCCCTCCTGGGGAGGGGAGGTTGTGCAGACGGATGCCCGGCGTTTGTGGTGAACTTTTTTGTTTTGTTTTTTTTGGGTGAGCCCCAGAGGCTCCCTGGAGCTCCCTGGAGAACGGCACTTGCTCCTCAACTAAAAGTCAAGGCAAATGGCTGCAACCTGCGACCCAAAGCGACATATGGACAACTAGGACCAAGAACATGGACGAGATAACATGCGGCCAGGACCCTGTTCAACCTCCAAAATCCCCACTCCTGAATGTCAGCTCAGGACATATGCCAAAGATGGCAGTCAAAGCAGCAAACTAACGAACGTCATGGGCACGAGGATATACTGCAAGCTGGTTAGACTTTATGATCCTGCAGACGACCTGGGAGACCCGAGCCCTAGAACAGGGAACAAGGGAAACTGGATCAACCAAAGCACATCCCTGGCCACAGAAGNAGAACTGTTTAGTGCTTTAAGGTTATAGTTGTGTGAGAAAACTAAAAGTCTTTGAAAAATGTAATTAGTTATTACGAAACGCGTTCAAGTGCGCGTCAGACTAAGAAATAAAGAATGAATTTTGGAGAATTGATTTTCATTTACCGTCATCAGTAAAAACAAACATAAGGAAAATTGAGAAAATTCGGGTTAGAATTATTAATCTTACTTTTCGGTCATATTTAATAACATATGTCTACAGGAAAGACTGCTACCAAAAATATACTAATATATATATATATATTATATATATGTTGCTCCCTGCATACATATATAAAGTCGAAATGAGAAAATAACTGAAAAAAAAAAAATGCACTATGTAGCTCAGGCTGTGGAATCTTTCCATTATATGTATAAATTTAACCTGGCCTAACCATGCCTGCATGATAAATTCATGCGCATTTCAAATTTGCTCCGCACTGCATTGTGGAAATATATTCAGTATTATAATCATTTCTCAGTTAACCACTTTCATGGATTTGAAAGGCATGGCCTTAGATTATTATTGACCCAGAGACAATAATAACATGTTTAACAGTCAAATGCTTCTTCTGATCCAGATCCTATTATACGCCCATATTCAGAGCTTTTGTGATCCACCTAGGACTCTTCACCTGCCTGGCTCTGACTTTATCCCCATTGTGACAAGATTCTTTGCAAATGGCCCTGCTGCACATCTAAGGAAGACAAGTGCACCAGTTCATTATAATACATAAGAATGAATCATGTTCTTTCAAACACATGTTTAGCACAGCAATAAACAGAATGAAAGTGGAAGATCCAGACAGCTTCTTAAAGTATGATATCCAAACCCTGAAAATATAACTGCTGCCAACATGAACTCTGCAGATTTTGAAAGAGAAATTGACAACATGCCCATGCACTCAGCCCCGGGTCCAGACCCATGGAATTCAATATTTATTAAGAAATGCAAAGTGACAGTAGCACAAGCACTCTGTGTAGTATGGAGAAAAATCTTGGACACTGTGGAGTTATTAGAAGTGCTAAAATCAGCAGATATAACTCCCCTACACAAGGGAGGGAGCAAAACATTGGCTTTGCTCCCACATGATGTTTCACATAATAAAAGTTTGAGAAAGTGATCACGAGTCAGATCTAAAGTTTCATGGAGGCCAATGACCTTCACAACCCAGGTCAACACAGATTTAGAGCAGTAAGACCATGCCTTTCACAGCTACTCTACAACCATGACCAAATCACTGATGCATTAGGAGAAAAACAGAATGCTGATGTGGTATGCATGTACAGCACATTGTAAAGGTATTTGATGTGACCATGGAATGATAGCCCACAAAATGAGATCAGTAGGAATAACAGGTGAATGAGGGTGATGGATATTCAATTTTCTGTCAAACCAAATGCAAAGAGTAACAATCAACCAAATAAAATCAAGTCCAATCATAGTAAAAGTTCTGTACCTCAGGGCACATTCCTTGCACCATTGCTATTCATTAAACTCACATCAGACATAGACAAAATACAAGTCACAGCTTCATGTCATCTTTTGCAGGTGACAAAAATCTGCAAAAAAATTGCTTTTGTACAAGACATTGAAAACTACAGGCTGATACTGTATTATAAGCTTTGATTGGGGAGCAGAAATAAAGGTTGAACTGTGATAAACTCAGGTACAGTAATGACCTTCACAACCCAGACCAATGACGATTCACAACCCAGGCCAACATGGATTTCGAGCGGGAAGATCGTGCCTCTCACAGCTACTTGAGCACTACGACAAAGTCACTGAGGCATTAGAAGAAAAACAGAATGCTGATGTGATATACACGGACTTCGCAAAGGCTTTCGATAAATGTGACCATGGCGTGATAGCACACAAAATGAAGTCAATGGGAATAACTGGTAAAGTAGGACGCTGGATACTCAGTTTTCTGTCAAACAGGACTCAGCGAGTAACGGTCAACCATATAAAATCTAGTCCAAGTGCAGTTAAAAGCTCTGTACCTCAGGGTACAGTCCTTACACCGCTGCTTTTCTTATTCTCATATCAGATATAGACAAAAATACAAGTCACAGCTTTGTATCATCCTTTGCAGATGACACAAAAATCAGTATGAAAATTACCTCGGCTGAAGACATTGAAAAACTAAAAGCTGATATTAATAAAGTTTTCGACTGGGCATCAGAAAATAACATGATGTTTAACAGTGATAAATTCCAGGTACTCAGGTACGGTAAAAATGAGGACCTTAAACATAATACAGAGTACAAAAACAATCAAATGTACCCATAGTAGGAAAACAGCATGTAAAGGATTTGGGAATAATAATGTCTGACGACCTAACGTTTAGGAGCATAACCAAGCAAATATTGCGACAGCCAGAAAAATGATAGGATGGATTACGAGAACTTTCAAATCCAGGGATCCCATCACAATGGTTGTACTCTTCAAGTCACTTGTGTTGTCCCGTCTTGAGTACTGCTCAGTACTCACTTCCCCTTCAGAGCAGGAGAGATTGCTGAAATAGAGGGAATACAGAGAACATATACGGCACGCATAGACGAGGTAAAGCACCTAAATTATTGGGATCGTCTCAAAGCTCTCCAAATGTACTCACTAGAAAGAAGACGAGAGAGATATCAAATAATATACACTTGGAAGATACTGGAGGGCCAAGTACCAAATCTGCACAGTAAAATAACGACGTACTGGAGTGAACGATATGGAAGAAAATGCAGAATAGAACCAGTGAAGAGCAGAGGTGCCATAGGCACAATCAGAGAACACTGTATAAACATCAGAGGTCCGCGGTTGTTCAACGTCCTCCCAGCAAGCATAAGAAATATTGCCGGAACAACCGTGGACATCTTCAAGAGGAAACTAGATTTATTCCTCCAAGGAGTGGCGGACCAACCGGGCTGTGGTGGGTATGTGGGCCTGCGGGCCGCTCCAAGCAACAGCCTAGTGGACCAAACTCTCACAAGTCAAGCCTGGCCTCGGGCCGGGCTGGGGAGTAGAAGAACTCCCAGAACCCCATCAACCAGGTATCAACCAGTACTTAGGTATGGTAAAATTAAGACCTTAAAATACAGGGTACAATACACAACCAAATCTGTCCATATTATGAAAGCAACATGTAAAGGATATGGGAATAATGTTGTCTGACAACGTAATGGTTAGGGAGCATAACTAAGCAAATAGAGCATAGGCTACAAAAATGATAGGATGGATTACGAGAACCTTCAAGTCCAGGGATCCTCATCGTATGCTCATACTATTCAAATCACTGGTTCTGTCCTGCCTTCAGTATTGCTTAATACAGTACTCACCTTTTCCCTTCAGAGCAGGAGAGATTGCTGAAATAGAGGGAACACAAAGAACTTATACGGCATGCATAAACACGATAAAGCATCCAAATTATTGGGATCATCTCGAAGCTCTCAGAAAGTACTCTAGAAAGGAGAGAAGACGATAGCTACTATAGAAAGGAGACAAGATAGCTATAAAAAAATATAGACATTAAAAATACTGGAGGGCCAGGTCCCAAATTCACACAAAGTGAGTGTACTGGAGTGAATGATATAAAATGAAATGCAGAATAGAGTCAATGAAGAGAGGAAGTACCATAGGCACAATAAGGAAATATTGTATGAACATCAGAGATCCATCCTTGTTCAATATCCTCCCAGCAAGTATAATAAATATGGCTGGAACAAAAGTAGAACTCATAAAAGTAACTGAACACTTTTTTGCAAGAAGTGCTGAACTGACCAGGCCACTCCATGCAACAGCCTGTTGGACCAAACTGTCACAAGGTAAACCTGACACTGTGCTGGGCTTCAGGAGTAGAACAACTCTTAGAACCTTATCCAGGTATATAATCCAGGTACCCTCCTGCAGGCAAAAAAAAAAAAAATTGAGAATCCAAAGCTGTCAATTATCACTGTAAACTATTGTAAATAGATCAATGGTACACTTACTGTCACCAGATGTTATCACCATCACCACAACAGGGTCAAAAGCTGGCAATCCCTACATAAAATCCAGACCATCAGCTATGCTCAGGAAAGACAGAACAACAAGGGTGTTAACAGGATTATATGAGGGTCTGGCTTGGAAAAGAATTTTATTGCAAGCAATACCCAATGTCTGAGGTAAGGGTCCTCGGATGATTCCATAGCTAACTATGTTATGCAAAGCAACAAAAGTAGAAAAAAGAAGACATGTGAATAACCAGTAGATTGATGAGCTTAACCACTTATTGCAAAAACAGAGATGAACTTTGGAAAACTGTGTCAAAGAACAGGAGTTGAGGATAGAGCAGGAAAGTGAGAAGTTAGCAAAACCTATAGATACCTATGTAACACTGCAACAGGACACTAGCTAAACAAATCACGCTAGAATAACACGGTGATTATGGAGTGCCCTGTTCTGAACCCATGTTGCCCAGGGTTATATAGACACTGATTCCATGTGTTTTGTCATCATACTTCTTAGCACTCTTTCAAAGACTTTTATGATATGCAATGTTAAAGCTATTGGTTGATCATTTTTTGCATTGGCTTTACTACTTCCTTTGTTAAGTGGCATGATATCCTTGACATAAAACAGTGGAGAACACCAGTATCTAGACTGTCTCCAAAAGATGTTAAGGGCCTGTGATGTGGTATTTTGCAGTTCTTGATGAATATAGAATTCTAAAGAGTCTGGGCCTTGTACAGAATGCATGAGCATGCTGTCTATGGCTACTTCAAAGTTGAGTCTGGTTAAGGTAACATCTGATATATGGTGGATCACATTCATAAAGAATTCATTTGGATCATTGATCTGCAATATGTTCAGGGGGTTCACTGAAACAGAATTGCACTATAACCTCAGTATTTCACTCATTTCTTTGCTGTCATCTGAGAAGATTCACCCTTGCATAAGGGTCCAATCTGGAATGTGTTTTTTGTTCTAGATTTTGCATTTATTTATGAATTTTAACTATTAATTCATTAGTTCTCCAAGAACTGGTTAATTTCTTGCAACACTGAAATTACTTCCTAACCTCCTCTGAATTTTGGCCAATGTGAAGTTTTAATCGTTGTTTGCACCTTTGAATGGCTGTGTCTCAATTCCTAAAAGCTGAAAAAAATCAATAAGGAACAGTATCAAAAGTAGCACTTTGCATTTCATCTGCTACCATGTGCATTTTCATATGCTTTGTGAATAATAGTGTACTTCATCATTACATATAGATATATATATATATATAATATAATATATCTATATATATATATATATATATATATATATATATAATATATATATATATATATATTATATAGATAAGATATATATATAATAGGATTATATATAAGATATATATATAGTATATATCATATTATATATATATAATATAATTATATATTATATATATCCATCCAAACTGCAGAAGTTCAGAGGTAATTACATCAGTGAAAATATATATAAATTAGTAGTTATTAGGGCTGATGTCAGTAATAGTTGTCCAGTAATGGCAATGCAACTGTCCTTCAGTGCACAATAAAGCAAGGTACAATACTACATACCAGTCCTTCACCACATGATGCACCATCAGGAGAGAGCCAATAGCTAGGAGGAATGTCACTGGTGGAGAAAATTGTCCTGCAGTCATGATTGTCTTTACTCCAGGCGGTGTAGGAGACAATGCCAAACTTGGGCTTCACATCAGCATCAGTGTGGCAGTGTAGGGTGCCACACATGGCATCACTGTAGAGAATAAGACAAAAAATGCTTTTACACCAGCTGTTGCACTTCAATTAGTTTACACCTTCACCTGTTGCCACACACTGGCACAGTCAACTGCACCACCATACACATCCCATCACTTACCAGTCTACACTGATCTCATCACCTGCTATGCTACAATACTCAGCAGTTTTAACATCAATTGTAGCATTAAAATAATATCAAATTTGTCTAAAAGTCCACTACGGGCTCGCCATAGCCTGTGCTTTTTGAAAGTTTTGTTCTGAGAAGTGAATCTAAAATAACATGAAATTTGCACGATATGTAGTCAGTTGCGTCACTACATTCATACATTGTTTGCATTACTAGAATGGCACAGTTACTATCAGATGTGGTACTGAATGGATAACATCAGTTGTCAATGTAGACTCCATTGTTAGGATAAGACACCTATTTATGAAGATCTTCCTAGGCCAACTACCAACCTTTCCCAGGATGCAACGCAACAGTTGGATAACTCTTCAGTACCTATTTACTGCTAGATGAACAGTGACATTAGGTGTGCGGAAATATGCCCCAACATCTTGCCCTGCCCAGCAATCTAATTGTCAACTGATACTATCACTTGCTGTAGTGCACTTAAATTTTGATAGGATTTGGCATATGGTATATTTGGCATCCCTGCCATAATTCAGTGGTGCAAACTGCTTAATGTTACCTCAGGAAGGTAACGATGACTACATTGACAGCATTGGCTACGGCCAATCATTTTTGAAGAAAATAATCCGAGGCCCAGAGAGGACTGCAGAATGCTGCAAAGTACCTATCAATCTTACTATTAGCCATGAACCTTTTATGAAAGAATTGCCAAAATGCCCATTAAGAGCACACTGGACAAACTTGCAGTAGGGGAGTTACTAAGTATGGTTACTTTGGGGTTGGAACTAAAGTATTTAAATAATAAATGGAAAACATGGTTGAGGTATTTGAAATGAAGACTCTGGTATATACTAACTGGAGAGAACAAGGCTGGAGTGCACTGCCATCTGAATCCAAAAGGCCACAGTTGCCATAGGGTCCACCTTCCTGGTTAATCTGTGTGTAGCACTGTGGAGAACCTGATAAGGCACTGGCACCCATACTTGCTGGCACCGGCCTTCATGACTACCACATTCCCCCTTATAACAGTGACCCTGTGAAAAAAATGTAAAATGCTTACATAAATAATAGAGGTAAACACATTGCTCATGAATAATTCAATGAGTAAACAAAGCAGGCTTTATTATAACACTTAAAAAGTTTTGAATTTAAATCGGTTTAAAGAAATATTATAAATAAAACCTAAAAGATACATACTCAACTAACAAAATATTCAGAACCAGGTTTTGCTTGGCCAAAACAATGATGTGAGACAAAATAAAACAATAAAAAGTATACAAGAGACTATGAAATGACTATTTTTTGTGTGGAGCTCCTTTGGCTCCCTGGAGCTATCGGGCTAATATGCGAATCATTAGACTGGGCCATTAGTCTATGGAGTTCAGCCTACCGGGTACCACAAACCAGAACCTGGCCCCCTCAGAGAGGCGCAAGGACCAATTGCCCTGGAAAACCCCCCTATAGTTAAGGATTTTTCTTATCTGCCATTCATCCTGCATGAATGACATGGCAGATCATCCTTATTTTTTTTTTTTTTTTTTTTTTTGAGATATATACAAGAGTTGTTACATTCTTGTTACATTATTGTTATCATTGTTACATTGTTGTTATCTGCCATGTCATTCATTTTCCCTGTTTATCCTGCACCTCCTACACCTGCAATAATTATAATAATTATTATTAATAATATTATAATTATTATAATAATAATAATAATTGTTGTATTTAATAATTATCACTCTTCCTACTGCTTTGTCTTGAAGGAAGCCGGTCATGGGTGAAAGAGGGCTGTGACGATCTCTGTCTGGAACCCATAGGTGTGGGACTGGGACGTCCACCTCCTGGGGGCTCGTGCGGCCCAGGCTCTGCTTCAGGAGGCTGGGGTTGTTCTTGCCCTTGATGGAGTGGTTCTTCTCCAGCCCTGACCATGGCGGTCTCCGGGGTTTGGAGTCCCTGTGCCTTCTTTCACCAACTTCGAGGTAACTCCGGAGCTCACAGTTCCTGCGACGGTGCTGGAACCAATTGTATTGGCGTTTGACTTTCCATTGGGGACTTTCGGCACCGTAGAGAGGGGGGATCTGCTGCTTGGGTAACAGCTTCTCCTCCATATCAACCAGCCTGGCTTTGCACTCTGGAGAGGCCACTCCAGACCGACAACAGAGAGCAACTCCATAGTATCCTGAGACTGATGGATGCCAACTAGGTGTTTAGGTTCTGTTGGTGATAACTGGTATTTGAAGTATAAATGGGTGAAGCATTTACAGAGTTTCAATTTGAACAGAGGTCATCAGAGAATCGGTTTGAACATTTTTTGTTTGAAATGTTTGATCATCATCAGTCGAGTCATGTACAAACCGTTTTTCCATTTATAAACGGGGTTTGGCAGCTGGATTAATGAACATTTGGCCATTGTTGAGGAGGACAAGCTGCACATGTGAGTTACAAGTGAGGCTTTATAGCAGCTTGCTTACCAACCTGGTCAAACCTGCTAAGTACCCTTAGGAGGCAGCACTGACAACCACCCAAGACACCCAAACTCAAATTGTGTTGCAATTTCTGACTGTTCATGGCAGTAGGCAGACAAGGGACATTCTAAAGATAATTTTCTGAGCTCTTACATATGGAAGCTGCTTTCTTAAGTAAAGCCATTGTGTCCTTGACCTTCAGATTTTTTAGCAAGGCAGGCACAACTGCACAGAATTTTTCAAACAACCCTTATAGGGTATATTGTGCTAAATGTCGGAGAATTAATCAATCCAACCCATTGCTTGGCAATACTGTCAATCACCAAATCACTAACTACTGGAACGGCCTCCTAGTCACTTAACCAGTCTCCACCATGTGGGTCAGTCTACTGAAACAAGACTCGCATGCTTCTTAGCTGTTGTCCAGTGTGTGAAGCCAGCAGACTGGGATCAAACAATTAACTGGGCTTGCATGTAAAAGGTAAATATATAAATTTAAATTACATTACTAAGAGCAATTATCAACATTTAATTTGAATTTCCTCTTGAATCTCCATAAGCAAAGCAAAATCATTCAGATACAGTATATATAATATTTGTGCATGGACACACCTTTCCCCCTCTGCAGTAAGTTCCATCCTTCTCAACTATGTCAGGTGGGCAGTACTCCGATGTACCAGAACAGTACTCAGGAATGTCACAGTCAGCTGTAGCATCACGACACACTGTCCACGTAGGTTTTGGTGTGCAAGTCTGTAGGAAACGCATCATGTATTATACTGGTACAGGTGTTCAGCATACTGAGAATGTAATAGAATAATGAAATTATGTAACAAAATTACTATAAAACAGAATATTTGATTTACTTTTACCATCATAAATCTGATGACGGCACATACGGTACAACACAATAATTAATATTATTTTAAATAGTTTGAGAAGAGGAAAATAATAGGTTTTGAATGTGTGTAAAGTGCTAATCTGAGCAGACTTATTTGGCTGCCTTCTAAGGTAAATTCTGCAGTCTATACAGGACAAATTATACAGTCGGACATGGTGACATTCTAGGTACTGACACCATCAGGAACTTTTACTGGTACTAGAAGCAATCATCGAGCTAAAATGAGCTGCAGAATGCTTAAAATTCATACTCTTAACATACATGGCAACACAGCAATTTCCAAGAAGCACCCTAGCAAATTACTGGTTGGTTCATTCAGTCACCTACCCTTCTTGCTAGCAGATAGCTAGCACCTGAACCTCAAAATGGTGCACCTTACCATGGATCATCACATTCCCTTCAAAAAAAAACTGAGTACATTTATATACATTCAAAACCTATATTTTAAGTTATCCCTTGGTTGCTCTCTCAGGTAAGGTCCTGGAAGAAAATCAATGAAAGGATAGAGAAAGGCAGAACAGACCGAGAAATTGGCACTCCATGGGGCCTACCCTAACCACTAGCAGGCAGTACTGACCACTAGCAGTAGTACTGACCACTAGCAGGCAGTACTGACCACTAGCAGGCAGTACTGACCACTAGCAGGCAGTACTGACCACTAGCAGGCAGTACTCAGCCTTATCAGACCACCTTCAGAATGAGGAACAGAACCCCAAGTAGGCAAAAGTGGGAAATCAGATGGCAAGAAGTAGCTGCTGTTGACAGGAACTGCACAACATTCCCAGGAAAGAGGCAAAAAAACAGGGAGGTGGACAAAAGACTAAATACCAAGCCAAATCTAAAAGTGGGCAAGGATGGCCTGCCAACACTTGAGACAACCTGCCACTGTCACAGAACGCCTGAAGAACATTTGACACTTCACACCACTCAAGTGTATGGGCATGACAGAATCCCTATTCAAGCCCCCAAGGAAAAAACCAGCGTTGAATGTAATGAAACGCCATTTTCTGGGCGAGTCCTGGAGGCTTCCCGGAGCTATCCAGGTTGAATGGATATGTATAACTTTCTGGCATCAGTCAAAGTGCTAGGAATTCTTGCCTACCGGGGACCACGAGCAGAACCTGGCCCCCTCAGAGAGGCACGAGGAGCAATGGCCTATAGAACCCCCTTGTGGTTGGGAGCATTCTATGTCTGCCACCGACCGGGATAGGCACCCAGAAAGGTAGGCGCCCAAAAACAAACCCCTATTCTGGTAAAAATATTGCTACCGAAAGCCGAACGAGTGGACAGAACTCCCCAAACAAAATTATCTAACTAGCATGACGTCATCACGTCGCTGCGCAACCCTCCCCCCTCCCCGGGAGGGGGAAGGGGAGCCCCAGACCCTCCACGCCGGCGATCCAACTGGCAGTTCTTAGGCTGGATGTCAAAATACAGTACGCAAAAAAC
>WNGS01063839.1:8749870-8767513 GCA_020271785.1 Procambarus virginalis
TGGTTGTGGGAAGAGAGTATATGTTCCTTAATGGAGCCCTGTTGCTTATGCATTGTTAAACGCCTGGAAAGAGATGTTGTTGTCTTGCCTATATACTGAGTTTTTTGGGGCTTACAGTCCCCAAGGGACATTTAAGGCATAGACGACGTTTGTCTCTTTAGGGCGTTCTGCTGTGTCTGGAGAGTTTTCATAGTAGGTTGGCGTTTTTTGGTTTTATAGTAAATCGAACCATCACCAGAGAAATCTTAACAAACAACACAGAAATCATCGATAGATACAGTGACAACAGGCGGCTTGACATCTGCGAGGCACTACACATCAAGAAGTCAACACCAGCAATCAACAGCCAATTAACGTACAACTATATTCTACCCACTTCAAGACTCCGCTCCAATATAGAAACATCAAGAAATATGGGCCAATAGGCCTTCTGCAGTTCTATTGGGACCCGACTTCTACAAATCTATACCCCGTTTTCCATGTTTTGTGTTTCACCCCACTAATGTATTACATCACCTCACCCAAATGCAGGTATAAGAGCCAATGTTTGTTTCATAAAAGCATAAGTTGTGTAGATAAACTAAAAGTCTTTGAAAATGTAATAAGTTTTACGAAACGCGCTAAAGTGTCGCGTCAGGCTAGAAATAAAGAATGAATTTTGGAGATTGATTTTTAATTTACCGTCATCAGTAAAAAGAAACATAAGGAAAATTGAGAAAATTCGTGTTAGAATTATTAATCTTACTTTTTCGGTCATATTTAATAACATATATACATATATATATATATATATATACAGTATATATATATATATAATATACTTTTTCTGTGGGGAGCCCCTATGGCTCCCTGGAGCTTATCGGGCTAATGTATGTTATATTAGACCGGGACATTAGCTAAGGAGTTCAGACCCACCAGGGACCAGCGCCAGAACCTGGCCTCTTCAGAGAGGTTTCAGGGAGCAATGGCCCTAGAAAACCCCCTTGTGGTTGGGGTTTTCCTTATCTGCCATCGACCAGAGTTAGGTATCCAGAAAGGTAGGCATAACAAAACAAACCCCACATGGTAACAATAATGATTAACAACTTCCTTCTTGGGTATAAATTGTATGAAATATTTATAGATGCACTCTTGTTTATAAACTGTAGGAAGAGGACATTAGTACTTCATATATGTTTGGAATGAATGAAAACAATTTGTAAATTTTAAAATTAATCTTCAGTGATAAATTTTATTTCATGTTTTTAAGCTTGGATTTATGCCATGATTTTAGTTTTATTTTGAAATTTGATTATCAGGAACTTTAGCATGCTAATAATCATAAAATGTTAATTAAGAAAACATTTGAAATTAATCTGACTGTAAGTACACCATTTTATTTCAGATTTTATAAAGTATATTCAATGTTTCCTTGGCGTGTGATATCATGGCTCCACACACTCAACTTGTTTGTCCCACAGCTTGTGCTAGACACAAGCCCGCTATTTGACCAAGGCCGAATGGTTGATGATGAAAGCATTACAAAAGCATGGGACAACCTTGATAATACTATCGGTAAGTATTTACAGTTTTTGTGTATTAGAATGGCGAGAGTACATTGTTAAACTTGTCAGCTCATTATTCAAACTAGAACTAAATTGCTACTTCTTTAAATTATTGGTTCAATTATCTTTTCAACACTTAGAAATTATATCATATTTTCCTTATTGAAATTAAGCTTTAAACTTTGTTTATATTTGATTGTTTTCAGAATTAACTTGGTTTGTACATGTATAAAAATGCATATAAAACAAAGGAAGTACTGTACTACTGTACTATACTACTATATTTCCTTTTTTCTCTCTTATGAGTACTCTTATAAGTATTTTTTTCTAGGGGGGAGCCCCTTCAGCTCCCTGGGGCTATCCGAGGAACTGAAGGGCAGCTGAATGCATATGAATGTATTAGATCCTGGCATCAGTCAAAGCAAATGGAGTTCTTAGGCCTACTGGGGACCACGAGCCAGAACCTGGCCCCCTCAGAGAGGCATGAGGAGCAATGGCCTATAGAAACTCCCATGTGTTTGGAAGCATTCTATGTCTGCCATCAACCAGATCAGGCACCCAGAAAGGTAGGCCCCCAAAACAAACCCGATGTGGTTAACAAATTGCTACAGAAAGCCGAACTTTTGGCCAAAACTCATCAATCGAAAACAAGCATGACGTCACCGCGCCGCTGTCTGCGCAGCTCCACCCCTCCCCGGAAGGGAGAAGGGGGAGCCCCAGATCCCCGCCCCGGCTATCCACACCCCATTATGTGGCTGATGTGAGACCTGGGCAGTCGTGCAATTCTGGCATGTCAATTTGCAATTTGTCCTGTTCCCCCCCTATCCCTACCCAGCTTCTGGCTCCAAAGCATCTGAAAGTTTTGGAGTCGGGGCAGGGTTTAGTTGGTGGCGAGACTTGGGAAGTTTCGGGGGATGCCCCATCTGGTGTGGCAACGGAGGTGTTCGAGCCCAAGCTGGTTGGCTGAACGGACAGCACACTGGACTTGTGATCCTGTGGTCCTGGGTTCGATCCCGGGCGCCGGCAAGAAACAATGGGCAGAGTTTCTTTCACCCTATGCCCCTGTTACCTAGCAGTAAAATTGGTACCTGGGTGTTAGTCAGCTGTCACGGGCTGCTTCCTGGGGGTGGAGGCCTGGTCGAGGACCGGGCCGCGGGGGACACTAAAGCCCCGAAATCATCTCAAGATAACCTCAAGATAACCCGTTCCTCCAACTGGTGCTTCTGGGTCTGACCAGTGGGCCCCCATCAGTTCAGATTTTCAGGCTTCTTCTGCCTTTTCTTTTGAAGCAGGGGGTTTGGAGGACGACTCGGCTCTGGGTCATGATGAGGAGGTTCCCGGGGCAGGGGAGGGGTTGACTTGGGGGGCTTGGGCCCCGTTTAACCTCACCTGGGTTTTGGTACCCTCTGAGCGAGGCTTGTTGCAGGGAGTGGGGTGTCTTATCCTCCCCTCCTTATACAAGTTTGATATGGCATCGACTCTCCCCCAGATTCGTTGACCCCTTTAGCCTCCGAACTGCGGTTGGGTAGCCAGCGCGGTGGGTCCGGGGCTCCTGGACTGTGCGAAAGAGCAGTGTGGTGTGACGTTTGCTTGTTTCCCTGGGGATTGAGGGAGTTCTATCACTGTTTGGTTTTCGGTTGCAATTTTCTTACCATGTGGTGTCTGTTTTATTATGCCTACCTTTTTGGATGGTAACCCCGGTCGATGGCAGACATTGAATGCCCCCAAGTACAAATGGGATTTCCATAGGCCATTGCTCACTTTGCCTCTCTGAGGGGGCCAGGTTCTGGCTCGTGGACCCCAGTAGGCTGAATTCCTTTGTCTAATGTCCTGGTCTAATGATTTGCATATTATCTTGATAGCTCCAGGAAGTCTCCGGGGCTCTCCCAGAAATGGCATTTCATTACATTCAACACTGATTTTTTTGTTTTATTATTATTTTCGTGTGATCAGGAAATGCGTTTTAACAATATTAGAAGGGGAAAATTTTTTGAATTTTTGTTTTCTTGTGCACCTGGGAGGGTTGTCAGCTATTAACAGGTGCACAGCCTGAGGGTTAAGGGCTAACATTTGGTTAACATTTCTTAAGGTTTAATGCATTACAGTGGACATTCTTTCATAATTCAGGTTCCCCGAAGACTCTGCAACAACTGTCCGTGTTGGCAGTTCGATGTGGTGTAGGCGAGGCCAGAGGCTGGAATGGGCTTCCTGCATCTCTTGATAAGCTGAAACTTATGAATTTACCACTTCCTCCCATCATTCTGAACCTTCTGCAGTTTACACAGGTCTGACACTCGGTACTCAAAGGTTATGGTTGGAAATCAAAGCATTTATTTAATCTTCTTGTTTTTATATTTTTGTTATATATTTGGTGTACAGTAGAGTATATTTTCTCTAGCATTAAGCATTTGCATTTAAAATAAAAGTATGCAACCTAGGTCTTCATATTGTAATTTTTTTTGTTTACATACATTTCAAAACAATATATATATCGGATAGATTGGTTGCAGATGTGCACTACATGTGTGCAACCATCTAACTATAATAGGAACTGTAAGCACTTGTATCATGCTGTTGATTGGAATAGCACCAATCCTAACATTTCTGGCAACAGTAATGTGACAATTATTTTAGTAGAATAATGCATCTTTCTCTTACTATACACCTTCAACCAGTAATTGTTTTCTAAGAGGGCCCCCTTAGCAGCTGTCCGTAGCTGTAGCACTCACGCTACCAAGCTTTCAGGAACTGTATCAAGTGCCTAGAGATCCACTTTAGCCTGCTGGGAGCTAGGACTAGAATTTTGCTCGCCCTATGAGGTGAGGGGAGTTTGGGGATCAGTGATCAACCCAACACAAAAAATCTCTAGAAAGAATTTGCACATCAATGCAAGCAACTGCTTGAAGGAAATCAGGAGCCATTATAAAAATTGTGTAAACAAACAATTAATGCCACAAGGCAAATCTCCAACCTGTGATGCACCTAACTACCACTAGATAGCAGCTTAAGTCATCTAGAGTCTTTGCCAGGCAACCACCTCATTTGCTTCCTTGGTGCTGCCTGGGTCATACATCTCTGCTAGGCTCACATTCAGTGTTTTATTCCATACAGAACCATTGCTTTGTTTTGTTGTATTTCCCATTTCAAGTTTGTGTTTTGTGCTTCTCGCCCTGCATTTATATTTTGCTGCTGCTGTATATCAGGCTTATTATCCCTGGGAGCCAACTTGTGGCTCTCTTGTCTTACTAAAGTTAGAACGTAGGGTTTCTTCCTTTATGAATTGACTCCTCAAGTCATCTCACTTTCAGGTAGTACATGGGTTTGCTTTCCATTGCAAAACCTGTTGAAGAGAAGTGATAGTAGTTAGCTGTATACTGTACTTGTGTTGCTTATATGCCTAGCTCTGTCATTTGTGCTGTTGGACTCTGCACTCTAGATAAGGGTGCATTTAGGTTGCATAAGTAATCTGTTTTTGTCCTTTACTGTATATACCTTCTCTTGCCAGGTAGTTCAGGTTGGGGGCTTATGTTCAGATGAGATGTTTTTCGTGTGCATGGCCTATCTGCATGTCTGCTGACAGTCCAAGTGGCCAGTATCTTAAACCTGGATTGTACCTCGATGAGGTTCTGGAAGTTCTACTTCCTAAGCCCGGCCCAAGGTCAGGCTTGACTTGTGAGAACTTGGTCCCGGGGCTGTTGCTTGGAGCGGCCTGCCACTACAGCCCAGGTGGTCCAGCATTTCTTGCTGAAAGATAGTCTAGTTTTTCTTAGACTTCCACTTTTGTTCCGGCAATATTTCTTATACTTGCCGGAGGATATTGAATAACTATAGACCTCTGATGTTTGTACAGTGTTCTCTGATTGTGCCTATGGCACTGGCATAGGCATTGCCTGATTGTGCCTATGGCACTGGCATACTGCATTTCCTTCCATATCATTCTCTCCAGTATGTTATTTTACTGTATAAACTAAAGACCTGGCCCTCCAGTATATTAGTACATTTTCAGAGCTTTACGATGATCTCAATTATTTAGGTGCTTTATCGCGTCTATGCGTGTCTTACATGTTGTCTGAATTCCCTCTATTTCAGCAATATCTCCTGCTCTAAAGAGGGAAGTGAGTTTGAGCAGACTGTTATGGTTCCCTCATGCGCATATGTGCCTGACTGCTGTATGCAGCTCTGTCAAAGTAGGAGAAACATAAATATATGTGTATGTGTATATATAATTATGTATATGCATAAGCTGGTTAGAATTGCATTTCACCTTTTGTAAACTCACATTAATCACATTGTCTAAAACATACCTTGAACACTGTTTATCTAGGACAGACATAAATATATGTAATTATGTATGTTGTTTAGATTAGTATTTTAAAAGCACTACCATCACCTGTGGTTGATTGTTCAATAAATCACTGAACTATATGTCTTAACAGCTTTCTGACATGGCTATCTCTGGGAGCCTGTCCATGGAGGACAGAAGAAAATGTTTATATGCTGGTTAGCATTATAAATATCTGGCCACGTCTCTGGCACAAAATAATTTTAAAAATTGCTTTATGCAGCTGTCCTGAATGCAATTCACTGCTCTTGGACTCTTATGGTCATGATGACCAAACCACACACCAGAAGATGAAGAGACTACGATGTTTCGGTCCGTCCTGGCCTATTATCCAATCGATTGTGAATTGACTTGATAATGGTCCTGGATGGACCGAAACATCATTGTCTCTTCATTTTCTGGTGTGTGGTTTGGTCATCATATCTCCAGCAATGTTATTGTGACTCATTGTCTTATGGTCATTCTGCTTGTTGGATTCAGGAATCCTTTCACCTTCAGGTATGTACCATTTTCTAGAGTTGGCCTTCTGTGCTGGCCAAGCTTCTATTTCCTCCTTGTCCTGCTTATTTCTTTGGAATGTACCTGGGTGTTTGGCTTCCCATTGTTAAGGGATTCCCTTCTTTACAGTTTTTGGCCCATTGCTCACAGGTTTCAAGGTTACATTTCTGGGAATTTGAGGTTGCTGGAGGGGGCCATGGTTGCTCTTTGGCTCTTCAATGTTATGTGCCTGGCCCAGATGTTTTTTGTTGTTCTTATTCTTGCTAGTTTTGATGCACTAATGTTTTTTAAGAGAGGCAGATTTTGGTCCTGGCTTTCGGTAGGCTCGACTGCATCTCGGAAATCTGGTGCGATTCCCTGAGGCTTTAGAAAAAAACCCAGTGCTATAGAAACAGAGTTACTGGGTGACCCACCAGAAATGGGCATGTTATTACAATCACTGCTTGAGTTTTTATATAATTTAGCCTGTTAAAAACATGCAGGCTTGCAGCAAAGCACAGTAATAATTATGGGAGAAAAATATTGGTGTACAAAATGTTAATTTATTATAGAACTGCTGAATAACTAGTTTTTGTTAATTAATAATCCTTTAAAAATATGATTTATTCATACAAGATCTGTACACAGACATATATATAACATCAAAATGTTTCCATCTTTTCTGCAGATAGAGTCTGAAACATTGTACCATTCTCCACCCATTAGTGTTGTGCCCAGTTATCTCATGCCTGAATCTCCTGATGAATTCCATTTAACTGAAGATGAGAGAGATAACGAAGATGATGCTGATGAAGATGCAGATAATAACGATGATGATGGCAACCATTTGGATTTTGAAGAGGGTAGTGATATAGAAGAAATGGAAGCTGTTGTGGAGCAAGAATGAATTGAATAGAAGCTGTTGTGGAGCAAGAATGAATTGAATAGAAGCTGTTGTGGAGCAAGAATGAATTGAATAGAAGCATTCCCTGCAGATTCCACTCATAAACAGCTGGGCTAATGTATCAGACGGAAAATAGGATCACATTCAAGGGAGCTTAGGTTGGTGGAAAGTATGGAGTACAGTCAAGTATTGATTGTCTGAAATTGTGATGAATGTAGTCAGCTCTAAAACATGTATGTTTGTTCTGTATGAAACTTTAATGCGCGTTATTATGTTTTATTGTCACCATGTGCCTGTGCTGAGTATAATGGGTATGTTTGCTGTAGACAGGATGCATAATGCTAGAGCTTCTCACAAGTATTGCTCTCACATTTAGAGAAGCTCTAACCTTTCCAAAATTAAAAATACCTTATGGTTTTTCACTTCTGTTTTTTTCCTCATTTCCAGAAGGTTTGATTATCACAGGCTCTTGATAATATAAATTTCAAACTTAAAATAATTAAATTTGATCAAGAGAGCATAGTTACTATTGAAGTTGAGTATTGTAGCACAATAGCATGTAGTGAGAGAAGGTTATAGATAATAAAAGAATAGCACACATTTCATTCATTATATTGTTCATTATATTATTCACACTATCATGGACACCCCCATAGCTATACTTACTTTTTTGCTCTGTTTATTTTTCTAGACTGTTCCCTTAGTTGCTCAGTGATTCTTAAGGTTTGATACCACAGTGACAAATACAAGCAGCCCTCTAAACTTGTGAAGGCCTACAGAACACCAGGATCAGAATCTGATTTATTCATCAAGGCAAACAGAGCTTGGTGATCAGTGATGGAGCCACAACTGAGAGAAAGGGCCCAGAAAGTACAGGCAATATTTGGTCTTGGTTATTCAACCTTCAAGTCAAACAATCTAACCACAACTAAGAGGCACCCAGGTCACTCAGGATCTTGCCAGTCTACACCTTCGCTCGTTTGTCTGGTACCCTTTACGACACACTGCCTCTGAGGAGATCATTTGCTTTTCCCAAGATAAACGGTGTTAGTGTTCCTTGTGGTGATGTTCTGGCATTGGCTATGCTTTGTCTTGTCATTATATGCACTTCATATATTGTTTGTCACCACCCTGTGTGTCCATAGCTATTTATTTTGCTCTTAGTTTCTGGGATTTAATTTTTGGTATTGACTTGCATTTCCCTTTCACTATCAAAGATAACCCCACTTCCCTCCCTCACTGTCTAGCCCGTTGTCAACGACATGAGGGGGGCTTGGTGGGTGGCTGCCAGAGTGTGATGCTTGATAGGACGGTATTTCTGTCCTTTTGGAGCTTTGTGCTTTTGCAGCATTGTTTACTAATTTTGTTAGGCATATTTCTCTCTTCCTCATGTTCTCTCTTCCCACTCCACCACTTCTACTTTCTAGATGAAGCTTCCTGACAACTCTGTTCACATTTTGAATATTTGCTTTGCTTGCCTCATGTTTAGAAAGGAGGGGGGGGGGGTGAGTTTAGAGGGCACACTCTTCCACCTGTACAACTGGAGTACCGACATGTTCAAGTGATGGAAAGCTTTCATGTCAAACCCTCCCTTCATTACTGAACTCAATCTTGATGGACTCACGGTTCTTAACCACTGCACTGCATTAAAATGACACCCCCTTGGTGTGCAGAAGATAAATTACAGTATTTACCCCCAAAAATTTTCTCCTTGTATTGTTCCAAATACAGTCTCTGATCTTGAGATGATTTCGGGGCTTTAGTGTCCCCGCGGCCTGGTCCTCGACCAGGCCTTCACCCCCAGGAAGCAGCCCGTGACAACTGACTAACTCCCAGAAACCTATTTACTGCTAGGTAACAGGTCCATCAGGGTGAAAGAAACTGTCCATTGTTTCTCGCCGGTGCCCGGGATCGAACACAGGATCACACGTACAGTGTTCTGTCCGCTCAGCCACCGGCTCCCTTTGCCTCATGGGAACATGGGAAATTAAAATAAAGTATTGTATGGGACATACTTTAGCTGTGATTAAGCTGAGAAGTTGAGCATTTTTTTTTTTTTTTTTTTGCTGTAATATTATTCAAAAGTGTGTAATTTATGAAATTTATATAGTTCAATGTGTGGAACATCGCTATGCTCAGAATTTTAGAGCTTATGTATGGTGACATGCATATTATATTCTGAGATCAATCAAACAGTCTCTGCTGTTATTACACTATATATACACACATTGAATATAACTACATTTTGTGCACCATAATGAACCACAAAGTTCATGTGTTGAGAATTTATATACACAGAACAAGAATCCAAGGTCAACTTAGCCGCTGACAGCCGAGTGTGACAGGGGGCTGCCCCAAATACATGTTTATACAATTATTTCAGTGTCTGTGAATGGTTTTATATCTAGTTTTACAGAGTAATATTATTCAATAGTGTGTAGTTTGTGGAACGTCATATAGTTAAATGTGTGGAACATCGCTATTCTCAAATATATATGGGGGCTCGCATATGGTGACACGTATATTATATTCTTAGATCAACCAAACAGTGTTCCTGTTGTTATTATGCTATATATGCACTTTATATATCACTATCAACATTTATATGCACCATAACATACTAATAGCAGTTCTGGTGGATATGGTGATGATGTCAAAGCACAGCATGGAACCACAAACTGACGACGCCAGTAGACACATGATGCAAGACAATGCCTCCAATATTTTGTACATCTCGCTATGACCAGCTACAAAACTGCTGTAATTATCACATTCCTATTACAAAATCCAGGATATGAATCCGTTTCAACAGGGTTATATTGTAAAGGAACATAAGGTTGTTTCATGATGCGTAGATACAGGAAACAATGGCTGGGTGCTGTGTCTGTACCTCATGCTGGAATATCATGACTAACATTGTACAACGTTCAGATATCAGTGAATACAGAGTCTTTACCACAATCAGGATCATCTATGACACTATCAACACAAAACAATTTGTTACCTATTTTATTCATTATTACTAAGCGGTGCTATGGCCCCTAGCTGCACAGCGGTGCTGTGAGCTGCTGCTGCATGTGCCATCCTAGGTCGCTCTGTAAGGCCCTCACAGCCAGCACGGATGTTGACAATTATTTTTTTTAACATGGTGTCTGTTTACTGGAGTCCTGAGGCACAGGATGTGAGCCCCGTGTACCCACAGTAGTTTTGAATTGTTCCCTATACTGTACCTAAAAAGAGCCATATGAGGTGCTCTGTGCACCCTACGATCGGGCACTTTAAGGCGCTTTGCGCAGTGCAGTGTTTGAGGTAATGATTGTGGGGTGTGTATCCACTGTGCACTCCTGGGAATGTCCCATTTTGTTGGGTTCCCTGTCCCCTAATTGTGGCTTCATGGTGAGTGTGGGGGCTTAATCAAGGATGAAATTTTATTCTTGTTTGTTCTATGCTGACTTTTGACCCCCTTTCAATTTCTCAAACTCATGTGGTAGGAGATTAGGCCCTGGAGTTGGACTGTTATGGAAATATGGGCTTCATAGCTCCGAGTATGTTAAGCCAAGACCAAGCTGCTTGTGAAGAGTTTTTTCCTCATTTCCGAAGATTTGATTATCACAAACTGTTGATAATATAAATTTCAAACTTAGAATAATTAAATTTGATCAAGAGAGCATAGTTACTATTGAAATTGAGTATTGTAGCCCCTTGAGTGAATTTGAGGGTAGGTTTTGGAAAGGATTGCTGGGAAGATGGGTGGGAATGGTGCATGTGTGTGAGGAAGTTGGACAATGTAGAAGGACATGGTGTTGAGGTACACAAAATGAAGGCAATTGTAGAGCAAACTGGTGATATGAATAAGGAGAGAAAAAATGAGATGAATGAGAACACAAATGAGAAAGGCGAAAGCAACAAGGAGAATTATAAGGGCAATACCGAGAAAGTTGAAACAAAAAACACAGAGGTGTCTGGAGGCAGGCAACACACATAGGTGTGGTCAGGAAAAAAACATAATAGCCTACACTGTCTGCAGACTTGGACCCATCGGTGGAGACGGAAATGGAGTGGGAGTGTGAAGAAAAGGCGTTTCAGGACTGTAGGTGGTGTAAAAGCTTTATTCGCATGGGTCAAAGTTTTACAAAACTTAGGAAAGGGACCTCCTTTAAAAGGGACCCAACAGAAGTACACTTACATCCCATCAGGCTTGGATACCCATGTGCATGGAAAAATAGGCTTACAGGTTCCAGAAGATGAGAGGAAATGTCAACACTGTGGAGAAATGCCCGACAGACTACTGGAACATTATCTAACACAGTGCACAGTTACAAAGCCATTAAGATTTCAACTTAGATTCAACAGAGCAGAAGTTATTAAACACATATGGCAAAATCTTACTGAAGCGACCATATGAGTCATAAATACTCATACTCCGCCCAAGTAAAACAGAAACAAGCAACACTTAGTGGGCCAGCCAGAGGCTTAGGGCCTGCGCAAGAATATCCCTGCCCCCCAAAAAAAAAGTCGTTGGTTTTCTGTTACTGGTAACAAACTGCATGCTTTTAAGAGTAGCATGTCCAAATGGCCTTCCTCTTACCACCGTAACCAGCAGTGGGAAACGGCTCTGTCAAGGTTATGTATTTGACATAAACGTTTAACTCGTGGGCACTGAATGGAGAGCCGCCCTGCTCCTTATTGTCCAAACTGCATTGTCCCTCTTATGGTTGTGTACATCCTTGTTGAATGACCGGACTTTCAGGATGTGCATGTCTTGTTTCCTGACCGTCCCTCGCGGTCACGTGTCCTTGGATAGAATTCTTGGGGAATCAGATACCTTTGATATCTTTCGTCTTATGTGCTTTTGTTCTCATATTGGCATCCTTAGCAATATTTAGCACCCTATGAATATCCCGCACATCAACCCGTCCTCGCAAATTCGTATAGTCAATATTGACTTATTAAATATGTGCATAGGTGACATACTTAACATAATAGTTTCCCTTGAAAAGCTTCATAGAAAACACCGACCTTACCTAACCTACTTAGTATGTTAAGATAAGCATCTTATTGCTTCGTAATTACAATTATTACCTAACCTATACCTATAATAGATTAAGTAACAATTGTAATTACGAAGCTATAAGATGCTTATTTTAACATACTAAGTAGGTTAGGTAAGGTTGGTGTTTTCTATGAAGCTTTTCAAGGGAAACTATTATGTTTAGTATGTCACCTATGCACGTAACTAATAAGTCAATATTGACTATACGAATTTGCGAGGACGGGTTGCGCACATTTGATGGTGCTACATAGCCTTCCCGCTTGGTGCCTTCTTTTGATAATTACTTACTTAATTAGTACTGTATATTAAAATAATAAATACAAAGAAATGCAATAAAATGAATTCAAAGAAATATGAGCTAAGGGGAAAGATTAAAAGTTCTGGACATGCCCAGATTGTGAGATAGAAGAAGAGTGAATATGATTACCATATAAAAGTTTTGCAGACATTCTGAAACCAGAAATGTGAGGATTTACAGAATATTGTAAAGTCAGATAAGAAAATATATAACGATGTTAGTTTGTGAATGGTTAGAATAAACTATGAGGAGGCTATATGTTAAAATAACCAAAGTTTTAAAACTTTATGATAAATTACGTAAGATGGAACAATATGACATACAGTATCTACCTGTAGTAACAAACAGGTAGTAACAAATACATAACATTTATGCGTTGCATCCTTAATTCCATCCATATGAGAGGCCACAACTTCAGGCAAGTTACGACCAGATGAAGAATGTTCATTCCACAATAATAAAGATCTAGAACTAGATTTAATGAAGCCAGAATAGTTCTCAGATTTAAAATATACCCGCTAAAAAATCAGGCAGAATAAAGGCCCCTTTAAGCCACAACCCTCCTATTCCCACCAGGGCCACAGTGAGGCATCTTTCACAATTTTATCTCGTATGCCTATGATTGGCAATTGGCTATCATCTCGCATATATATATGAGCAGTCCTCAAAATTATACCATTCGTAAGGACAACATCCGACTTATTCATTATAATGTATTTACAGGCTCAGAATTCTTGACTATATAACATTAATTCTATACACATCATCCACTTGTCACACTACTCTCGTGACAGTCACAAAGACGGTATTATTATTATTATTATACGGTACTTTCAACATCAAACATTCCATCTGTCAGAGTGAGCAGCGTTCATAACATCCAACATGTTCACACACTAGATAACATTCCTAAAGGGAATATTGCATATCACCAGAAGAATAACATTAGGAATAGTTCTTGCAATCAGCTGAAGCAAAATATTTAGCAAGTAATTTCTCCTAGGAGAATAGGACTTTCAGTTCATCTTTACAGTATCAATTTATTAGCTACAAAGAGTTAGAATTGTTCATGACAACAAATCTGAGCATAGAGTACTGTTAAAGTTGAAGCTAGTTAAAATGTGTAATAAACTAGTACTGCATTTTTGGTTTACATAGGCCTAATACACAATCTAGTATTGTTCACTGAATTGCAACTAAAATGGGTTAGACCATCCTGAAATTACATCTCTCTTTAGCAACAGTGTAAACCTCTCAATACATGCTGTACTAACATAGCTAACTAAATTTTTTACTGTTGATTATTGAAGCCTCGGAGATTAAACCAATTGCATAAAAAATGCTGAACACTGTACTTGCTGCTTCACTATCTATAATTGCAACTAAACTGATCTGAAAATCTTCCCTTAGTATCCTTTTCTTCAAGTATTTTTTCAGCTTAAACATTGCATAGGGCATGATAGTGTATTGCATCCAAATATATAAGGTTTAGCTTGTTAGCTTTTGTGATTCTACATCATTTTAGCACTATTTAGCATGGCTAATAAAGGAGTCCCAGTTCAACAGGTACATGTAATATAACATGTTTTAATGTTATCACATATAAACCATCACATTTATAACTGCCTTATTATTTATACCAAGTGGAAAATTTGTAAAAATTTTCCATTAGTTAATGACTTGCCTTTCCTACCCAATTAATCTTGCATACTATTGCTTCCATTGCACAATGTGAGCAATGTTTATGGAATAAAATCTGCTTGGTTGTTGTGCGGTTCCCAGAGACATATATATATATATATATATATATATATATATATATATTATATATATATATATATATATATAATATATATATATATATATATATATATATATATATATATATATATATATATATATATATATATATATATATTATATTATTATATATATATATTATATATATATATATATATATATTATATATATTATATATATATATATAATATATATATATATATAATATATATATATATATATATATATAATATATATATATATATATATTATATATAATATATATATATATATTATATATATATATATTATATATATATATTATAATTATATATATATATTATATATATTATATATANTTTGTTTTTATGGTGAGAATCGATTAGAAGACTCAAAATTGCTACAAGATGATTTAGGTAAACTTAAAATGGAGAAATTAAAGTGGATCTTTTGTGAGACCAGTAAAGTATGATGTTGAATCTGGATTTGATGCCATGTTTGACAGCTTTCAATCCTGTGATTGTTAACCCATGAGAGAGTTAACTTGCACTCCAATTACTATTCTTATTTCTTTCCTGCTTCATTAATATTTAGTTCCATTATAATAAGAGTAAATAGTAAAATTCTGTTTATTTGCACAAATATTTGTGTAAATGAATCCTTCTAAAATTATAAGGCATCATACACATTAGTTCTTCATTTACAGCAACAAGTGCATACAAGTGCAGTAGTTGATCACTGTGACAAAATCATTGAAGTAACAGAAGGAAATCAAAATGCAGCAGTTATATAAATAATTTGTGCATAGGTATTTTAATAATTGTTTCCCCCCATGTAATATTGTCCATAAAACGAGGTCTAGAGGAACAAGAGATGAATATTACAATTATAAAAGATTGCAAAGAGTAATTGTAAATACAATAAAACTCAGTCTGAGATTTCTCTGATGGTGTATAAGACAGAAAGGACTTGGCCTTTTTTTTATGCAAAATATATTACAGTATTTACAGGTTTTACTGTATGTACTTTACTTATGTACAGGTTTACTGTATGTACAGGTTTACAGTATTTTGTAAGAACAATTTTCTTGAATGCATAGGTGAGATGTCAATTGTTTTGATAGCCACTCTCAGGTGGTTAACAGTTATGTAAAAAGTTATTTATTTGAGGTGATCATTAATCAAGATATAATTCATCAGGTTCAACAGCTTGAGGACTCTGGTAGAGGCTGGAGTGCCACCGGACAGGTTCCTACAGGAGTGTAGCAATGCTGCACTTGATGAAGTCGATGTCAATCTCTTTCGTCAGGTTAGCTACCTCTTAATTTGTAATCTAGTATGGTGTAATGTACTTGTTTGAGCAGAGCATCCTTCCTAGTAATACAACAAAATTGGAAAATTTCATTTGATGATTGGTAAACTTAAATTGGTTACATCCTTTTGGTACTTTTGGGCTGAATTTATTTTCTGGGGGGAGCCCCGTCGGCTCCTCGGAGCTATCCAGACTGATACAGTATTGCTAATGTCAGACTTTGGCATCAGTCATGTGTATGGAGTCCTACATTGTTTGGGTGGTGTCCGCCACCCAGTGGTTTGGGTGGTGTCCGCCACCCAGTGGTTTGGGTGGTGTCCGCCACCTACATTGTTTGGGTGGTGGCGCGCGCGCGCGTGCATGCGCGTGCGTAGAGATTCATACTCCTGCTGGGTAATCCAGGCAGGTATGTGGACCATGCATTAAAAAACACTTAAGCTCTGATTTTATGCACTTCCATGATGAATAATATGCCCATGAGAAGGTAGGAGATGATGTTTTGGATATGGGAAAAAGTAATTCCTAACATAATTTTGTATACAATTCTTTGTAGGTACCTCTGGTGCTACATTTGGGAACAAGAGTTGATACCCACTTGGTTTTCTCCTTTCCAAGCCATTAACAAGAGAGAGAGTGGACACAGCAAAGTTTATGATCGACAGAGGTTGGTAGTAATGGTAGTCCAAGTTTAACAATTGAGTTGCCCTTTTTTTTTTTTTTGACACAGGCCTGTGTGATAATCTACTATGGATTGTCTTTTATTAAATTTCTTTCATTCTCCCTCCTTTCCCTGTGGACTGACTTTCTCAAATGTTCAGTATTGTAAAATATTCATGGCTTAAGATTATCGCATAATACCTGTAGTGAAAAGAAATGAAATTTGGATAGTATACATTTGGAATTGTATCAGTTCAGAAAGTTACCACACCATGGTGGAGACATTGTATTTCACAGATAACTTGACACCCATCTCTCAAGTGTGTACTGAAAACTTGGAACATGGCAAATGAATCACAAGGAGGCTAAGACAGACTAAACCAGAATCTCTTCTAGAATTACTACTTTATCATCCAATATACAACATGTTGATACATAGACAGAATGGCTGATGGCTGGAATATGCATAGACAATTTTTTTTCCATGCCCGGTGTTATTTTTCTGTGTGGGGCCCCTTCGGATTCCTTGGAGCTATCAGACTGATATGCGATATATTAGTTTGGGGCATCAGTCAATTGGAGTTCAGCCTACCGGGACCACAATCCAGACCTGGCCCCCCTCAGAGAGGCAAAGGGAGCAATGACCTATGGAAACCCCCCCTATATTTTGGGGGCATTCTATGTCTGCCCTCGACTGGGGTTAGCATCCATAAAGGTAAGCATAACACAACAGATCTTACATGTAAGAAATTGCAACCGAAGACCAACAGAGAGGTAAAACTCTCCCAACCTAAAGAAACAATCAAACGTCCACCCCACCGCCACTCTGCTTGTCCGAGGGGGAGAGCCCCAGACCCTCCGCCCGCCTTTCTCGACACCTCCAGTTTGTTGGCTGATCAATCTGGGGAGGTCGTTGACTCTCGCCTCAGATTCTTGGCAGTTGTGTACCTTTGGTGTACTCACCTAGTTGTGCTTGCAGGGGTTGAGCTTTGACTCTTTGGTCCCGAGGTGTTCCCCTGTGTTCTGTTCTGTGTGTAATTACCTAAGTGTAATTACTTAAGTGTAGTTACAGGATGAGTTAAGAATCAAGAGGTCATAGATTTAACTAGCTAAACACAGTATGCCGAAGAAATATAATGAACAATCACTTTCGCAAACAGAGTGGTAGACGGTTGGAACAAGTTATTAGGTGAGAAGGTGGTGGAGGCCAAGACCGCAGTAGTTTCAAAAGTTATATGACAAAGAGTGCTGGGAAGACGGGACACCACGAGTGTAGCT
>WNGS01063839.1:8775807-8807564 GCA_020271785.1 Procambarus virginalis
CAGAAAGGTAGGCATAACAAAACAAACCCCACTGGTAAAAAAGTACAAAGAAAAACCGAACAGATTCCACATAGCAAGATAATGGCCAAATGACAACCGAACAGGTTTAGTAAGCTTTCCTGTGCTATTTTTCACCTCCGGCCTGCTCATGCGCCTCCTGAGCCGTCCTGGTCCTTGGACCGTGCCTCTTCTATCTTTCCTCTCCTCGTTTGTGGTGGCCCCTCGGTTCCTGATTATTTTTCCCAGGCTTTGTTTTTGTTGGCGTTGGCCTCTGGGGGCCGGGTAGGGGAGCTTCATGCCCTCCTCCGGCGCAGGGTTTCTGCTCTTTTTGGTCCTGGGGTAGGTTTGTCATTTGCAGCCTTCGCCTTCTTTTCTGGCGAAGAACGAGACGGCTGCTTTCCGGAGGGGTCCGTGGGTCATTGATGCTTGGTTGGTTCGGCCGGGGGTGCATCATGTGTTGTGTCCAGTTGCGGCACTTCGCCGTTGCTTGCGCGCTTCGGCCGTATGGCTGGGGATGCGCTTTGGTTGATCCAGTTTCCCTCGTTCCCTGTTCCAGGGTTCGGGTCTCCCAGGTTGTCTGCAGGTTATTAAATCTAGCCAGCCTGCGGTCTCTCCTCGTGCCTTGCCGTTAGGAAGTTTGCGGCTTTGGCTGCTGTGTTGGTAATATGTCTTGGGCACATATTCGGCGCGTGGTTTTTGGAATCGAACAGGGTCCTGGCCGCCCGTTATTTGGTGAACGTCCGTGCTCCTCGCGTTCTTGTGTTGCTTTGGGTCGCAGGTTGCAGCCAGTTGTCTCGACTTCGCGTTGAGGAGTTTGTGCCGCCGCCTCCCGGGTACGTCCCCTTTTTCCTTCTCTTTGGGTAATTAGCTCCAGGGAGCCGTAGGGGCTCCCCACAGAAAACCAGCGTTGAATGTAATGAAACGCCATTTTCTGGGTGAGCCCCGAGGCTCCTGGCTACCCTCCCTCCCGTCCGGTCGGCGGATTTTCGCGTTGGTTGAAGCCTAGTTTCCGAACTGACGGCAGCCGGCGCGGTGAGGTCCGGGGCCCCCCCCTCCCCCTCCCGGGGAGGGGAGGGCTGCGCGGACAACGGCGCGGCAGTAAAGTGATTGTTTGATTGTTTTCCTTGTGATTGTAGGGGTTTTTCTACCTCTCTGTTCGGTTTGTTGTAGTTTTCTACCATGTGGGTTTGTTTTTGTTACGCCTACCTTTCTGGGTGCCTACCCCGGTCGATGGCAGATAAGAAAACCCCCAAACCATATGGGGTTTTCCAGGGCCATTGCTCCCTGAAACCTCTCTGAAGGGCCAGGTTCTGGCGCTGGTCCCTGGTAGGTCTGAACTCCATAGCTATGTCCCGGTCTAACATACATACATTAGCCCGATAAGCTCCAGGGAGCCTCCGGGGCTCACCCAGAAAATGGCGTTTCATTACATTCAACGCTGTTTTTTTTTTTCTCCACACCACACACACACCACACCCCAGGAAGCAGCCCGTGACAGCGACTAACTCCAGGTACCTATTTACTGCTAGGTAACAGGGGCAGACAAGGGTGAAAGAACTTTGCCCATTTGTTTTCTGCCGGTGCGGGAATCGAACCCGCGCCACAGAATTACGAATCCTGCCCCTATCCACCAGGCTACCTGCCCCTGGTGTGTGTGTGTTGTGTTGTGTGTGTGTGTGTGTGTGTGTGTGTGTGTGTGTGTGTGTGTGTGTGTGGGTGTGTGTGCCTTTTGCGTAGAGATTCATACTTCTGCTGGGTAATCCAGGCAGGTATGTGGACCATGCATTAAAAACACTTAAGCTCTGATTTTATGCACTTCCATGAGAATAATATGCCCATGAAAGGTACGAGATGATGTTTGGATATGGGAAAAGTAATTCCTAACAATTTTTTGTATACAATTCTTTGTAGGTACCTCTGGTGCTACTTTGGGAACAAGAGTTGATACCCCACTTGGTTTTCTCCTTTCCAAGCCATTAACAAGAGAGAGAGTGGACACAGCAAAGTTTATGATCGACAGAGGTTGGTAGTAATGGTAGTCAAGTTTAACAATGATGTTGCCCTTTTTTTTTTTTTGACACAGGCTGTGTGATAATCTACTATGGATTGTCTTTTTTTAAATTTCTTTCATTCCCCTCCTTCCCTGTGGACTGACTTTCTCAAATGTTCAGTATTGTAAAATATTCATGGCTTAAGATTATCGCATAATACCTGTAGTGAAAAGAAATGAAATTTGGATAGTATACATTGGAATTGTATCAGTTCAGAAAGTTACACACCATGGTGGAGACATTGTATTTCACAGATAACTTGACACCCATCTCTCAAGTGTGTACTGAAAACTTGGAACATGGCAAATGAATCACAAGGAGGCTAAGACAGACTAAACCAGAATCTCTTCTAGAATTACTACTTTATCATCCAATATACAACATGTTGATACATAGACAGAATGGCTGATGGCTGGAATATGCATAGACAATTTTTTTTCCATGCCCGGTGTTATTTTTCTGTGTGGGGCCCCTTCGGATTCCTTGGAGCTATCAGACTGATATGCGATATATTAGTTTGGGGCATCAGTCAATTGGAGTTCAGCCTACCGGGGACCACAAGCCAGAACCTGGCCCCCCTCAGAGAGGCAAAGGGAGCAATGACCTATGGAAATCCCCTTATATTTGGGGGCATTCTATGTCTGCCATCGACTGGGGTTAGCATCCATAAAGGTAAGCATAACACAACAGATCATACATGGTAAGAAAATTGCAACCGAAGACCAAACAGAGAGGTTAAACTCTCCCAACCTAAAGAACAAGCAAACGTCACACCCCACCGCCACGCTGCTTGTCCGAGGGGGAGAGCCCCAGACCCTCCGCGCCGCCTTCTCGACACCTCCAGTTTGTTGGCTGATGCAATCTGGGGAGGTCGTTGACTCTCGCCTCAGATTCTTGGCAGTTGTGTACCTTAGTGGTGTACTCACCTAGTTGTGCTTGCAGGGGTTGAGCTTTGGCTCTTTGGTCCCGAGGTGTTCCCCCTGTGTTCTGTTCTGTGTGTAATTACCTAAGTGTAATTACTTAAGTGTAGTTACAGGATGAGAGCTACGCTCGTGGTGTCCCGTCTTCCCAGCACTCTTTGTCATATAACGCTTTGAAACTACTGACGGTCTTGGCCTCCACCACCTTCTCACCTAACTTGTTCCAACCGTCTACCACTCTGTTTGCGAAAGTGAATTTTCTTATATTTCTTCGGCATCTGTGTTTAGCTAGTTTAAATCTATGACCTCTTGTTCTTAAAGTTCCAGGTCTCGGGAAATCTTCCCTGTTGATTTTATCAATTCCTGTTACTATTTTGTATGTAGTGATCATATCACCTCTTTTTCTCTTTTAGAGCCACTCATGCGGGATTCGAACCCGCGCCACAGAATTACGAGTCATGCGCGGTATCCACCAGGCTACGGGGCCCCTACTCCGTGCTCATGTAATTTAGGTGCGGCAGCCAGGAGAAATTTGAGAGTACTGTACTGTGGTTGCATATGCTTAGGGCTGTCTTCCCTATGTGCCGTGTAGGTTCTATCCTTAAGTTCTAGGGTTCTCTTCCATAGAGCTTTCGGGAAGCACTTCCATAGGGGTCTTTGCTGCTCGGTAATTACACCGCTCTTGGGGCCAGCTGGGGTTTTCATGGCCTTTGTTAGGCCTTGGGGTAGGAAGTGGTATCGTTTGCTGTTGGGGCACAATGTTCTGTGCACGTTGCCTACCTACACGGCAGCAAGTTTCTGTTCCTTCTGGGGACGTAGTACTTTTGCGGGGTTTTATTTTCTCTTTGTTTTCCTTGCCTGGAGGGGGGCCTGTCTTGTTCAGCTATTGGTCCACTTCTGTTATTTTGGTGGCCCTCTTTGGCCTCCCCAGTGGAGGCGGAAATAAATGGGCAGAGTTTCTTTCACTCTGATGCTCCTGTTCACCTAGCAGTAAATAGGAACCGGGGAGTTAGACAGCTGCTATGGCCTGTTTATTAGGGGTGTGTAACAAAAAGGAGGCCTGGTTGAGGTCCGGGCCGCGGGGACGCTAAGCCCCGAAATCATCTCGAGATAACCTCCTAAGATAATCTCCTCTAGGCCCTCGTGATTGCATACGTTGCAGGGGTTCAGCTTTAGCAGTTTTCCCTTGTTAGTTTGGGCCTAACTGATTGATCGTTGGTTGCTGTGCCCTTGTCTCTGGGTGACAGTCGCCACTTTTACCTCCGTCATGCTGCCTGTTGGGTCATTGACACCTTGACCTGGAGTCTTGCGAGAGATTTTTTCTGCTTGTTCTCTAGTACTCTCCTGATGTTATTACTGTTCAGAGTACAGGTGGCATCCGTGTTGTAAGCTAGGTTAGGTTGCTGCAACATGCTAGGTTGGTTTCCCACTTGGATGCCCCGAGGCCGCCCCGTTTTGGTTAGGTGCTGTTCGCCCCTTTCTCTCTCTGTTCCAGGCTCCGGACCATCTGCGGGTTTCGGGGTCGGGGCGGGGTTTAGTTGGGGCCGAGACTCGTGCGGTTTTCGGGAGCTGCCCTGTTCGGGTTGGGGGACGGAGGTTTTCGAGCCGGTTCCTCCTGCCAAGGCTTCTGGGTCTTACCAGCGGCCTTTTCTTGCTGCCTTTCCCGTGGACTCTTGCTTTTCTTTAAGGGCGGAGGGCTTGGAGGACGGCTCTGCCCCGGGGCCTCTGTTGCTGGTTTCTGGGGCTGTGGGGGATGCCTGCTAGCAGTTCTGGGGTGGTTTGCCCCTTTTGGGCGGCGTTTTTCGCCCATCCAGTCTGCTTGCTTCCCACTTTTGCTGGCGTGTTTTTGTATCTTTATCGTTAGTCACAGCCCCTGTTCTGGCGGCCATTTTCGTCTGCCGGTTTCCTGGCGTGGCCACCAGGGCGGCGTTGCGGTTTGTTTACATGGACTGGGTGTGCGTGCGAGCTTCTTGGGTGAGTTTTTCACCTTTTTTCAGGGATTTTATTCTGTTGTCGTTTCTTTGCTTTTCTGGTGTCTTCTGCCCGCTTCTTGTTCCTCTGGGAACGTTTGAGTGTTGATTTTACACCGGGTTTTCCATTTTGTCTGTTTTGGGTCTGGGCCTTTGGGTTTGGGCTCAGTGTCCCTGGCTGTTATGCTTGCTCCCACACCTTGTCCCTCGGTTTTCGGTCTGTTATGACCGTTTTCCCAGAGGGTTCTGTCTGGGGGCTGTGCTTTGCCTTTCTGTGGTGTTTCTCCGCCGGCAAAATGTGGTGATTTGGCCTCCCCCTGGTTCGATTCCGGGTTCCTTTGGGTTCTTTGGTTTCGTTCCGGAGGTTTCTTCCTCTTGGGCCCCTTTGTGGGTTCTGGGGGCTTTGTTTACTCGTGTGTGACCCGGTTTCTGTTTTCTGGAGTTCAGGGGGTCTTCCTGGCTTGCAGACTGATCTTTTTGGGTCTTGGCACGTGTTGTGGTCGTGCTGGGATCTTTGAGGTTTTGTCGAGGTGGGCCTTTTTGATGCAGTTTTGTGCCTTCTTTGCCTGGCCAGCGTGTGCTCTGCCCACTGGTCGGTGGCTTGTAATTTTCTTTTCAAGTGTATGTGTACGCATGTGCATGTGTACACTGTGTGTGTGTGTACATGTGTCTGTGCATACGCACGTGTGTGTCACATACTTTGTGTGTATGTGTATAAGTATGTGTACTTTTTCTTTCAGAAGGGGCTCTGTTCCCTTCTCTGTTGACGGGGCGCTGGGGGAGCAGCTTGCTCTGTTGACTCTCGTATGGTCCTGCTGTTGGTGGGCGCTTTTGGTTGTCTTCCGGCCTCTGGTGGCGGCAGTGGATGGCTTCTCCCCCTTTTGTGGGGTTCAGAGCTGGCAGGGTGGGCTTCTTCCCCTATGCTTCGTCATGTCATCTTGATGGGTGCGTGGGTCGTGGTCGATCCGCCTCATCCTTCTGGGGTTCCCGTCTGCTCTTTGCAGACATGGGCCTTCGAATCTGCGGTTCTCCTGGACTTCTTCAGTTTGCGCCCTGGTTTCTATGCCCTCCTCGGAGGACTGTTGTCTCCTGTCCGGCTTCTGTTGGGGCCGGGTGCCTGGATGGTGGCCCTGGACCTCCAGGTCAATTATTGGCACTTGGTGTATTTTTGCATCTTTACCAGATCTTGGTGCCCTGTCTGAGTCTGCTTGAGATTCGGTGTCTGGCCTACCTCGACGACTGGCTGGTGTGGGCTCCCAGTCGGTCTGCTTGTCTGCTAGCCAGGGGTGTGGTTCTTTCCAGATCGCCGGTTTGGTTTCCTGGTGATCTGGAGGCCATTCCATCTGTTTCCGTCCCGGGTTCGGACCTGGGCCTTGATTAGGGCTATTGGGCCACTCCTTGTCTTTCCCTCCAGAAGTGTTACTGCGGCTGTGGTCCCGCCTTCGGCTGTGCATGAGGGGGTCCCGGGTTGCTCGAGCGGTTGTGCGGGAGTCTGAACTTCAACGTGCTGGTCTGCCCACGGGGTCGGGTTTGGCTTCGGCGTCTGTTTGGTTCCTTCGGAGACTTCCCTTCTGCCTCTTGCAATCGTGGGTTCGTTCCTCCGGGGATCTTGTGTTGGTGCTGCGTCACCAGCTTCCTCTTTGGGGTTTTCGGGTTCCGTGCCTTGGCACCTCCCCGAGCCTTCGCTCGATGTGTTCACGGATGGGTATCTCTTGGCTGGGGCTTTGTGACCAGTGCTCACCAGTCGGCCGGGTTGGTGGAGTCTGTCCGTCCGTCGGGCTCACAGCACGGTTCGGGAGTTCGTGGTTGTCTGGTTTGCGCTTCGAGGGTTTGGGTCACTCTGTGCTCTACCATTCAGTTCCATTCGGACTGTTCTCTGGCGGTTCTTGCTGGAACCACAGGGTTTCTCTTAGGTGTTGACCTTTGGGGTTGGTTCCTTGGAGTGGCTCGTTTGCTGGATTCTCGGGTTTGGCTAACCGTGAGTTTCATGTCCGGGTGTGTCCTGCTCCTGGCGGACAGCTGTCTCGGTTCATTCCTCTGTTCGCGGATTGGCCAGTCGTCGCCGATTCGTTTCGTTGGCTCTGCCGGACGTATGGACTGGCCATGGACGTTCTTCGAGTCAGCGTGGTCTAGGAGTCACCCTTTTATGTGGCGCTCTTACCCACCTGCGAGTTTTCACGTTGGATGCTTTTCGGCAAGACTGGTTGAGGTGGGGGCACCTGTTCCTCTTCTCCCAGTCCAGCTGTTGCTTTGGGTTCTGGCTCGGTTGCAGCCCATTCCCACGAGAGCAGTCCTTATGGTTCCTTGGTGGCCGGCCCAGCTTCTTTTCAGACGCTGCTTGATAGGTGTCTGAACCCGGGGCGTTTTCCCGCGGCTCCGCTTTTTTCGACAGGTCGGATCGGTCCTGTATGTGACTGGTTCGGCCTTCTCCTCGGCTCTTCGCGTCTGGTATTTTGACGCGGATATCACCATCTCTGTGGTGTTAGGTGGCCTTGTTGACGGTGTCCCACCTGCGAGCTTCGTCTTGGCGACAGTATGACGTTCCTGGTGTTTCTATGCACTTTTCTTGCTCTTTGTACGTTGTCTTCTCTTTCGCATCGGTTGTCTTGTCCTTTCTTGGGTTTCTGGACTACAGTTATTTGATGTTTTCTTACTGTTCCCTCGTTTATGCGGCTGGCGGAGCCGCTCCGCTTGCGTTCGGGGTGGACGTCACATCTCCCCGTTTCGTACGCTTTCTCGTGTTTTGTTTCACCTCCGGCCTGCTCATGTGTCACCTGCGCCGTCCTGGTCCTTGATCAGGGTGCCTTCTTCTTCTCCTCAGTTTGTGGTAGCCCCTTCGGTTCAGGTTTCTGCTCTTTGGTACTGGTGGTAGATTGTACGTGTGCAGCCTTTCTCCGTCCTGGCGACGGTCGAGACGGCTGGGTTTCCGGAGGGGTTCTTGGGTTATTGATGCTTGATTGGTTTGGCCGGGGTGCGTCCTGTGTTGTCCGGTTTGCGTTTTTTGCCGTTACCTGCGTACCGTGTCTGGGGATGCGCTTTGGTTGATCTGGTTTCCCTCGTTCCCTGTTTCAGGGCTCGGGTCTCCCAGGTCGTCCGCAGAGTTTTTCAGTCTTCCAGCCTGCGGTCTGTCTTTGCGCCCGTGCTGTTCGACGTTTGCAGCTTTTGCTGCTGTGTTGGTGACGTCTAGGGCTCATTTCGGGCGCAGGGATTGAGGGTCGCACAGGTTCTTGGCCGCCCATTCTTTATGCGCGTCTGCTCCTGTGTTTCTTGTTGCCTTGGGTCGCAGGTTGCATCCTGTTGTCTCGGCTTCGCGTTGCGGAGTTTGTGGCGGCCGCCTCCCGGTTAGCCCTTTCTTTTCCTTCTCTTTGGTATGAAGCTCCAGGGAGCCGTAGGGCTCCCCACAGAAAACCAGCGTTGAATGTAATGAAACGCCATTTTCTGGTGAGCCCCGGAGGCTCCCTGGCAACCCTCCCTCCCACCGGTCGGGCGTTTTTTTTTCGCGTTGGTTGAAGCTTAGCTTCCGACTGAAGCTTGGCAGCCGGCGCGGTAGGTCCGGGCTCCCCCTCCCCCTCTCGGGCGGGAGGGCTGCGCGGACGATCGGCGGGCAGTAAAGTGTGATGTTTGCTTGTTTCTTGGGATTGTAGGAGTTTCTACCTCTCTGTTCGGTTTTTGTTTTAGTTTTTTACCATGTGGGTTTGTTTTGTCATGCCTACCTTTCTGGGTGCCTGACCCCGGTCGATGGCAGATAAGGAAACCCCAACCACAAGGGGTTTTCCCAGTGCCATTGCTCCCTGAAACCTCTGAAGGGGCCAGGTTCTGGCGCTGGTCCCTGGTAGGTCTGAACTCCTTAGCTAATGTCCCGGTCTAATATAACATACATTAGCCCGATAAGCTCCAGGGAGCCTCCGGGGCTCACCCAGAAATGGCGTTTCATTACATTCAACGCTGTTTTTTTNTATTAAATTCAGAGTCCAGTTTATATTGAGGAGGGCATGTGTGAATTGCCTATTGCTGCTTCACTGTGTAACCTAAAGGTAATTTTTCTTGTTAGCTGGCGGTGTTATGGCCATGTCTGCTACAAGGAGGTAGGATAGTGATCAGTTGTTCTGTCAGTGATTATACCTGATGTGAGGGGAGCTGTTATGTTGGTCCATAAGTGATCCAGGCTAGTAGCGGATGTTTGAGTGATCGGGTGGATTACGGGGATGAGCATACAGGAATTCATGCCGTTAAGGAAATTGTCGACTTGAGGGCTATTTTGTTGCCCTAGGTCAATATTGAAGTCACCCCGTCCCCAGAACTATGTAATTTTTGTCGAGGTTGTTGTTTAGCTGCATTCACAGATAACTTGAGGAATCTTATCATAACAACATTTTTTATTTTCTTTATTATGGGGTGCATAATAAAATAAATAAAATGTTGTTTATGATAAGATACCTCAAGTTATCTGTGAATGCAGCTATGTTAGTATTGGGAAATCTATAAATGGCTCCAATAGTCAAGGGGGGATTTAAGGGATTTAATTTAAATTGAGCAAAAGTAAATTCACAGTAGTCATCTCTATCACTAATGACACTGTTGCATGTGAAGGTATCTTGGTAGTATATAGGTGTGTCACCTCCTTTTTAATAAAAGTAGGTGTAGTAGGTGTAAAAAGTAAAAATAAATAAAAGTAGGCGAACCTGTAAATAGAAGTAAATGCGTAATAAGTGTTAACTACTGTAAGTTCCTTAAGAAGAGGAATTTATAGTACATGAAACCCCCTTGTAATATTGTGTGTAAATAAAATATTTCCATTATTATTGAATTTAGGAGACATTCCTTTATGTTGTTGTTGTTGAGTTAGGGGCGACGACGATCGTGGGATCGGATGCGCCCCGGCGTACCCGTCAAGGGTGAATCGCGAAGCCTGGAAAGGTGAAACGCCAAGCCAAATCGCAAAACGAGTGACGCCAATCACTAGAAACTAATATGCCATACAGCAAATAAACGCACAGACGGGCAGATGATTGGGGAGCCCCAGGAGTCCCTCAGGTTTAGTTTAGTTCATTTATTATGCACCCCATACCCATCCCGTGGGCGGTAGTGGAAAGGGTTACAGAGGCACATAATGGGCTCAGGGACTGAACCCCAAAATTCATTTAGCTAAGCAAGTTACAATCTTGATGAGCTAGTTACAAAATTCAATATAAGTCGTCACACAGGGGGACAAGCACCGGTCCCGCCCCACACAGAGAACACCAGGTAGCAAAACCAAAAACTCGGCCCCCAACAAAAACGCAAATGTCATCCAGCGTCCCCCGGCAGAGCAGAATCCAGCCGCCCACCACGGCTGAGGGCACACCAGGAGCCTGTAGCGAGTTAATCTTATACTTGCTCCATTATCTCATTATCTTAATAGCATAACTAATTACAGAAGCTACAATCCTTTCCACAATTACAGGTAATACTCTCCTCACCTTGTTGGAGGAAGCTGAGGTGTAATCACCATATATGCAAGCGATTGGATGAATAGAGGACAGTTCAATTTCCACAGTCAACAATGTAGCACTCGGCGTATACAGTCCTAATCGACCCAAGACGCTACAGCTTCCACACAGAGCAGACAGCAGACAACGACCGCATCGAGCCGCCACGCTCTCGCTTCCCGAGTTCAGACACTCACAATTCTCAATCGAGCTGCCACACATCTCCCACATAGAGCTCCACGACTCCGGCCTCACTCAGCTCTGCTTTGCTCCAGGCTTCGTCTCAACGTCTACGACACTGCTGTATCCAGGACTACTAAATAAATATGAAACTCACTAAACACTGTGTATCTAATCAACCCAACAACGTAACATAATAGTATGTTACAAGCCCACCAAGATCCACCAACCCCGGCACCTCTCGGCCAAACCGGCCCCCGAACACCGTCACCCCGCCAGGAGAACCAGCCACAACACGTCAAAAAAAATCTATCAACAATCCTGTGACCCAAGGCGATATGTGCGCCAGGCGTCATACAATCAGACCGCTGAAAAGGGATGCCAAACGGCAGTAGCAAAGCCAAAACGCGAAAACAAGACGTGATCAGGCGGCTCCCAGGCGGAGGAGGTGTCCAGGCTTCAAGGACACACACTATTTATTTATTTGAATACAAGAAGGTACATTGGGTTAATGAGAGTACATAGTATTGATGTTTTTACATTCTTGTAAAACCATTAATACGCACAACGTTTCGGGCACTACATTCATATAGCTTCTGCTTTCCCGTTATCTGAAAAGCTTAAGGAACTCAACTGCCTGTGACAACTTTGTACCCTGTATATGTAACCAACGTTGTAACCCAATTTGTGGAATAAAGTTTTGAAAATAAAATAAATAAAAGCACAACGGAGGTGGTAGAAGACAAAAGGAGCGCACATAGGAGCCCGACAATTTAGCTAGGCCTTCGAGAAACCGCCGGCTTCCTGTAGAGCTCATTAGGCCACAAGAGTCAGTGACTCTTAAGATGAATTCAGCATTACTACAGGGGCGCTATTAATATTTTACACTATTATTTACATTTTTTTTACATTACATTACTATTACTACGGAATAGTTCTATTAGTCGAAATATACAGAGGACGGATTAGTAGTGTACGAAATCTGAGTGTACGAAAGAGCGGTCCCTTGTTTACAGTGGCACTTGTGTGTGGAGGGAGCCGCCTGTCCTCAGGCGGGGGTGAACAATGCTGTTCATACGGTAACCTACACTAACAACTACACTTAACTTCAACAACAACAACAACAACCATTACCGCTGGTCTTCGCCGTCTCCTGGGGGGGGAGGGGGGAAGTGAAGGCGGCGGCTGAGGAGGGTGCTATAATGGACTTTACCGAGGCCTATGACGACACCAACACCTCGGTGGGCCTAGCAGCTCGTCTCGGGGACGCCAGGCTACTCAAGGTGAGTTTGAGGTTGTTGAAGTTATTAGTGCTCGGCACGTCTTAAGTGGTTGTGGCTTCGCATAGTGTGCAACCCCTGTGGCACCCATCAGCGCTCCGTCTAATTACCACAAGCTACCACAAGCTTCACAAAGCTGCCTGGCAATACGTTAGTAATGAATAAATATATATTTCTCATTATAATGTTGGTGCTGAATGTACAACATGAAAAAACATAATTTTAATCTGAAAAAGTATCTTTTTATAAAGAAATTAGACGAAGATAAAGAGCTGGTGACGCCAAATTAAGTCGACGATCCAAGCGTCGGTTAGGTTAGGTTAAGTCAGGTCAGGTCAGTCTAACCTAACATATCATATTTATTCATTACTAACGTATTGCCAGGAAGCTTTGTGAAGCTTGTGGTAATTAGATGGACCCTCAATCAGTGTGCAACCTCCTGTGGCTTCACTCAGTGTGCAACACCTGTGGTTCACTCAGTGTGCAACACCTGTGGTTCACTCAGTGTGCAACACCTGTGGTTCACTCAGTGTGCAACCCCTGTGGTTCACTCAGTGTGCAACCCCTGTGGTTCACTCAGTGTGCAACCCCTGTGGTTCACTCAGTGTGCAACCCCTGTGGTTCACTCAGTGTGCAACCCCTGTGGTTCACTCAGTGTGCAACACCTGTGGTTCACTCAGTGTGCAAACCTGTGGTTCACTCAGTGTGCAACACCTGTGGCTTCACTTAGTGTGCAACCCTGTGGTTCACTCAGTGTGCAACACCTGTGGTTTCACTCAGTGTGCAACACCTGTGGCTTCACTTAGTGTGCAACACCTGTGGCTTCACTCAGTGTGCAACCCCTGTGGTTCACTCAGTGTGCAACCCCTGTGGCTTCACTCGGTGTGCAACCCCTGTGGCTTCACTCAGTGTGCAACCCCTGTGGCTTCACTCAGTGTGCAACCCCTGTGGCTTCACTCAGTGTGCAACCCCTGTGGCTTCACTCAGTGTGCAACCCCTGTGGCTTCACTCGGTGTGCAACCCCTGTGGCTTCACTCAGTGTGCAACACCTGTGGCTTCACTCAGTGTGCAACCCCTGTGGCTTCACTCGGTGTGCAACCCCTGTGGCTTCACTCGGTGTGCAACCCCTGTGGCTTCACTTAGTGTGCAACCCCTGTGGCTTCACTTAGTGTGCAACCCCTGTGGCTTCGCTTAGTGTGCAACCCCTGTGGCTTCGCTTAGTGTGCAACCCCTGTGGCTTCACTTAGTGTGCAACCCCTGTGGCTTCGCTTGGTGTGCAACCCCTGTGGCTTCACTCGGTGTGCAAACCCCTGTGGTTCACTCAGTGTGCAATCCCTGTGGCTTCACTTAGTGTGCAACCCCTGTGGCTTCACTTAGTGTGCAACCCCTGTGGCTTCGCTTGGTGTGCAACCCCTGTGGCTTCGCTTGGTGTGCAACCCCTGTGGCTTCACTCAGTGTGCAACCCCTGTGGCTTCACTCAGTGTGCAACCCCTGTGGCTTCACTCAGTGTGCAACCCCTGTGGCTTCACTTAGTGTGCAACCCCTGTGGCTTCACTTAGTGGCAACCCCTGTGGCTTCACTTAGTGTGCAACCCCTGTGGCTTCACTTAGTGGCAACCCCTGTGGCTTCACTTAGTGGCAACCCCTGTGGCTTCACTTAGTGGCAACCCCTGTGGCTTCACTTAGTGGCAACCCCTGTGGCTTCACTTAGTGGCAACCCCTGTGGCTTCACTTAGTGGCAACCCCTGTGGCTTCACTCAGTGTGCAACCCCTATACTTTCAAATATACCTCTGTACTAAGTTCTTTGTATGCATACTTTTGTGAATAAAATATGATTTTTTTTTCACAGCAATTTTATGAATTCAATTATTATTATTATTTGTAAACCATACGCTTGCCCAATAAATGGGTACAGTATAGTGGATTATGTGTTGAATCGATTGGTCAAGTGTAGTTTAGCTAGGCCAGACACTGGTTGGGTGACCAGATATAAGTCGCATCTAATACAAGATGGATTTTAAAATCTACTTAACCTTTTATCTTATGGAATACAATAGAAACCAAGCTTAACACAGCCTAACCTAAGTTTACTCATCCTAAGATATACAGTACTTGCTTCTGATAATTAAAAACTAACTTTACCAAAATGCCATGGTACGATTTGACCATCGGTGACAACACCGATTTGATTTGAGGTGACAACACCGACATCATCACCTGGTGCTGCTAAGATGTCCTGGAATATGGTCAAATCATACAGGTATTTCTGCAGAAGCTCAAGATACCTGAGTTTACCTGAGAATCACTAACACTAGTGGCCTTGATGAGGACAGGAAGCTGGCGGATTGTTGAAGGTCTCCCCATTTTTCTTGAATATCTAATTGTAAAAACTATATATATTGTCAGGCTGTGTTAGCATAGGTTGGGATAGGTTTGGTTGGATTAGGCAGGGTTAGGGTACATTAGGTTTGGTAAATTTTATAATTTGTTGACGAACTGTCTTGGGTACATAGTGACTAGTATCTGCTAACCTCGATAAGCATAACAGGTATTCCGTTTTAACAATTGAAACCCCACCTAAGGGCATGGGATCTGAATTTGCCTAAATTTACCTCAGTGAGGACAGGAAGCTGGCAGCTTGTCAAAGGTACTCACATTTGTCGATGATTTTATCTAGATGGATTTTGAAATTCAGCAGTTTTGGTACAGTATTTATGACTTCAGCGTGTAGGCGATTCCATGGGGTTTATAAAACCCATGGGTGAAAAAGCATCTGTTTTCTGTCCTGCATTGTGGCTTGTTGAGCTTCAAACTGTTGCTCCTTGTCTGTGTTACATCTGACCTTTTAAAGAAGTGGTCTGCATCAATATCCTCCAAATTCTAACTGGTTGAGATTGCCTATTGTTAGGATACTTTGTCACCATTTGTACAGTAATTACTAATTAATGACATGTGATGTGATGTGCCTCTTGGCTTCAGCTTTAGTTATCTTTCAAATTTACTGTTCAAATAAAAATGTGATGCATTACTCTACACGTTTTAGGAGCTGCTGCAAGCTGGTCGTCCCACTAATGGCCATGACAACCGAGGGTGGCGACCCCTGCATGAAGCGGCCGCTGGTGGTCATGTTGATTGTGTTCGTTTATTGCTTTTGGCAGGTAAGTGATACATCAAAACAATTTAAAATGTAATTATAGTTTCTTTGAACAGAGAAAGTAGTTTCTCCCATGGACTTCTTTTTCTGTGTTGGTATAGTAATTATTTTGGATACAGTCCATAATCCAGTGGAATTTTCCTGTGTGTAATTACCTAAGTGTAGTTACAGGATGAGAGCTAAGCTTGTGGTGTCTTGTCTTCCCCGTACTCTGTCATATACGGTACAGTAATGCTTTGAAACTACTGACAGTTTCGGTCTCCACCACATTTTCACTTAACTTGTTTCAACCATCTACCACTGTGTGCAAAAATGAATTTTCTTCTATTTCTTTGGCAGTTTTGTTTAGTTAGCTTAAATCTATAACCTTTTATTCTTGGAAGTTCCAGGTCTCGGGAATTCTTCCCTATTAATTTTGTCGATTCCCGTTACTATTTTGTCCCATTACTCTTTTAGTGACCATATCTCCTTTTTTCTTCTATCTTCTAGTTTTGGCATATTTAATGCCTCGACGTACCTCTTGTCTTTCAGTTCCGGGAGCCATCTAGTTACATGTGTTTGCACCTTTATCAGTTTGTTGTGCTTCTTAAAATATGTGCATGATACAACCGCTGCATATTCCAGCTTTGGTCTCACAAAGGTTGTGAACAATTTCTTCAGTATTTTTTAAGGAAGGAAGATGAAGAGGAATCTACAGGCGAAGCAGATGCTGTAGATGGCAGGGTAAGGGAAGCTGACCAGGAATCCCAGACAAGACCCAGTGATGTCCAAACCTGAGATGAAACCAAGCTTTCTCCAGATCACCAGTAACTTGAAACAGACAAGCTGGGAAAGGACCAGCTTCCTTGCTTGCAGACATGTGAACTGGCTGGGAACCCAAACCAGCTAGTCATTGACATAAGCCAAGAAACGAATCCCCCAAAGATGTAGCCCGGTCACAACCATCTGTGCTAACTTGGTAAAGATATATGTTGCCAGATTAAAGTTAACAAGGAGACCCCCTCCCCCCAAAAAAGTAAAAAGCAAGACTACAAAAATTCCCAACCAGTCCCTGAACTTCAGATAAAATGAGATATATCAATAGGTATCCTGGAGATTCAGGGACACCTTTCAGGAACCTGCCTGCAAAACTAGGCATATCAGAGTCAAGTAATCGTGCAAAAGGTCTGGATATCTGCAGGTGGATATGTGGGCCTGTGGGCCTCTCCGTGCAACAGGGTGTTGGACTAAGCTCTCACAAGCCTGGCCTTGGGCTGGGCTTGGGAGGAGTAGAAGAACTCTTAGAACCCCCATCAAGGGTCAACCAAGGTAATGCAGTGAGTATGCTGCTGCACTGGACAGTCAAATATACCTGAGGGCCATTCCAGCAAGTTTCTCTGAATCACATCTATGAATTTATGAAGAGGAGGATTGACTTATAAAACATTAAATATTTTCAGATGATGTGGATGTTGATGCCCTATCACATGATGGTACAAGTGCCCTTCGGTTAGCATGTAAGCCACAGCCCTGCTACTGCGAAGTAGTGAAGTTGCTGCTTAGTGCTGGTGCTGATGCCAACATGAAGGGGGGAGATAACTGGGCATTGCCACTGCCCACAGGTGTGTTTTCAAGAGTTCTATTGAATTAATAATATGTTGTATACAACTGCCCTTGAATTAATATATTAAAGATCAAATTAGAAAGAAAATACAGTACTGTAATACTTGTTTTCATATCTTTGCTACTCTCCAGCAAAGGTGTTGCTTTTGTCCACTTGATCATACTGTTTTATTTATTTTATCAGGATAATATTTTCCTGTGTCAATTGATTACCTTTGTTCTCATGATCTTCCAATATATTTATTAGGTTCATGATATTAAAAATATAATGGTATGTTTGTATATATTGATTTCCCTCAGATTATGAGGTGTATTTTATGGATTCTTTTCATTATAAAAAAGTAAAAGGGTCTCTTATATTTTTAAAAATAGATTTTTTTCTGTGCTTAAAAATTGATTGCATTGTGTACTTCAGCTGTGGCAAACGAGAATTTGGTCACAGTTCGGTATCTGCTGGATGGAGGAGCTGACCCCAATCGTGAAGACTACGACTCCGGTGTGCCACTTCATGTTGCTGCTTCGAAGGTTTGTGATTGTTGTTTTCAGTGATACAGTTACTTGCTTAGCATACTTTCAGTACTTTAACACTTTATTTGAGACCAAAAACCCTTGGTAGTTGACCATTTGAATGGCACTTGAACGTACACATGCATAACAAACGGGTCAGTTTCCCAATAGCTGTTGTTCAGTGCACACCCCACTAAAATCCTCTGTAAAATTTCTTGTTTCCTTGGATATCTTTATATTCTTGGCATAAATAAGTCACAGTGGTGCCTAACTAGGTTAGTGATAAGAGCCAAATGAAAAGAAAATGAAATAGAACAGTTAGAGATGGAAAAAAGAACTCTTGGCAAAATCTGAAAGTGGTGCCTGGGTGTTTGTTCTTACTACTGTGTTTGGTATGCTTGTACAGCGGCGCCTCGATTAACGAGTTTAATCCGTTTCGGCACCAAGCTCGTCATGTGGAAAACTCGTATTGTGAAACGACAACAAAACTGTCGTCGGAGGTATCTGAGAACCAGCGGGAATGCTCATTAATCGAGGGAAAGCTTGTCAGCCGAGACATATTTTCTGCGAGTGGCTCGCTCGTTACTTGAAATGCTCGCAATGCTGCTCGTCACTCGAGGTTCCACTGTATTCTTGTAAAAAAAGCATCCTTTGATCTTCAAGAGGGAAATGGAAAAAACAGAAAAAAACGAGAAGCACAATTACTTGAAGTTTTATGAATGGGGGACTCTCTTGCAAGTCCATAATGGGAGTCCCCCCCCCCTTTTATGGATGGGGACTCTCTTCTCTCTCGTTCTCTTCCTCACCACCTTCCACATACACCATCAGTTCTCCTAAGTACAGGTCAAGTGAGAAGAAATTTGCATGTACAGTATTTATTTATTGTGTTATATATTTTCTGGGGGAGTTTCGTCGGCTCCCAGGAGCTATCCAGGCTGAATGGATATATATAACTTTCTGGCATCAGTCAATGGGCTTGGAGTTCTTGCCTACCCACGAGCCAGAACCTGGCCTCCTCAGAGAGGAACGAGGAACAATGACCTAAAGAAGCCCCCCCCCCCTGTGGTTGGGAGCATTCTATGTCTGCCACCGATCGGGACAGGCACCCAGAAATGTAGGTGCCCCAAAACAAACCCTTATTCTGGTGAAACTATTGCTACTGAAAGCTGAAAGAGTGGACAGAACTTCCCAAACAAAAATTAGCAAACGAGCATGAAGTCATCGTGTTGCCGTGCCGCCGTCTGCGCAAACCCCCCCCTCCCCGGGAAGGGGAACCCCAGACCCTTGCACCGGCGACCCAACGTGCAGTTCTTGGCTGATGCGATTCTGGGATAGTCTTGTGCCTCTGGCTTCGGAATTTTTGTCTCAGTTCTGTGTCAAGTTACCTGGGCTGTCTCTCCAGGTGGTGTGTGAGCCAGGAGTAATATTCCACTGTACTTGGGCTGCATGCGCCTAAGGCTACCTTCCCTAGGTGCCCTGTAAGTACTGCCCTTGGGGCCACCTTCCACAAGTCGCCTTGGGATCTACCTCCGCTGTGTCTTTTACTGCTTGGTACTAGGCTGCCCTTGGAGTCATCTGGGGTTTTGTTGCCCTTGTTTGTCTCTGGTTAAAAGGTGGTTTTCATCACTGGTTGGGGCGCGGGGTACTGTACAGCTAGTTTTCACCTATAACAGCAGCCGGCTCTGTTCCGCCTGAGTATGTTGTCCTCTTTTGTGGTTTTCTTTTGTTTTTTTTTTGCCTGGTGGGGGGGATGTCTGCCTTTGTGGTCCCCCCTTGCTGCTCAAGGGGTTTATATATATTTTCTGTTTTGGTGGTCCTCCCCACTTGGTCCCCGTGAGTGGACACGTCCCGGAGGTTCAGCTTTTAGAAGTTTGTTTGGTAGACTTGGGGTTGGTTTGCAGTACTCTGCCTGGGCTTCCCTTAGCGTGTAACCAAGGCTAAGGGCCCTGGGGAAACTCCATGGGACTACATGGTCTAATGGATATAACCCCTGATCCCCGCTCGTGTCTTGCGAGTTTGAAGGTTGCTCTGTCCCCTTGTCTCATGGTGACGCTCGCTGGTTGTGCCTCCGCCATGCTGTCTGTTGGGTCGGTGATTCTTTTGACCCCGAGTCGTGCGACGTGTGTTGTCTGTACGTGCTCCCGTTCATCCACGCCATTAATTGTGATATGTGGGTGCAGGCAGCTGCTGCATTGCATGTTAGGTTTAGGCTGCTGCAACGCGCTAGGCTGGTTGCTGTCCCGGATGCCCTGAGACTGCCCTGTTTTGGTTATCAGGGTCCAGACTTGGGGGTGGGAGTCCCGTCGGCACTGGTTCCGTCCGCTCCTCTTAGTCCTTCCCCTTCTGTTGTACATACTTCCTTCCCCTTGCTTCCGGCTCCAAACTGTCGGCAGGTTTTGGGGTTTGGGCAGGGTCTGGTTGGCTTGAGACTCGGGCGGTCTTGGGGGTTTTCCTCTTCTGGGGTGGCAGCGGAGGCATTTGAGTCTGTTCCCTCCCTCCCTGGGTCTGACCAGTGGGCTCCCTTCCTTAGTGTTTTCTACGGCTGCCCCGGCTTTTACTTGTGGGGCTGGGGATTTTGGGGATGACTCGGCCCCAGGTCCTGCCGTAGAGGTTCTCGGGGTTGGGTAGTGGTTGCCTGGGTGACCTAGGCCCCATTTTGCCCCGCTTGGGTTTTTGTACCCTCGGAGCGGGGCTTGCAGTTCCTCAGAGTGGGGGGATTTTCCTTCCCCTCTGCGTTTGTGTTGGTTTCGGGATCTACCCTCCTCGGGTTTGGTTCCGTGTCTCTTTGGGTCCGTCTGTTCCGCCATTCCTGGGGGTGCTTTTCTCCCCTTTCCTCTCCTTTTCGCGATTATGTTGCGTAAATGTTTCCTTCATATCGGGATCCCTATGTGTCCCTTAGTCGGGGGGTCTTTTTGGGCCATATGTGCCTCCTTGCATTTGCGTTTGGTTTTCATGGTTCTCATTGGTTCGCGGAACTCATTGGTACTTCGAATATTATTGTAACGTTGACTTCCGGTGATGCTTCCCTCTAGTCCTTTCTCGGACTCATTGGTCCTCTTCTGTGCTTCTTGTCTTCTTTTGATTCTGTTTTCACATTATTTAATCTTCACATTGTCTCTCCTTCCTGTCTCGCCATTCCTATTATTCGTTCCATATGCCTTGCTGGCGCCCTCCCCAAAAGACGGGTGTGCGGTTCGGTCCTCGGGCGCGGGGGCTGGATTTTTTGTTTTTGTTTTGGACGGTGTACACATGTGTTGGTGTTCCGCGTCCTTTCTCGCGGATTCTACGCCGTTCTTACTCCTCTTATCTCCGGTCATAACCCCCTGGATATTCGGGGTGTTCTGGATTTTGTGTGTGGAGCAATCTTCTAGTTTTTTCTCGGCTTGCGAGTGTGGGGCGGCTCCGAGTGGTGCCTCCTCTGCTTCTGTACTGCATGCATCTCGTCTTCTCCAAATGGGCATGCACCTCTGGACATTCTCCACTAGGAATGCACCTGTTACGTTGCGCGGCTTGGCTGTGTCATGACATGTAGTGTGTCTGTTTTGCATGTGAGATTGTACTCTGGTGACTCTTGTCGGCCAGGTGCTGGTTCTCACTTTTTGGTGGGTGTTTGTTTTGCTTGGACACTTTGCATGTGTCTTACAGTGCCTTTACTTTGTCTGTGTATCTGGTTCTTAGTTGTACTGGTGCTCGGTCCTGAATTTCAGTGTTTTTTGTTCAGTTTTTCGGTGCCTGGTCTTTTCTCGATATTTGGATACTCCTTCGTTCCTTCGGTCCATGCTTCTGTTCCCTCATTCATTGCCTCGGTCTCTGATCTCTGGATACTCCTTCCTTGCCTATCTTCAGTGCCTGACTGCACCCTTATACCCATGGTGTCCGTCTTTGTATGTGCGACAAACCACAACACGCGATGTGGTTGGTTGAGTACATTGCATTGCCGGCTGCTCCTTAGTCCGTGTTTCGGGTCTTTTCCTTGCCTCTTTCCATTTTTCTCTCTATGCTACACATGGTTGTGTATCTTAGTCGGTGATTATTGGCATTACTGATGTTAGGTGCTGGGGTGGGCCTCTGTCCTAGTTCAGTTCCCTGCTTTGGACAGTGTTCCGTTTGGTACCGAGTTCTTTCACTTTTTTCTTGTATCTCACTGCAGGCGTCTGTGTTACAATGCCTGCGGGTTGTGGCCTTCCGGTCATCCGTTCTTGCCCTCCTGGTTCCTTTTCTTGCGACAGGGGTAGCCAGGATTCTGGTCCTGACTACGGCTTTTCTTGTTCCATTTTCCGAACGTATAATTTTGTTTTCCTGCGTTACATGTCGGGCTTTGTTCTCCTCATGTATACCTCGGAGACGTGTGCGTCGTTCTTCCCAGCTGGAGCTGGTTGTGCTGCTCCTTCTGGTTGTGGGGTCGCTGTTTTTTTGCTTCGCGTCTCATGCTTTAGTTCGTGGTGCTCGTTTTCCTCATTGGTCTCGGCCTGGGATCTGGCTCTTTGGTGTTTAGCCTTGTTGGTCTTTCAGGGGTCCTGGGGAAGGGGGGGAGGAAGTTCCTCCCGGACAGAGTGTGTCTGCTCGCCTGGGTTGGTTCCTTTCCATTTCGCCGGGATTGGGTTCCTAGTTTCCTGGCGGCCTTTCCTTCTGGTTCTTTGTCAGCCTTGGTTGGGGACGTTGTTTTTCTTGGTTTCCAGTCCTGAGGGTCTTCCCATGGCTCTGCCTCTTTTTGCGGATCGGTCCAGCTCTGTACGAGGCTGGTTCGTTCTTCCCCTCAAGTCTTCGCGTCTCGGGTTTTTGTCTCTGAGTGTTTCGTCGCTTGTGTGGGCGCTGGTGGCTTCGTTGTTGGTCTCCCAACTGTGTCCTTTGTCTTGGCGGCAGTGTGTAGTTTCCTCGCGGTCCTTCCAGTTTCCTATCATTGCGAAGGGTTCTTCGGTCTCTGATAAGGTTGTCTTGTCTTTTCTTTCGGGATTGTTCCGAGACCGTCGCCTGGTGCCGTGTTCTGTCGCCTCGTCTTGGGTGGGGCTGGTGGGGGGCCGTTCTAGCTTGCATTCCATGTTGCTGTTCCTTCTGCTCCGTTCCGCTTGCTGTCTTGAGTGTTGTTTCACCTCTGGCCTGCTCTTGCACTTCCGGTGCCGTCCTGATCATTGGCCCGTGTGATCTATTTTATTCTTCTCCTCAGTTTATCGTGATCCCTTCGGTTCTGTTTTTTTTTCTTTTGTTTTTTTTTCAGGTCTTCTTTTCTGTTGACGTTGACCTCTGGGGGTCAGGTCGGGGAGTTTCCGGCTCTCCTCTGGCGCCCGTGTTTTTTCTGCCTCATTTGGTCCTAGTGGTAGGTTCATTGCTGCAGTCTCCTTTTTTCGGAGGATGTTTGGGTCTGCTGTTTTCCGGAGGGGTCCTTGGGTTGCTGCTTGGTTGGTCAGGCCGGGGTGCTTCATTTGTTGTTCGGTTGCAGCTCTTCGCTGTTTTCTGCGCATCTTGACCTCTGGGGCCGTGGACTCCTTTTGGTTTGCCTGAGTTCCCTTCCTTCCTGTTCTGGGGTTCGGGTCTCCAGGGTTCCCTTCCTTCCTGTTCTGGGGTTCGGATCTCTCGGGTCGTTTAGTTTCATCTGTGGTCTTGTTTTTGTGTTAGGGCGCATGGCATTTGCCTCCCGGATCCTTCTCTCTTTTTCCTTATCTGTGGTGAGGTAGCTCCGGGGAGCTGATGGGGCTCCCCCTAGAAAACCAGCATTGAATGTAATGAAATGCCATTTCCTGGGTAAGTCCCGGAGGCTCCTGGCATCCCTCCTTCCAGTCGGCGGTGTTTTTCGCTTGTTTTGACATCCAGCCTAAGAACTGCCGGTTGGACTGCCGGCACGGAGGTTCTGAGGCTCCCCCTTCCCCCTCCCAGGGAGGGGGGGGGGAGCCGCACTACTGTCTGCGCACTACTGCGCAGACAGTAATGCGGCGATGTGATGACGTCATGCTAGTTTGATAATTTTGTTTAGGGAGTTCTGTTCACTTGTTCGGCTCATGGTAGCAATATTTTCACCAGAATAAGGGTTTATTTTGGGGCACCTATCTTTCTGGGTGCCTATCCTGGTCGATGGCAGACATAGAATGCTCCCAACAAGTGGTTTCTATAGGCCATCGCTCCTTGTGCCTCTCTGAGGGGGGGCCAGGTTCTGGCTCGTGGTCCCCGGTAGGCAAGAATTCCAAGCACTTTGACTCATACCAGAAAGTTGTACATATCTATTGAGCCTGGATAGCTCCAGGGAGCCTCCGAGACTCGCCCCAGAAAATGTCGTTTCATTACATTCAACACTGATTTTTTTCTCAAGGGCAGGGTGGCAATTTTTAAGATAGTTGCACTTCATTGGTTAATGTCCATTAATCTTCTTTCCCATTGGCAAAATTCGTCGTCTTCTGCATATAATTTATAATAATATACCTTCTTCATTACTCAGGGCTTATTGGATATTGTTGAGTTGCTTTTGGAGAAAGGTGCAGATGTAAACAAGTTTGACGACTCTCAGCGGACAGCTTTACACGTGCTCACATACAATCAGAATAAAGATGTAAATGCCCTAAAAGTTCTTGAGCTGCTTTTGGAAAAAGGCAGTAATGTAAATGCAAGGTAATTAATTTTATCTTTAATTGTAGGTTATTTGTGGAGAAGTCTGACTCCTAATAAATAAATTTTAATATACTAAACAATATAGGTCTCGGGTTAGAGCCATGGTGGGCACTTATCTGAAACAAGACTGCTTTTATGGTGATTGTCGGTTTCCTTTGAGATAAATATGCCGTAATCTAATTTAATATCTCTCTCCCTTTGCTATGCACCTTGACTTTCTTAATCCACCTCTCGTGAGGGAGAGTATCAAAGGCTTTACTAAACTCTAAATATTTGTATTTAATGTTGTAATCTTTTCCATCATTGACTTTCAAATTTGCTAGAAAAGAATGAGAGTAGATTTGTTAAACATGGATGTCCTTAGTAAACTTGTGCTACGAAATCTTTATTATGTACATTTGTCTTTAACATTTATTGTAGAAAAATTGCTTAAATTGGAAAACTAATTGATTGATGTAAAGTAGTCCATGTTATTTTAGGATTTGAGTATCATAGCAGATACAAGTTTTTAAATACCCAACAATTAATGTATTTTGTATTATCCTTCTTTTAGAATGCAGGATGGCACAACACCGCTCATGCTGGCTGTTCAGAGCAATTGGAAGGAAGGGTAAACAAGCTGCTAGAGCTTGGTGCTGATGTAAATATAATGAAAAATGATGGTGTGTTGGCACTACATTTTGCCATTGAATTTTGTGTGGATTACAGTGAACAGCAGTTGTGCAGTTTTAGGTTAGTTCTACCTTTTGTCTAGAATTAAATTAATTTTTTTCCCCCGTCCTTGTAGATTTGCTTAGCAATACTGGAAATATTCTCTGAATTGGAATGTAGTACTGTACCTGTATTCTAATTTATATTTTAACAGCATTGAAAGGATTTGTTTAAAATACTCGTTCACTTTTTGATTGAAGTAATAAGTAATTTAAATAAAATTTAAACTACGTACCTGTGGGCACTCGAAATGTCTGCCATAGTAGAAACCAGAGTTGAGGACATCCTTCACATGCTGCCTTTTCTTGTCTAACCTTAAAATATTTATTTCAAGTGGAAACAAAATTAAAAAGTTAAAAAAAAACAAAAAAGTTTGGAATTACAGATTTAAAATGTTACTTTTGTGGAGTTTTAGCCTGAAAGTAAGTCTCGCAATATTACTTTTTGAAATTTTCACCAACCAAAGTACTGTATATGGATGTGCCAATCAAAATGTACTTCATTTTGACACGTCTGGTAAATGCCTGCCTAGATATTAAGTGTTGGCTATCGACACGGGGGATGACAGAGTTCTCCAAGAATTAGTGTTCAATGATGACGAAAGGCAACATGTCCACAAAGAAGGTGCTCAGCCAAATAGGAAGAAATTTAAATTTGTTACATTTCATCATGACTAACACTTGATTGTGACAATATTGTAAGATTTGTATTGAATTTATCAACACCTTCTAAGTGAGCCTTCATGCTGGATGGTCTATCCATGCTTCCCATACAATTGGCTTAACCTTGTCTCTCTGCTGCTTGTCATCAAGGTACTCCTGAAGGTCATCTCACTGTTTTATTTTTTTGTGGAGCTTCCCCTCCTTGTCCTTAACCTTGCAACTGCTCATCATAACAAGGGTGGTTTCAGTAATATGCACACCATAACCAGGGTTGTTTTAGGCCTATCATAAAATTAGGCCTATCATAAAATTTAAAACTCCCATACACACACAAGGGGTTCACATTTGCTTCCTCAGGCCTCCAGTAACCGTCCTCCCATCTTGAAAAGAAAGTCCCAAGTCTCTTGCTTGAAGGGCCTTAATAAGCAGATTTAGGGCCATGTCTGGCTCATTATCCAGTGTTAGAATGTGCAGGGCAGCCATACTAGGAGCCATTGAACTTTAATAATAGAGTGATTGCCATGTATATATATTTACAGGCAAAATGTGTGCTATGTGCAGTAATAAGATTTAGGCTTATTTAGGCATTCTGTGTATACAATAATATTTATATACAGTTTATACTGTAGTTTTGGCAAGTAGGATATTAAGGTAAATGGAAATATTTGTTTACCTGTTGTAATATTTATATATTCAGTATATCTTGCTAAATTTGCAGTGAATAAGTACTATTATCAGTTTTAATTTGTAACCAAATTATTGTTGCAGTGAAGAAGAGAGAGAGACCAGTGCTGACCGAGGGTGCAGCGATCTTTTAGAAAAGCTCCTCGGGCTCACCTCCATGGAGCTTCTTGTTCCCAAGTCAACAGAAACTCTCAAGTATAGCCTCTACCACTTGGCTGTAGAGTGGAATAGGTACAGTAATTTTTTATTTTTTTTTTGATATATACAAGAGTTGTTACATTCTTGTACCCTCTGAATTGTATCCTCTGGTTGTGGTGTGGGAGAGATACTGTATGCTTATATTTTGTGTGACTGGGAATAGAGATGCCTAACTTCTCTTTGGTATATAGTTATGGCAACTCTCTCTTAATGTTATGTTGGATAGGTAACACTCCTTATAGTGAGCTTTGTGGAATAGGTTTACATGGTTTTTGAAGAGGTTCACTATCACTCACAACTGTCAATAATCCTACATCTTATACTCCAAAGGTATAAAGTAAATAATTACAAATGATATCAGTAGGGGATTGCATGCTGGGATCAGTCGGCTTCACCACTCATATGAACACTTAGAGAGAGGGAGATGGGAAAGTAAGCAGGCAAATAGTTAAAAGTCATGTTAAGTGGATTGAGCATCACTAGCCTTAGTATAACAAATTTAATTCATTGCCTAGTTCTGTTTCGTTTTCCAGACTGGTTGGAGGCAAGATAATTGTTAGGGTAAAGTGCTAAACCAGTATTGCTAGACAGTATGTACTTGGAAAGGGGTACAAGGACTCGATGAAGGAATACAGAAGATGAGTCACAATAATGGGCCTGTAGATATGAGGACCAAACCACCCATCAGAAGATGGAGAAACGACGTTTCGGTCCGTCCTGGACCTTATCAAGTTGTGTGTTGACAACACGTGACTTGATAATGACTGGTCATCACAATGAAGGAATGGTGCCAATCCACTTGGACCATCAAGGATTGAATGCCAGCCCTACAAAAAAGTTAAAAGTGGATGAACCCCACTATTAACCTGAAATCACCTGTATACCGTATACTCGCACTACTGGTCTAATATTTTATGGAATATTGATGTTTTGTTTTTATGGTGAGAATCGATTAGAAGACTCAAAATTGCTACAAGATGATTTAGGTAAACTTAAAATGGAGAAATTAAAGTGGATCTTTTGTGAGACCAGTAAAGTATGATGTTGAATCTGGATTTGATGCCATGTTTGACAGCTTTCAATCCTGTGATTGTTAACCCATGAGAGAGTTAACTTGCACTCCAATTACTATTCTTATTTCTTTCCTGCTTCATTAATATTTAGTTCCATTATAATAAGAGTAAATAGTAAAATTCTGTTTATTTGCACAAATATTTGTGTAAATGAATCCTTCTAAAATTATAAGGCATCATACACATTAGTTCTTCATTTACAGCAACAAGTGCATACAAGTGCAGTAGTTGATCACTGTGACAAAATCATTGAAGTAACAGAAGGAAATCAAAATGCAGCAGTTATATAAATAATTTGTGCATAGGTATTTTAATAATTGTTTCCCCCCATGTAATATTGTCCATAAAACGAGGTCTAGAGGAACAAGAGATGAATATTACAATTATAAAAGATTGCAAAGAGTAATTGTAAATACAATAAAACTCAGTCTGAGATTTCTCTGATGGTGTATAAGACAGAAAGGACTTGGCCTTTTTTTTATGCAAAATATATTACAGTATTTACAGGTTTTACTGTATGTACTTTACTTATGTACAGGTTTACTGTATGTACAGGTTTACAGTATTTTGTAAGAACAATTTTCTTGAATGCATAGGTGAGATGTCAATTGTTTTGATAGCCACTCTCAGGTGGTTAACAGTTATGTAAAAAGTTATTTATTTGAGGTGATCATTAATCAAGATATAATTCATCAGGTTCAACAGCTTGAGGACTCTGGTAGAGGCTGGAGTGCCACCGGACAGGTTCCTACAGGAGTGTAGCAATGCTGCACTTGATGAAGTCGATGTCAATCTCTTTCGTCAGGTTAGCTACTTCTTAATTTGTAATCTAGTATGGTGTAATGTACTTGTTTGAGCAGAGCATCCTTCCTAGTAATACAACAAAATTGGAAAATTTCATTTGATGATTGGTAAACTTAAATTGGTTACATCCTTTTAGTACTTTTGGGCTGAATTTATTATTTTCTGGGGGAGCCCCGTCGGCTCCTCGGAGCTATCCAGACTGATACAGTATTGCTAATGTCAAACTTTGGCATCAGTCATGTGTATGGAGTCCTTTAGGCCTACTGGGGACCACGAGCCAGAACCTGGCCCCCCCTCAGAGAGGCACAAGGAGCAATGGTCTATAGAAAACCCCCATGTGGTTGGAAGCTTTCTATGTTTGCCATCGACCGGGTCAATCACCCAGAAAGGTAAGCATCCCAAAACAAACCCTATTTGGTTAAGAAATTGCTACTGAGAGCTGAACTAGTGGACAAAACTCCCCAAATAAAAACGCGCTAACGAGCATGACGTCACCACGTCACCGCACCGCCGTCTGCGCAGCTCTTCCCTCCCTGGGAGGGGGAAGGGGGAGCCCCAGACCCCTCGGCTACCCAAGACCCAGTTCTGAGGCTGATGCGCTAGGCAGAGGTCGTGTGCTCTGGCTCCAGACTTGGTTTCACCTCTATGCCTTGTGGCATGGTGGCTGTCTTCTAGAGAATGTGTGAGCCAGGAGTGATTCTTCAGTACTCGGCTGCATGTGCCTAGGGTTCCCTTCCCTAGGTGCTCGGTAAGTACTGCCCTTGGGGCTTGGGGCCACCTTCCACAAGTTCCTTGGGTTCTGCCTCTGCTTGGCCGTTTACTGCTCGGTTTTCGGCTGCCCTTTGTGTGCTAGAGTGTTCTGACTCTCTTGTTCGTCTTAGGGTAGGAGGCAGTTTGCACTGGTAAGGGGTGCGGGGTACTGCGCAGCTTGTTTTCACCGATCATCGCAGCCGGCTCTGTTCTGCCTGGGTACTCTGTCCTCTTGCGGGGTTTTCTTTTTTTCTTTTTGTTGCCTGCCTGGTGGGGGTCTGCTTGGTTGTTGCCCCTGTGTACTGAGTACTCTTCTCTAATTCGGTGGTACCCTCTACTTGGTCCCGTGAGTGTACACATCCCGGGAGTTTAGTTCTTAGAAAGTTGTTTGGTAGACATGGGCACCGTTTAGCAGTATACTGCCTGGTCTTCCCTGAGCGTGAGTTCCATCTTGGGACCCTGGGAATCCCCAAAGGAGTGCAAGGGTCCGATGGATGTGACCCCTGACCCGCCCCCCCCCCCCATCGCTTTGTGCGAGTTCGAGGGTTGCTCTGTCCCCTTGTCTCAGGGTGACTCACTGTTTTTGCCTCCATCTGCTGTCTGTTGGGTCAGTGGCACCTTCGACCCAGAGTCCTGCGAGTTTTGTTGCTTGTTTGTGACGCGGTTACCCAGTCCTATGCTGACTATACGGGTACAGGCAGCACGAGTGTTGCACACATATCTTAAGAAAAAAAAAGAAGCACATCAACAAACTGGAAAAGGTGCAAAGACATGCTACTAAGTGGCTCCCAGAACTGAAGGGCAAGAGCTACGAGGAGAGGTTAAAGGCATATTTAAATATGCCAAAACTAGAAGACAGAAGAAAAAGAGGTGATATGATCACTACATACAAAATAGTAACAGGAATTGATAAAATCGATAGGGAAGATTTCCTGAGACCTGGAACTTTAAGAACAAGAGGTCATAGATATAAACTAGCTAAACACAGATGCCGAAGAAATATAAGAAAATTCACTTTCGCAAACAGAGTGGTAGATGGTTGGAACAAGTTAGGGGAGAAGGTGTTGGAGGCCAAGACCGTCAGTAGTTTCAAAGCATTATATGACAAAGAGTGCTGGGAAGACGGGACACCACGAGCATAGCTCTCATCCTGTAACTACACTTAGGTAATTACACTTAGGTAATTACATGAGTGGAAAAAGGCTAACATAGCTCCAATCTACAAAAGTGGAAGCAGGGAAGACCCCCTTAATTATAGACCGGTATCATTGACAAGTGTAATAGTCAAAATATTGGAAAAAATAATTAAATCTAAATGGGTAGAACACCTGGAGAGAAATTATATAATATCAGACAGACAGTATGGTTTTCGATCTGGAAGATCCTGTGTATCGAATTTACCCAGTTTCTATGATCGAGCAACAGAGATATTACAGGAAAGAGATGGTTGGGTTGACTGCATCTATCTGGACCTTAAAAAAGGCTTTCGACAGAGTTCCACATAAGAGGTTGTTCTGGAAACTGGAAAATATTGGAGGAGTGACAGGTATGCTTCTAACATGGATGAAAAATTTTCTGACTGATAGAAAAATGAGGGCTGTGATCAGAGGCAATGTATCAGACTGGAGAAATGTCACAAGTGGAGTACCACAGGGTTCAGTTCTTGCACCAGTGATGTTTATTGTCTACATAAATGATCTACCAGTTGGTATACAGAATTATATGAACATGTTTGCTGATGATGCTAAGATAATAGGAAGGATAAGAAACTTAGATGATTGTCATGCCCTTCAAGATGACCTGGACAAAATAAGTATATGGAGCACCACTTGGCAAATGGAATTTAATGTGAATAAATGCCATGTTATGGAATGTGGAATAGGAGAACACAGACCCCACACAACCTATATATTATGTGAGAAATCTTTAAAGAATTCTGATAAAGAAAGAGATCTAGGAGTGGTTCTAGATAGAAAACTATCACCTGAGGACCACATAAAGAATATTGTGCGAGGAGCCTATGCCACACTTTCTAACTTCAGAATTGCTTTCAAATACATGGATGGCAATATACTAAAGAAATTGTTCACGACTTTTGTTAGGCCAAAGCTAGAATATGCAGCAGTTGTGTGGTGCCCATATCTTAAGAAGCACATCAGCAAACTGGAAAAGGTGCAAAGACATGCTACTAAGTGGCTCCCAGAACTGAAGGGCAAGAGCTACGAGGAGAGGTTAAAGGCATATTTAAATATGCCAAAACTAGAAGACAGAAGAAAAAGAGGTGATATGATCACTACATACAAATTAGTAACAGGAATTGATAAAATCGATAGGGAAGATTTCCTGAGACCTGGAACTTTAAGAACAAGAGGTCATAGATATAAACTAGCTAAACACAGATGCTGAAGAAATATAAGAAAATTCACTTTCGCAAACAGAGTGGTAGACGGTTGGAACAAGTTAGGGGAGAAGGTGGTGGAGGCCATGACTGTCAGTACTGTAGTTTCAAAGCGTTATATGACAAAGAGTGCTGGAAAGACGGGACACCACGAGCGTAGCTCTCATCCTGTAACTACACTTAGGTAATTACACACACACACGCACACACACACGCGCGCACACACGCGCACACACGCGCACAACATGCACACACACATGCGCGCACACGCGCACACACATGCGCACACACACGCACACACGCGCACACACACGCGCACACACATGGCACACACATGCGCACACACGCGCACACACATGTGCGGCATATGCGAGGCTGGCTAACATCAGAACAGCGTTCAGGAACCTGTGTAAGGAATCATCCAGAATCTTGTACACCACATATGTAAGACCAATCCTGGAGTATGCAGCCCAGCATGGAGCCCGTACCTTGTCAAGCACAAGACGAAGCTTGGAAAAAAGTCCAAAGGTATGCCACTAGACTAGTCCCAGAACTAAGAGGCATGAGTTACGAGGGAAAGGCTGCGGGAAATGCACCTTACGACACTGGAAGACAGAAGAGTATGGGAGATATGATCACAACTACAAAATCCTCAGAGGAATCGACCGGGTAGACAAGGACAAACTATCAACACTGGTGGGGACGCGAACAAGGGGACACAGGTGGAAACTGAGTACCCACATGAGCC
>WNGS01063839.1:8807589-8818154 GCA_020271785.1 Procambarus virginalis
ATATATATATATATATATATAATGTCGTACCTAGTAGCCAAACTCACTTTTTGGCCTACTATGCAAGGCCCGATTTGCCTAATAAGCCAAGTTTTCCTGAATTAATATATTTTCTCTAATTTTTTTCGTATGAAATGATAAAGCTACCCATTTCATTACGTATGAGGTCAATTTTTTTTATTGGAGTTAAAATTAATGTAGTATATACCGAACCTAACCAACCCTACCTAACCTAACCTAACCTATCTTTATAGGTTAGGTTAGGTAAAATTAGGTAGCCGAAAAAGTTAGGTTAGGTTATATTATATTATATATATATATATATATATATATATATATATATATATATATATATATATATATATATATATGTCGTACCTAATAGCCAGAACGCACTTCTCAGTCTACTATGCAAGGCCCAATTTGCTTAATAAGCCAAGTTTTCATGGATTAATTGTTTTTCGACTACCTAACCTACCTAACCTAACCTAACCTAACTTTTTCGGCTACCTACGTAACCTAACCTATAAAGATAGGTTAGCTTAGGTTAGGTAGGGTTGGTTAGGTTCGGTCATATATCTACGTTAATTTTAACTCCAATAAAAAAATTGACCATCATACAAATTAAATTGGGTAGCTTTATCATTTCATAAGAAAAAATTAGAGAAAATATATTATTCAGGAAAACTTGGCTTATTAGGCAAATCGGGCCTTGCATAGTAGGGAGAAGTGCGTTCTGGCTACTAGGTACGACATATATATATATATATATATATATATATATATATATATATATATATATATATATATATATATATATTATATATATATATATATAATATATATAATATATATAATATATATATATATATATATATATATATTATATATATATATATATATATATATATATGCAAACAAGCCTGAATGGTCCCCAGGACTATATGCGAATGAAAACTCACACCCCAGAAGTGACTCGAACCCATACTCCCAGGAGCAACGCAACTGGTATGTACAAGACGCCTTAAACCACTTGACCATCACGACCGGACATAATGAGGTGATAGCCGAAGCTATTTGACACCCCACCGCCGGCACTCGGATAGTTATCTTGGGCATAGCATTTTACCAAATCACCTCATTCTTTGGGGCACACGTGAGGAACACAAATGCGAACAAGCCTGAATGGTCCCCAGGACTATATGCGAATGAAAACTCACACCCCAGAATGACTCAAATAACTATCCGAGTGCCGGCGGTGGGGTGGTTCAAATAGCTTCGGCTATCACCTCATTATGTCCGGTTGTGATGGTCAAGTGGTTTAAGGCGTCTTGTACATACCAGTTGCGTTGCTCCTGGGAGTATGGGTTCGAGTCACTTCTGGGGTGTGAGTTTTCATTCATATATATATATATATATATATATATATATATATATATATATATATATATATATATATATATATATATATATATATATATATATATATATATATAATTTTCATGGATTAATTGTTTTTCGACTACCTAACCTACCTAACCTAACCTAACCTAACTTTTTCGGCTACCTAACGTAACCTAACCTATAAAGATAGGTATAGGATATATATATATATATATATATATATATATATATATATATATATATATATGTATTGTTCAACTATCTCTAGGACGACAGAACCAGAGTGCATGGGGGGGGGGGGATTGCGTGAAACCCTGGTTCGGCTTCAGTGGAAGCCTTGGGAAGCCTCGAGGGTGCAGTAGTTCCCCAGGTTGCAATTCTTTTGACCATGTAGTGGCATTGTGTCTAGAGTGTGCATCACGGAACACCTAGCACATAGGTTCGAATCCTCATCACGGCTCCTGTGGATTTTCTGAGTGATATATCACGATAATGTGATTTACCTGTGTAACCAAAGGTGTTATGATTCAGATGAAAGAGTGAAAGAAACTCTGCCCATATGTTTCCGCCTCTACCGGGGATCGAACGCGGAACCTCAAGACTACGAATCCAAAGCGTTGTCCACACAGCTGTCAGGCCCTTTGACGGGCTGGAGACAGTTACAGCCCCGCTCCTGTGCCGGGTAAGTCCACCTCAGGCTCACCGTAGCCCGAGCTACTTGCAACTTTTTGTTCCCAGGAGCTGAATCTACAACAACAACAACGGGGATGGGCGTTATTACGCAGTGGTCTGTGTCCTCAGCTCCAGTAGAGGGACCCGGATTTAATCCCGGGCAGGACAGAAACAGTTGGGCACGTTCCCTTTAACCTCGTGCCTCTGTTAAACGCTATGCGTGCTAGTGGCTTTGCAAGAATGTAAGAATTCCTGTATATATAAATAAATAAAATCAATTAATCTAGCAGTTTAGTAGGTATAGGCGGGAGTTTGGCAACAGTTGTGTTGCATCCTGGTGAAAGTCGGCTTAGGTGTTCTCGATAAGCCTAAGTACAGGCTTCCTGTTCCCAACAACAGGAATCATAATTAAATGACCAACAGCTTTAAAGGTACATCCAACGAGCCGATGCTCTTTCCTGCTAGTGTTAGCGAAGAACTGCTAAGAAGGACACCCCGCTCCTGTGCCAGGGAAGTTCACTACGGGCTCACCATAGCCCGTGCTACTTGGAACTTTTAGTTCTGAGTAGCTGAATCTAAAACAACAACAACAGCTAAGAAGGAACATGAGGGCAAGAATATAAACTGAAGCCTACGTGCTAATTTGTCGAGCACTTTCCCGCTCCCCTTCTCCAGGTGCTTCGTGGACGTGATTCTCACCACGACCAGCGGGAAGGTGACGAAGGACGTCGACGACTTCACAGTGAAAGGCATCCCCTGGGCCACCTGCCAGACAGCCAGGCGAGACTGTCCTGCTGGCCTGCTGGGGGTGAGTGTCAACTGGCTGTCTGTGTTCATCTATTCAAGTTTGTATCTTAAATATTCTATGTTTATTGAAACAAGAAAATACATCTCAAAGGGATAGAGTAGCTTAGGCTATTTCTCCTAGGTCCGCCTCTGAACTGTTATAGCCTGGTGCGGTAACTTCCTAACCTTTTCGAAAAGCTTGTATTTTTTTCATCCATATCGATACGTTTAATTATCTTGTATGTTATTAATCGCCCCCTCCCCTTCAAATTGATATCTTTATTCATTACGAAGGTGGGTAACACCTGAGACTTTTATGCGTTAATATCACTTTAAGAGGGGACGTTTTCTTTTTTAGTTTACTTTCTACCACAGACGTTGAGGGATACTGAAACGCGCGGTAAATATCGTCGCCATTGACGTTTCTACGACCAACCCTGACTAATATATACAAGATTAGAAGTTTAATTGGTGGAATATTCATACATCTATGTCATACAAGTCTTCACAGCGCTGCCTGGACTGAACAGGTGTACAGCCATAAATAACTTGATTCTGACAGGAGTAATAATATATGGCATACAGTTAGAGTGGTGAAATATATTGGAAAATATAAATTGGAAAAACATATAGCTAAATATTTAACCCATTCTCTTGTTTAGATAGTAGTTTTTGTAACTATGTGCATCATAGTACAAAGATTGACTTTCTAAGCAATTAGATAGTAGAACTTTGTACTATTCACTTTATAGTGTCCGAAAAAATGAAAATAAAAAACAAACTTAATATTCCTAGACCTAGAATAATAGCACACATGTACTATACTAGGCCTGTAATGATAGCGTGTATTAGGCCTAGGAAGGTTAGGCTAGGTTAGTTTAGTTTCTTTGCAACATAAGTAGAAAACAGTTTTTCAGTTTGTCCAAATTCAATAGTACCGATTTCTAATTGCGTTATACGTCGGTATATGTACTACAGTCCTCATCCTTCCTATAAGTACTGTCAAAACAGGAGAATGGGCTGAAATATTAGAATGATGACTTAGACTATATAGACCTACTTATGCAGATATAAGAGAAGCATAAAAATTACAGAACAATGTCTGACAGACGTCGGTACTACCATGGACTACACTAAGAATTACCCAAAGGCGACACGAGAAGACGTTGCCTCCATACAAAATTATGAGATACACCATTGTCCGGAACAGCGTACCTGTTACATTTATAGGTAGTTGTTCCGTGGTTGTTGGAGCTGGAGAAAGGGTACGAGGCCTGGCAGGAGAAATGCTCGAGACGTATTAATAAAGTCTGCTTAGGTTTCGTGATAGGCTTAAAGTCTCAATGCTGTGTAAAAGTAAACTTTCAGTAAATATGACCAGGAGGATTAAATAACTTGAAGAATTCCCCGGGCGGCATAATGATTGGTGCGTACTAGAAGCTGCTTCACACTTGCATTCCTACATTTGAATTCATTTCTGTAATTTGATTTTTCAGCATGTCAAGAAACTCTTCGGAGAAAATTTAATCCCCATCACTGGCGACACCTCCGTCAAGCTTTGTGAACTGTTCGGGTTGGACCTGCCACCTAGTGTCACAGGAGAGGTCCACGCTCACTACGTCGCCAGCGGCTGCGGCAAGGAAGGCTCCACGGTCAGCTCACTACCACACACACACTCTTTAACCCCTCATTTTCTCTCTCTTTAATTTTCAAACTGAAACTAGGATTGGCAAAATTGTTTCAATGGAAATTCTCATTTAATTTATTTGTTTAAACACGAGAAAGTGCAGTAGGTCCTGTAACAATGGTTGGGATGCATACATTATATTCTTTGCAAAGTCACAACCGCGCTTTGTGTTCTTGGTAAGTCTTGAGAGTCTGTATAAAATGATCTATAGTAAGTTTTATTTTCAATGCGAATATTTTATTTAATATTAGGCTGCAAAGATACTAACAAGTTTTTACCTGAATTATCCTGAGGACCACCATCTCTCTAGTGGTCTCGACGAGGACAGGGAGCCGGTAGCTTGTCAAAGGTCCCTCCTCCCATTGTAGATGGCCAATTGGCTTGTTTTTTTAAATATTGTATTTTTGGGGACTAGACAACCACATGAATAATCGCTTACGGAATGTTCCTTAGTCGGTGTAAGTCTCCCTTTCTCATTTTTCTGAACTAAAACTAGGGTTCACTAGGAGTGGGGCTTATTTTCCTAATGAAACTGCAAGTTGTTATCCTCCAACAGCTCATTTGACCCCTAAAAACTCACGTATGTGTTACGGTTATTATTAGGTTTCCAATAGGAATAAATTAATTTAATGCTAAGTTACTTTCATGTAAAGTACAGGATGAACCAGGAACCAACTGAGTCTTCCTTTTTCCCGCCTTTTTCAAACCCTTTGGACATAGAAGCGAAGCACCAGGGTCTTCATATGATCTATTGATTTGACTTCCCGCATATCTAAATGTTGAGTGAACATGTTCCAAATGTGAGTCAGCCTCTGAAGAATGACCGCTGACGGAGTGATGTTGAGAAAGGCATATCCAGCATGATATGATTGCTGAGCGCCTTGTGTCGTGGTTCCATCTATGTGTTGTCCACGAAGTTGGGCCATATGGGGAACCTTGAGAATATTGGCCTTGTACATAACATTAAGTCTGCCAGCCAGTATTCTCTGGTACTGAAGGCCTTCATATACAGGTTAAGACTATAGAGAAGAGCCTCCTCGCGTGGTTCTCCACATTGACCAGAATTAAGGGTCCCGGTAGTACAGTCGGGATCGTTCTCGACTCAACCGAGAATTCCGGGTTCGTATCCCAGGTAGGACAGAAATAGTTTAGCACGTTTCTTATCACCTAATGCCCCTGTCTACCTAGCAGTAAATAGGTACCCAGCAGGTTTATATAAATGAGTCATTGCATTAATCTAAGAACGATCAGAAGGCGGGACCAGGAGCCTAGCTCGACTGCAACCACTTATAGTCAGCATAATTGTTGTGGGGTTACATTCTGAGGAGGATCAGTAATTCGACCCTGGGGGAGAAACCTCGATATAATCCAAACATGTACTGTATGTATAAATTGGCTGCCTGTCCCGCGACACAATGAATTATTATTATTATTAAATTATTCGAATAGATGAGGAGCAGGCCGGCCAGGAGAGCAGTGCATACTGGAGATGAGAGCAAACTTGTTTCATATAGGATGTACAGCTCCAGCTGACAAGAGGCCTGTACATTTCTTGGCCGCCATGCTTGCTAGGCTACGTACGTTGTTCTTCATTGTCATAGAGGACTCGAACTTCATTTCCAAACTGCCAAGTTCATCACTGAACACAATGTTTCTGCCACTCATTCGTCTATGTCCAAGTTGCAATATCATGCTATCATGTTATCATCATCGCTGATGTATTCTCAGCCACAAATGTGACCTGATATCGCCAACCCATGGATGATATTGCTGAAAGTTGTTGATTAATGACCCTCTTAGCAGTTGGTGTTTCTTATTTTTTCCATATGCAATCGTTAGGGTATAGTATAGGGCTGAGCTCTCTCTCTCTCTTCCTCTCTTTAATATAAGCATTAAGCGGCATATTTCATTATATTGTAATAAGAGAGATATTGTTTTTTGCAGTATCTGGGTAGGCTGTGCTGCTGGAAGTGCATCGTTGGTCCCTACACATTCTTCCATCCTAACGACAACTGCGCAGTCACAACCAGGCCACCCTGGTGCCCCTGAGTCTAGCCCTTTGCGCTGTCTAACCTCACCGCTCCAACCCCATCCCGTCAGTATCTAACCTCTCTACCACATGGAATATCCCTTAAAAAGTATTTCCCGATAATAACTCTAGAAAGAAAAATTTTTTTTTTTTACCCTGGTTTTACTCTAAGAAACAACGGACGGGACTCTCAGTAGTCGTACCACCCGAGAAGAGATATATCTCCGAAAGCTACTCTGGTAAGAACAGAGTCGGAACACTCATGGTGATAAGAATCAGAGCAATGGTACTGTACCAGGATATGATTGGATTATGTCCTCGCTCATGGAAGTGGTCAGGAGGTCTGCAGAGCAGGTTTATCACAGTCCATGTCACCGGTGATGCCCACGGTTGAAAAGGCTAACGAAGAAGACCGTGATTCAACCAGGATTGTGCGGCAGCAAAGCAATTGAGTAAAAGATCATTGCGAAACTACAGGAACAACAGACCACACCAGAAGAGCAGGGAGAGATACAGAGGGCCAGAAATGAGTAAATCAGAGTGAGGAGAGAAGCAGAGAGACAGTACAAAATGACATCGCGAGTAAAGCCACAGACCCAACCAAAAACTCGCTCCTCAGCCCCATCAGGAGGAAAACAGCAGTGAAGGAAACCAAGTGATGAAATGAGAACCGGGGAGAATACAGAAGTGGAGAACAGATACCACAGGAGACCGATAAAGAGGGTTGTGAAGAATCTCAAGAATAAAAGATTCCAGGAGGTCTCACATAGAACAAGGAGAGGTCCTGCACTAAATGAGGGCAAACTGAACAACCTTGGAGGAATTTTACCTCACCAGTGAGGAGGTCAAAAGGAATCTGTTGGAGCTGAATGTGCAAAGGGGTTGGGCCTGACAGAATCTCACGTGTGGATTCTAAGAGGAAGGGCAGAAGTCACTAAGTGTGCCACTCCTTATGGTGTATAACAGTCACTGGAAACAGAGACCTACGGAAAGCTGGAAGACAGCTAACGTCGTCCCAATTTACAAAAAGGGTGACAGGCAAGAGCACTGAACTACAAGCCAGTTTCCCTAACTTGTATACCATGCAAGGTGAGTGGAGATGTGAGGAGAAAGGCTCGTAGAGCATCTGGAGGGAAACAGCTTTGTAACACACCACCAGCATGGGTTCAGGAGAGGAATCGTGCCCTCAACAGGCCTATAAGAATTCTATGCGCCCGCAACAAATTAGGCAGGAAGAGAAGGGCGGGAAGACTGCATTTTCTGGACTGTCAGAAAGCCTTTGACATCAGTACCTCATAAAGGCTGTACAAAAGGTGGAGCAGCAGGCAGGAGTAAAAGAAGTTGCTCCAGTGGATAAGGAGTTTCTAAGCATAGGAAACAGCGATAACGGTGAGGGGGGGGGGGGGGGGGGAGGCATCAAGTGGCGACACAGGGCCGTACTCGGACCCATCCTGTTTCTAGTAGTATATGTAAAGACCTTCCAGAGGGTATAGACTCATTCCTCTCATGTTTGCGATGATGCAAAATATGAGAAGAATAAAATCAGATGAAGTAGACCGAGACTTACAGGAAACTGGACAAACTGGAGAATGGTCTAGAAAATGTGCTAAAGTTCAACTCAGGAAAGTGTAAAGTAATGAAATTAGGCCAAGGGAGCAGAGGCTGAACCAGGTACCATCTGGGAGGTTGAAAGTCCTGCAAGAGTCAAATAGAGAGAAAGTCTGGGGGTCGATATCACACCGAACCGCCCCCAGAGGCTCCACGTCAAAGGATATCATAACGGCATGTCTAGACTGGCCACCAACATAAGAACGTGCCCTTTAGAACTTGTGTAAGAAATCTTCAGAACCCTGTATACCACATCATCAACACAAAGATTGCTGCTTAGAAATTTACCTACTAAAATATTATGTTAGATTAAGACCTGCCCGCGAAACGCTGCGACGTACTAGTGGCTTTACAAATTGTAAATACTATGCTATGTATTCCCACAAACCCAATTTACTTCTGTATATAAATAATAAAATATAATAATAAATAAATAAATAAATAATACTTAAATATAAATAAAGAGTGATAAGGAGCAGGGTATAAAAGTCCCATCTCGCAGGATGGTTTAGTCACACGGGCATAGTTTAGTACCTGCACTGGCAAATTTTGGGCACTGTGAGGATATCGTCAACATACGAGAGTGATAATAATTGCATAGCTCTAGGTACTCATGCCAACTGGTTGAAAGGTCTATAATTGGGCATTCCGTGATGTAGGGGGAGATCGTGGTCGTAGTTCTGCTCACAGAGTTCAACGGAGGCTCAGGATTGGGAGATCCGTCACCTGCAGCCATGCCACAGGTAACGGGTAACCCAACTGATCCTGGCAACTACTTGTCGCAGTCTGGTGGACGTTTGTGCTGCCATAGATCGCTTCATGCAGGGTCGGCGTCAATACCGACGTCCAAGTGGTTGGGCACTTCTTTCCCCCTGTCCCATCTCAAATCTATCCCCAAGTAATAGTCGTAATGGCTTGGCGCTTCCGCCTGATAGTTCCCTTCCCTAAGCCAAGTACTTAAATTTATTTTCTTTTAATCCAGATTTCAGAAGTACAGCAAAAGTTTATCATTCATTTGATATATACTTTTTAAATTCATGTGATTAACCTTTTGCTCTCTCACTACTATGGCTAGATTGGAGTGAAAGAACAAAAATGTAATGTAACTTTGACACAAGTGTATATTTCTTATTAGTTTGAATAGCATGTGTCGGTCCAGGTTCAATGGGAGCCGGTCGGCCGATGCGGACAGCACGCGGACTTTGGATCCTGTGTCCGCGGTTCGATCCCGGGCGCCGTCGAGAAACAATGGGCAGTAGTTCTTCACTCATGCCCCTGTACCTAGCAGTAAACATAGTACCGGGTGTTTGTGCAGGGTGTTTAGTCGAGCTGTCCGGGGCCTGACGTTCCTTGGGGGTGGAAGCCTGGTCGCTGGACGTAGGCCGCGGCGGACACTAACAGCCCGGAAAGTCATCTCAAGATAACCTTCAAGAAGATGAACCGCTTCTCATATACGTAAGGGGCTTTCGTATAATAATAACCAATGAAACCTCGATTAAATGCAATATTAATGTCTAATTTGTTTATACACTGTCTTTAAATATGTTTTCATATTTGTATTAGTAAAAGCATAACTATAATTTTCAATAAATGTCAAAATTCGACTCAATACGTGATTTTTTACCAGCAGTCCTATAATCAGAAACCGATGACATAGTATATGTCATGTATCAAATTAACTAAGTGCAATGGAATTTACACACCCTAGTTGCCATTTTCATGAAACTAATATAAAAAAAACGAAGTACAATTTTACAAGAATAAGTTTTCACATAAATCAACCTAAATAATAGTGATGTTATTAATGTATGACCTATAAAGTTAACAATATTAAATCTGCTTAATAAAGGTTGATCTTGTTAAATGTATTCAATCTATTTAAAAATAGTTAATAGTTGGCCTAATTAATTGGCCAGTTGACCTAGTTAACACGATTGACCCGATCAACCAGCTGACCTGTACTTATTAATCACTTACCCCGTTTACAATTAAGGGTGTACATTTTTATTTAGTCAACGGTTTATATATAGTTAAGGTTAGTTGAATATTTAAACATTATTAAACTTCAAAGGTAATTAGCAATCCTACACCCTGTTATTAATAGCTAATCTAGTATTCTAGTTAATTTGGGATCTTGTTAGCAATAGTTGTCCTAATTCTCCATGGTTGACCCAGTTAGCTACGAATGACCTAGTTAACAACTGGTTAATCAATTAACAGCGAATGGCATGATACACACAATGATTAATTTATTTAAATTCAAATTTAAGATTGGGCTAGATAAAGCAGGAGAGGTTGCAGGGATTGGGGTCAGACGGGGCTTGGAGAGGGTGGATAGGGCTGGGGGATAGTGGTAGTTTTTTTTTTTTTTTTAAGGGA
>WNGS01063839.1:8831336-8841558 GCA_020271785.1 Procambarus virginalis
TTTGACCATGTCGTGGCGTAGTCGTCTGGAGTGTGCATCTGGGAATACCCAGCACATAGGTTCGATCCTCATCACGGCTCCTGCGGATTTTCTCATTGATATATCACGATAATGTGATTTACCTGTGTAACCAAGGTGTTATGATTCAGATATATTAAATATTGACTAGTATTTCAATATAGGAAGACAGCTAAAATGTTTAGGTTGAGTAGCAAAAAACAAACATGGAAGCTAGATGCGAAGATGTGAATGTGAATAAGAAATGAATTAGTTAATGAATCACGAGGATATTACAGGGGGGGGGTCCACAGCTATAACAGCAAATAGAAGGGAACGATGGGGATCTGTCTTGAGATCTTGAGATGATTTCTGGGCTGAGGTCCTCGACCAGGCCTCCCTTTTGTTACACTCCCCAGGAAGCGCCCGTAGCAGCAGCTCTTTACTCCCAGGTACCTATTTACTGCTAGGTGAACAGGAACATCAGGGTGAAAAAACTCTGCCCATATGTTTCCCCGCCTCTACCGGGGATCGAACCCGGAACTCAAGACTACGAATCCGAAGCGTTGTCCACTCAGCTGTCAGGCCCTTGATGGGCTGGAGACACTTACGCCCCGCTCCTGTGCCAGGTAAGTCCACTACGGGCTCACCATAGCCCGTGCTACTTGGAACTTTTAGTTCTGAGTAGCTGAATCTAAAACAACAACAACAGCTAAGAGGAACATAAGGGCAAGAATATAAACTGAAGCCTACCTGCTAATTTGTCGAGCACTTTACCTTCTCCAGTGCTTCGTGGACGTGATCCTCACCACGACGAGCGGGAAGGTGACGGGACGTGGACGACTTCACAGTGAAAGGCTTCCCCCTGGCCACGTGCCAGACAGCCAGGCGAGACTGTCCTGCTGGCCTGCTGGGGTGAGTGCCGACTGGCTGTCTTTTGTTCACCTGTTCAAGTTCAATATGTTTATTGAGACAAGAAAATACGTCTCAAAGGGATAGAGTAGCTTAGGTTATTTCTCCTGGTCCGCCTCTGAACTGTTAAGCTTGGTGCGGTAACTTCCTAAACTTTTCGAAAAACTTGTATTTTTTTCATCCATGTCTATACGTTTAATTATAAATGTATGCTATAATCGCTCCCTCCCCTTTAAATTGATGTCTGTATTCATTACGGAGGTGAGTGACACCTGAGACTTTTATGTGTTAATATCACTTTAAAAGAGGACGTATTTTTTTTTTAGTTTACTTTCTACCGCAGACGTTGAGGGATACTGAAACGCGGTAAATATAGTCGCCATTGATGTTTCTACGACCAACCATGACTAATATACTGTATAAATGCATTACCAACTTAACGACAAGATTAGAATTTTAATTGGTGAATATTCACAAACTTTCACATCTGTGCCTGGACTGAACAGGTGTGCAGCCATAAATAACTTGAATCTGACAGGAGTAATAATATATGGCATACAATTAGAGTAGTGAAATATATTTGTAAACTATATAGCTAAATATTTAACCCATTCTCCTGTTTAGATATTAGTTTTTTGTAATTATGTGTACCATAGTACAAAGATTGACTTTCTAAACAATTAGATAGTAGAACTTTGTACTATTCATTTTACAGTCCGAAAAAATGAGAATAAAACAAATTTAACTCTTCCTAGGCCTAGAATAGCACACATATGTACTATACTAGGCCTCAGATAGCGCGTATTAGATCTAGGAAGGTCAGGGTAGGTTAGTTTAGTTTGTCTTCGCAACATAACTAGAAAATACTTTTCCAATTTGTCCAAATTAAATAGTACCGATTTGTACTTTCTAATTGTGTTGTACCTCGGTATATGTACTATAGCCTTCATTCTTCTATAAGGATGTGAAAACCTTCTTACCAAAACAGGAGAATGGGCTGAAATATTAGAATGATAACTTTGACATTGTATAGACCTACTTATGCAGATATAGAGAAGCATAAATATTATGCTTCTCTTATATAGTACTTAGATAGTACAACGTCTGACAGACGTCCGTACTATCACGGACTACACTAAGAATTACCCCAAAGGTGGCAAGAGAAGACGTTGCCTCCATGCAAAATGATAAGGTATATCATTCTCCGGAACAGAGTACCTGTTAAGTTTATAGGTGGCTGTTCCGTTGGTGTTGGAGCTGAAGAAAGGGTACGAGTCCTGGGAGGAGAAATGTTCAAGACGTATTAAAGTCTGCTTAGGTTTCCTGATAGGCTTAAAGTCTCAATGACGTTTAAAAGTAAACTTTCAGTAAATATGACCAGGAGGATTAAATAACTTGAAGAATTCCCCGGCGGCATAATGATTGGTGCGTACTGGAAGCTGCTTCACACTTGCATTCCCATATTTGAATTCATTTCTGTAATTTGTTTTTTCAGCATGTCAAGAAACTCTTCGGAGATAATTTAATCCCCATCACTGGCAACACCTCCGTCAAGCTTTGTGAACTGTTCGGGTTGGACCTGCCACCAGGTGTCACAGGAGAGGTCCACGCTCACTACGTCGCCAGCAACTGCGGCAAGGAAGGCTCTACGGTCAGCTCACTACTACACACACACTCTTTAACCCCTCACTTTCTCTCTCTCTTTAATTTTCAAACTGAAACTAGGATTGGCAAAAATGTTTCAATGGAAATTCTCATTTAATTTATTTGATTAAACAGGAGAAAGTGCAGTAGGTCCTGTAACCAGTCGGCTGTAACAATGGTGATGTATACATTACGTTCTTTGCAAAGTCACAACCGCGCTTTGTGTTCTTGGTAAGTCTTGAGAGTCTGTATAAAAAGATCTTATACAGACTTATACAGAAAAGTAAGTTTTATTTTCAATGTGAATATTTTATTTAATATTAGGCTACAAATATACTAATAAGTTTTTACCTGAATTATCCTGAGGACCACCATCTCTCTAGTGGTCTCGACGAGGACAGGGAGCCGGTGGCTTGTCAAAGGTCCCTCCACCCATTGTAGATGGCCAATTGGCTTAATTTATTAAATATTGTATTTGTGGGGACTAGACAACCACATGAATAATCGCTTACGGAATGATTCTTAGTGGGTGTAAGTCTCCCTTTCTCATTTTTCTTAATTAAAACTAGGGTTCACTAGGAGTGGAGTTTATGTTCCTAATGAAACTGCAAGTTGTTATCCTCCAACAGCTCATTTGATCCTAGAAACTCACGTATGTGTTACGGTTATTATTAGGTTTCCAATAGGAATAAATTAATTTAATGCTAAGTTACTTTCGTGTAAATTACAGGATGAACCAGGAACCAACTGTGTCTTCCTTTTTCCCGCCTTTTCCAAACCCTTTGGACATAGAAGCGAAGCACCAGGGTCTTCATATGATCTTTTGGTTTGACTTCCCGCATATCTAAATGTTGAGTGAACATGTTTCAAATGTGAGTCAGCCTCTGAAGAATGACTGCTGCCGGAGTGATGTTGAGAAAGGCATATCCAGCATGAGGCTGTTGATTGCTGAGCGCCTTGTGTTGTGGTTCCGTCTATGTATTGTCCACGAAGTTGGGCCATATGGGGAACCTTGAGAATATTGGCCTTGTACATAACATTAAGTCCGCCAGCCAGTATTCTCTGGTACTGAAGGCCTTCATATACAGGTTAAGACTATAGAGATGAGCCTTCTCGCGTGGTTCTCCACATTGTTCAGAATTAAGGGTCCCGGTAGTACAGTCGGGATCGTTCTCGACTCAACCGAGAATTCCGGGTTCGTATCCCAGGTAGGACAGAAATAGTTTGACACGTTTCTTATCACCCAATGCCCCTGTCCACCTAGCAGTAAATAGGTACCCAGCAGCTATATATAAATGAGTCATTGCATAAATCTAAGAACGATAGGAGTGCAGGATCAGGAGCCTAGCTCGATTGCAACCACTTATATTCAGCATAATTGTTGTGGGGTTACGTTCTGGGGAGGATCAGTAATTCGACCCTGGGGGAGAAACCTCGATATAAGCCAAACATATACTGTATGTATAAATTAGCTGCCTGTCCCCCGACACAATGAATTATTATTATTATTATTAAATTATTCGAATAGATGAGGAGCAGGCCGGCCAGGAGAGCGGTGCATACTTCAGATGAGAGCAAACTTGTTTCTTAAAGGATGTACAGCTCCAGCTGTCACAAGGCCTGTACATTTCTTGGCCGCCATGCTTGCTAGGCTACGTACGTTGTTCTTCATTGTCATTGAGGACTCAAACTTCATTTCCAAACTGTCAAGTTCATCACTGAACACAATGTTTCTGCCGCTCATTTGTCTATATCCAGGTTACAATATCATGCTATCATGTTATCATCATCGCCGTTGTATTCTCAGCCACAACTGTGACCTGATATCGCCAACCCCAGGATTATATTGCTGAAAGTTGTTGATTAATGATCCACGTAGCAGTTGGTGTTTCTTATTTTTCCATATGTAATCGTGAGTATACAGTATAGGCCTGAGCTCTCTCTCTCTTAAATATAAGCATTAAGCGGCATATTGTATTATATTGTAATAGAGAGATATTGTTTTTTGCAGTATCTGGGTAGGCTGTGCTGCTGGAAGTGCATCGTTGGCCCCTACACATTCTTCCATCCTAACGACAACTGCGCCGTCTCAACCAGGCCACCCTGGTGCCCCTGAGTCTAGCCCTTTGCGCTGTCTAACCTCACCGCCCTAACCCCTTCCAGTTAGTATCTAACCTCTCTACCACTACCCATCCCAGCCCACATCACCCCCTTCAAGTCCCGTCTGACCCCAATCCCTGCAACCTCTCCTGCTTTATCTAGCCCAATCTTAAATTTGAATTTAACTAAATTAATCACTGAGTGTATCATGCCATTCGCTGTTAATTGATTAACCAGTTGTTAACTAGGTCATTCGTAGCTAACTGGGGTCAACCATGGAGAATTAGGACAACTATTGCTAACAAGATCCAAAATTAACTAGAATACTAGATTAGCTATTACTAACAGGATATAAGATTGCTAATTATTTAAAGTTAATAATTGTTAAATAATTCAACTAACGTTAACTATATATAACCCGTTGACTAAATAAAAGTGTACACCCTTAATTGTAAACGGGGTAAGTGATTGATAAGTACAGGTCAGCTAGTTGACCGAATCAATCATTGTTAACTAGGTCAACTGGCCCAATTAATTAGGCCAACTATTAACTATTTTTAAATAGATTGAATACATTTAACAAGATAACCTTTTATTAAGCAGATTCAATATTGTTAATTTTATAGGTCATATATTAATAACATCACTGAGGGTTGATTTATGTGAAACTTATTCTTGCAAAATTTACTTTTTTTTATATATACTTTCACTTAAAAATGCAAACTAGAGTTGTGTAAATTTCCACTGTTAGTTAATTTAAATAATATCTTGTCATCGGTTTCTGTTTAGACTGATAAAAAATCAGTATTGAGCTAATTTTGACAACTTATGAAAATTATAGCATTTGACTAATTATTATTGACAAATTATTACTTTGACTAATACAATTTGTAAACATATTAAAGACAGTGTATACAATACACATTAATATTGCATTTAATATGAGTTTCATTGGTTTATTATGGAGCCCCTTACCCGTATTGAGAGGGAGGATACAGTGGAACACCTTCTTCACTGCCGTCAATTGCCGTCGACAGCACACTTAGATGACGGGGCAAACTTACGAAGGTTTTCCTTCTTAGTGTGGCTACCTGAATACCGACATAACCGCTACGAAGGCGCTAAGAAGAAAAACATTCGTAAGTACCTTCGTGAATCTTGCCCCAGATCCCGGACGCACCTGGGATCATCCCGGACGTAGGTTCGAACCCTCATTGCGGCCCTTGTAGATTTATTCACTCTTAATGTATATTACAGGAACAGTAAGAGTCTAAGACACAAATTAAACGATATAAATGCTCTTGTCTGCACAAAAACAAGATATTATTGCACTCATTGAAACATGGATTAATGTAGAAAACAGAGAACTATTAGCTGAATATCATAGTCATGGATTTAAACTATTTCACACACACACATATATATATATGAGACGTGGAAATGAAGTAGCCATATATGTTAGGGAAAATTTGAAATGTAGTCTAGGGAATTAGGGAAGTTGTAGTTATTAAGGAAGGGATTGGTCCATTAAAAACTCGGACCGGTCAGATAACTGATAACGAGATGAGTGGTATTTTTAATAAATATTTTATCTCTGTATTTATTAGAGAGGAACCTAACATTATGCCTTCAGCCGAACAAATCTATGTGAGTGGGGACGAGGACAGGTTAACTAGGCTATCAGTTACTAGGGATGATATTATTAAACAAATAGTAAAACTCAAACCAAACAAATCCCCAGGGGCAGATGAAGTGTTTGCCAGGGTGCTAAAGGAATGTAAAGAGGAGCTTTGCCAGCCATTGTCTACCATCTATATAAATAAAAATGGAAATGTTCGTGGGTGCATGACAGCACAAACGGCGATGACAATCTCCGAAAGTTCTTCGCCGATTGCTTAGAAATTTTCACACAACGTTTCTTATACATCCGCATCCGAGCAGGCTTTTATATACATACTCTATAGATGTCACGTTGGAATTGAAATTGAAATTGAAATAAGTTTATTGATGTAAAATACACACAAAGGGATGAGGTAGCTCAAGCTATTCTCACCCCGTTCAGTACATCGTGTTATGTCACGTTGGAGGAGTGTTGAGTCCCACCCTGTTTAATATACTAATGAATAAGATAGCGTCTGAGAGATACTCAAATGGGGTAACTCCTATCATATATGCCGATGATATTTTGTTTCAGTTCAAAGATATTTCAAAGGTTCAAACGGTGTTGGATAATTTCGGAAATCTGTGTCACCATATGGGACTGGTGGTTAATGAAGACAAAACTAAGTTTGAATGTAGATGTCGGAGGCCCATTATATTGAAAATAAATGGTAAAAATATAGAGTTAATATATATAAATATTTAGGCATATACGTTGGATATACCCATGAGAGTTTGGAAGCTGAGATGAACAGACTGTTGGGTCAATGTCGGAAGAGATTACAACCTCTGAAGGCCTTGGCATGCTGTGGAAAGGGAGTGGGAGTCCCTGTGCTACGAATGATATACTTGAGTACTGTAAGATCCCTTATTGATTATGCTGCACCTGTCATTTCTTGTTTTGGTAAAGGTAGGATAAACAAGTTGGAGAAGGTACAAAATGAAGTCATGAGAATTATCTTAGGATGCTCAGAAATGCTATGATTGAGATAATGAGGATGGAGTTGAATCTGAAGAGTATTGTGGATAGAATTTCAGAGATAAATGTAGCCTCTGCCATTAGGTTAATGAGAGGTAGGGGAGCTAATGAATTGGTCCTCTCAGTTCAAAAGGTGGGGAGTAATGAACAATGTATGATAAAGACGAGAGCATAATGAGTACCTTATGCTCTAATGTTATAAAGTATAATGTTATTGCAGAATGTATTGCTCTGCCTGACAATTCACACCACCCTGGGAGGATTGTAATGTAGATGTAGTAATTATTCCCTTGCAAAAGAAAAAAAGTATGTACGAGATGGGAGAGCTGAGGGCAACTTATGATTGTATAATTAGAAAATTACCTGCAGAAAACACTCTACATGTATATTGTGACGGGTCAGTAGCTAGGGATCAGTAGCACCCCCGTTGAAAAACAGAAGTGCAACTGGTACTCTGAGAGAGAACTCTATCAACATCAGGGGCCCGAGACTGTTCAACACGCTCCCGCTACACATAAGGGGCATAACTGGCAAACCCCTCACAGTGTTCAAGAGAGAACTGGATAAGCACCTCCAAAGGATACCTGATCAACCAGGCTGTGACTCATACGTCAGGCTGCGAGCAGCCGCGTCCAACAGCCTGGTTGATCAGTCCAGCAACCAGGAGGCCTGGTCGATGACCGGGCCGCGGGGACGCTAAGCCCCGGAAGCACCTCAAGGTAACCTCAAGGTAAGGTAGGGATGGGAAGGCAGGATGTGGAGTCTTGATCAGGGAGTACACTGACATCGGCACTGTAGATACTGTTATTGGACGCCGCTTAACTGACAATGTCTCTTCAACTCAGGCTGAACTCCAAGGTGTATTAGCAGGATTACAGGAAGTAGTCAAATGTGGTAAAAATGCTTGCTTCTTTATTGACAGCAGAGGAGCGTTAGAGTCTTTAAATAGCAGACGTCCAGTTTATCAGAATATTGCGATTGAGTGTAGAGAGAATGTTAAGAAATTAAAAAAAAATGGGTATAAAGTAAGATTCATGTGGATCCCTTCACATGTGGGAATACTGTTGAATGAGGTAGTTGATGAGATAGCGAAGAGAGCCACGGAAAAAATTCTTGTTGATGTTGTATGTCAGATAACCTTGAAGCAAATAAAAACAAGAATCAAGATGATCCAAGAGGGTGAAGAAATGATAAAGAGAATGACAATGGTGGACAGTAGTAATACACTTAAGAATTATTCAATAATAAATACAAATTCGTCCTTCTCCTATGGTAGAGGAAAGTCTACTTGGAAGGATTCAATTTACATGAGATTAAGATTAGGATACAAATATATCTGGCAATACGGTGTTGATGTCAGTGAAAAAGATAAGGAGTGTAAATTATGTAGTATGCCGCACGCCCACACCGAAGATTATGTATTTGAGTGTCAACTTATTGATAACTATAGAAATAAGGAAATAAGTAGTGTACCACATCAAATTGTTTGGATGTGTGATAATGGTATGATAGACAGAATACTTAGGAGCTACAAGAATTTTGCCCCAAGAGTGTAACAATTATATGCTGTGCTTACTATATTAACCTGCAATGTTAAATGGGATACTTGTACTGTACTGTGATTTGTGTATTTGTACTCACTGAATTTGTGCGCCCCTTGAGGGACTTGAAGTGGAGGGGGTAGAAATAGCCTAAGCTACTCTATCCCTTTGAGATGTATTTTTTTCTTGTCTCAATAAACTTACTTGAACTTGAACTTGAATGTCACGTCTGTGACGGTAAAAAAAAAAAAAACATGCTTTTTCTGAAAAACTGTTTTTTTCATGTGAGGGGAAATCTTCAGGTTGTGTTAGCTGGAGCTCCGATTGTAGTAACATTATTATAGCAATAATGGAAGGATTAGTAAAGGAATTGATGAATCTAGTTGGAACTCTGAGAGCAGAGATAGATTCCCTACGAGAGGAGGTACGACAGCTGAAACATCGGGAAGAAACGAAGAAGGAGGAGTACTAATTAGGACAATGGGTCTTCTGTCATTTGGTGGAGGGTTGTATATTACTGCTACTTCTATTCTTGGTCCTCCCATTGTCATGGTGCCTGCTATGTAGTCTCTGAACTCCTCACAGCCTGGGATGGCCATCTCCTTAAAACTCCATTCCTTTCTCATGAGTAGGGCCACTCCGCCTCCTCCCCTACCTTCCCTCTCTTTCCTTATTACTGTGTACTCCTGGGGAAACACGGCATTCGTTATGGTTCCAGAGAGTTTTGTTTCGGTGAGTCCAATTACATCTGGGTTCACTTCTTGTGCTCTTTCCCTTAGTTAACTTGTCTTGCTTGTGATCCCATCTATGTTCAAGTACATCACCCTGAAACTGACTCTCTTCTGCTTCTCCTCTGGGGGGGACCTTTGGGATCTGGGGTGAGCGGGAGCTGGGGGGACCTGGCATGGGGAGACTGGTGGAGGAGGGAGAGCTTGGGAGGGTTGGGGGAGAGGGGGGTGGTGGGGGAGAGGGGGAGGGTAAGGGGGTGGGTAGAGGGGAGAGTGAGAGGGTGAGGGTTGGGGGGGAGAGTGAGAGGGGGAGGGTTGGGGGGTGAGAGAGGGAGGGTTGGGAAGCATGGGGGTAGGAGAGGCTTTGGGGGATAGGGGAGATGGAGAGGCTTGGGGGGGAGAAGAGGGTGGAGGGCTTGGAGGGCATGGGGGAAAATGGAGGGCTGAGGTGGGTGAGGAAGAGCGGAGGGTTTAGGGGTTTAGGGGAGTGGGGGAGAGGGGAAGACTTAGGTGGGGTGGGGGAGAGTAGGGGGCTTAGGGGGGCGGGGAGAAGGGAGGGCTTGGGGGGTGGGAGAGATGGGAAGGCATGTGGGAGAAGGGAGGGCTTGGGGGATGGGGGAGAAGGGGGGGTCCTGGGGAGAGGGGTGAGTGGGAGGAGGGGG
>WNGS01063839.1:8850521-8855521 GCA_020271785.1 Procambarus virginalis
TGGTGAGCCCGAAGTCTCTGGGCTGCCGGTTTCCCTGTTGCAGCCCTGTTTGATTCATGATTTTAGACAACACGCCTATCTTTTCGTCACCTATCTTAATTGTCCTCAACGAGGACAAAAACAGGGTGCTTGTTAAGTCCCCCAATGTCCTAATGATATTTTCTAGCTGGATTTTGGTAGGTACGCTTCAGCGGGTAGGGAGTTCCATGGGCTTTAACCATCTGGGTAAAACCAAACTTCTGTTTTCAGTCCTACTTGAGAGGACACTCCAACACTATATCTGTAATTGCTCTGTTATCATGACTTCATACCAAATGGTATGAGGCACTTTGAGCTCTGTAATTTCTTCATACACTCAGGAATATTGGAAGATATTCTTGTGCTGTACCCCAGATTTTGCCAGTGGGGCTAATCGATCAGCTTAAGTATTTTGTTCTCTCCTGATTCCATCTATGACTGGCCCTCTATGAGGTGAGGATGTTGGATGAGCTTGTAGCTTTTTTTTTATCTACAATTTTGAATTGAATTTGAATTTGAATTTGTTTTTTGTATTGAGGCAGGTATTTTCTCTCCTGATTCCACGTATGACTAACCATCCTGTGAGATGGGAGTATTAGATGAACTTAAAGCTATTTTTTTTTATCTACACTGTGTAATCTTCCATAGAGAATAGGGTAGCAGCACACTGCTATGTATACCTAAGTTTCTTAATACAAAAATATCAGTAATAAAGATTTTAAATTATAGTTTGTGTTATTACCAATATTATCCTTATTAAATCATGTTAACCATGGATCATTAAGATCTCATGTTGATATGTAATACAGTAGTCATATTTCTTTTGAATCATTCATTAACTTGTGCATTATGTCTCAATTTTTCACATAGTACAAAAAGATAGGATAAAAATAAACCAGTAATATTTCTTTCATTAATTTGTTATTTAAATAACTGCATCAATATTTTTACAGCCGACAGGATTTGTTTCTCACAGGTGCATTATTTGTTAAAATAAAATAGGTTTATTGCTACACACAATGGTGCTACATAGCCTTCCCAGCTTGGTGCCTTCTTTTGATAATTACTTACTGATTGTTACACAGCCAAACTGTGTAACAGGAAGAAGTCTTGGACACAAATTTATTCCATGCTAAATGTAGAGGAATCAGCTGAGCATTCCTCAAATAAAATAGGCTGCCTCAGCTTATAAGGTAAATAAAATAAGCATTCCTCAAATAAGTAGCTGCCTCACCTCACTGCTACATAGTCCACGGGAGACATCTCCTGTCCCACGGGAGACATCTCCTGTCCCACGGGAGACATCTCCTGTCCACGAGGCTAACCATAGCCCGTGCTTCTTGCCCAGCTCCTCTGCCAGGTAAGTTACGGGCTCACCATAGCCCGTGCTACTTGGAACTTGTTCCGAGTAGCTGAATCTATAACAACAACAACAACAGCTACATAGTCTCCCAGGCATGGTGCCTTCTTTTGATAATTACTGGTCCCACACACCCAAATTGTGTAACAGGAAGAGGTCTTGAACCCCAACTTTTTCTCTCTTCTTTAATAGTCCATAGTCATAATTATAGGTTTAAGTATTCAATGAGAAGTTTTTACCCTAACCTAACATCATTTGTGCAGAATATTTCCTTTTATGGCTCACCCAGATTTAATTTCAAAATAAACCAAACAAAATTAATTAAACTGTGTATGTATAGCTAAGGTACACCCTTACTGATTACTAGGTGAACAGGGGCATTTGGTGATAGTAAATGTTCCCATCAGGCAGGGCTCATAACCTTCCCTCATGTTTCATGTTCACCAGTGTTTATTTACTTAATAACTACTGGTATAATATCTTGCTATTATAAAACTAATTCTACTATCATAAGACATATTTACTTCAAGTTTCAAGCAGAGAATGCATATATAACAACACGACGGACTCCTCTTCACGAGATTCGCCAACTATTAATCTTTTGTTTATATTAAAATCGATCCCAGTGTTATGTAGTAGAGAAAAATTGAGTTATATCCAGTTTACGTAAAGCTACGAGTGTCGACAGCACACTTACATGACGGACCAAACTTACGAAGGTTTTTCTTCTTAGTGTAGCTACCTGAATACCGATGAAGCCGCCACGAAGGCGATAAGAAGAAAAACATTCGTAAGTACCTTCGTGAATCTTGCCCCGGACTTCAGGGATTTATGGAACTCTTGTCTGAAATATAATACAATGCACAATTCGAAATTTTAAATCATTAAAGGCTCGTTTATGAGCATAATTTTGGTGACTGACATACTCTGTTGTTGTTGTTGTTAAAGATTCGCTACCTGGAACAAGAAGTTCCAAGTAGCACGGGCTATGGTGAGCCCGTAAGGCACTTAACCATAATCTAAAGATGCTTAATATTCCTTAACTCTGCTCTACATAGGCAAAACTAGACCTAAATAAATTAGTAATTAATGTGATATAATTTTACTAGACTCAAGTTAATTTTTGTAACAAAAACAAACAAATCAAAACCTTCTTGTTTAGTCATTGTCGTTTTCCTTCCCATGCTTTGTATTACTATTTGTTATTTTATACATTTCCCCAGTATCATAAATTGTGATCTTTTTTATTTCTTTAACAATCAAAAACTTTTGTACAGAGGTTGTTATATGTGGTGTTGCAGAGGGCGAGTAGTGGAGCCGGCGGCGGCCAGTAAGAGTGCTCAGTACACGTCCAGCTGCCGGCGGGGGAGCACTAGGCGCCTCTTACTCTGACAACATGATTCCAGTAAGTCCGTCTTGTGTGTATATGTTCAGTGTGTCACACACCAAAAGAAAATATCAAGGTAAAAAAATGTGCATTTAAGTAGAAAATAAGTAACAAAACTAATTTACAACAGAGGTTTTTAACGAATGTTAATAATTATCTAAAATAATTATTTATAGCATACACTATACTATGGAATGGTTAGCATACTACTGTGTGATAATTGCTTTAACGGCAGGTATCACTTTACTCACATAATGAAGCGAAAATCAAAATTTCAATAGCGCACAGGAATCGAACGATTCGATTCTCGATTCTCAAAATTTTTATGTATGTTATAGAAAGTATATTAAGGTACATTATTAAATGCGTTTATGAGCTGCGAAGAACTACCAAGGTGTTTATAACAATACTAACCTCGCGCTGTAAAATTTGAAAGCTGGTGGTAACCTGTTTAAAATAGTCCATAGTCGAACAAAGCCGCCAAGATTAAGGAAAGTTGTACAGGTTTCGTAAATCCTTGTTAAGTCCTGATCGTGGTCTTCACTTAGGCATGAACTGAGGAAGTAGAAAATATCTCTAAATATAACATTTTTCATTACACTAATTTAAGGACATTAGGCTTTACTCATTTCCCTCCATAATCACCAAGATTGGACATCTCGTTGTTACATTATATTACTTAATAATATAATAAATCGTGTTACTATACATCAAATACTCATTAGTTATAAGAAAGTTGGAAAGAGGATGTAGAGGGAAGGAGAGTGGGAGAGAGTTCCAGAAAATAAAATTTCACTTTCGCCTAAATAGAGAAAATTTCAGGTCTAGTTCCATCTCTCATCACAAACGCTCAGTATTGTTTAACTCGTACTTGTACACCAACAGGCAGGGCCAAGGTGTTTGAAAATGTTGCTGTTGTTACCAGTTCTGATGACGATGGTGCCTCGTGCTGCAGCGGAACCCCGCACGTGAGTACACATACTCAACATTATGCTCCCGCACGTGAGTACACATACTCAACACTATGCTCCCGCACGTGAGTACACATACTCAACACCACGCACTGCGCGTTAGTACACAAATACAACATTATGTACTGCGCGTGAATATACAAACACAACACTATGCACTGCGCACAATTCAGACACAACACAACGCACTGCGCGTAAATTACACAAAGGAACACTACGTGTTCAAGTACTCTAAATGGCTACTAAATGAAAATGGCTACTAAAGTTTAACTCGGGAAAGTGCAAAGTAATGAAATTAGGTGACGGGAGCAGGAGACCAGATACAAGGTATCATTTGGGAGATGAAATCCTGCAAGAGTCAGAGAGAGAGAAAGACCTGGGGGTTGACATCACGCCAGACCTGTCCCCTGAAGCTCATATCAGGAGGATAACATCAGCGGCATATGCCAGGTTGGCTAACATAAGAACGGCCTTTAGAAACTTGTGTAAGGAATCTTTCAGAACATTATATACCACATATGTCAGACCAATCCTGGAGTATGCGGCTCCAGCATGGAGTCCGTATCTAGTCAAGCATAAGACTAAACTGGAAAAGGTTCAAAGGTTTGCCACCAGACTAGTACCAGAACTGAGGGGTATGAGCTACGAGGAGAGGCTACGGGAATTAAACCTCACGTCACTGGGAGACAGAAGAGTTAGAGGGGACATGATCACCACATACAAGATTCTAAGAGGAATCGACAGGGTAGATAAAGACAGACTTTTTAACACAAGTGGCACACGCACTAGGGGACACAGGTGGAAATTGAGTGCCCAAATGAGCCATAGAGACGTTAGAAAGAATTTTTTCAGTGTCAGAGTAGTAGACAAATGGAATGCATTAGGCAGTGATGTGGTGGAGGCTGACTCCATACACAGCTTCAAGTGTAGATATGATAGAGCCCAATAGGCTCAGGAACCTGTACACCTGTTGATTGACGGTTGAGAGGCGGGACCAAAGAGCCAGAGCTCAACCCCCGCAAGCACAATTAGGTAAGTACAAAGTATCATCTGGGGAGGGGGGGGGGGTGAAATCCTGCAAGAGTCTAATAGCGAGAAAGATCTGGGGGTTGATATCACACCGAACTTGTCCCAGAAGCCCACATCAAAAGAATATCATCAGCGGCATATGCTAGACTGGCCAACATAAGAACTGCCTTTAGAAACTTGTGTAAGGAATCATTTAGAACCTTGTATACCACTTATGTCAGACCAATCCTGGAGT
>WNGS01063839.1:8860521-8863021 GCA_020271785.1 Procambarus virginalis
GTCGCTAAAGGCAAAGGACTCAACATAACCCTAAACTGGATCCCATCCCATGTTGGAATCCCATTAAATGAGAAAGCTGATGAAATTGCTAAACTGGCAACTCGTCATCCAGTGATAGATAAAACAATTCAACCCAGCCTAGAGAACATTAAAAACATCATCACCAAAAAACTCTCACACCTCAACAAAGCCTACCTACACCAGAGAATAGCTGAAGGTTCGCCCTCTGCAACATGGTATCTTCAGGTAACCAAATTAGAAAGGTTAAATATCCCAAAAGGAATCCACAGGGAAATAGCAGTTAGGTTATATAGACTACGTCTAGGTTACAGATGCAACTGGGAGATTGGTGAACCCGGACAGAGAGAGTTTGGCATCTTCTGCCAAACTGTCACAGAAAAGCCATAACTTCACTATCTTCTGGAATGTGAAGCAACCAACGACCTTAGAAGAGCTTTAAGGGTTCCTGAATCTTGCAGTGGCCACCCTGAAGCCATCAACAGAGCCACTCTCCTGGTCATCAAAGGTGTCCAGCAGCTGGACACCCTTATAAAGACTGTGAAGCAGTATCCTCCCCCGCGATAACAGCTTGATGATTAAATGCAACCTCAGAATACTGAAAAGAATTACTGGAAAAAAAATTGTACCACTTACGGGCTATTCATGCCCGTGCCACCTCTTGGGTGGCTTAATCTTTATCAATCAATCAATCAGCGAGTAAGCGATGGGAGACATCTCCTGTCCAGAGGCTAACCATAGTCCGTGCTTCTTGCCCAGCTTCTGTGCCAGGTAAGTTACGGGCTCACCATAGCCCGTGCTACTTGGAACTTGTTCCGAGTAGCTGAATCTATAACAACAACAACAGCGAGTAAGCATCAGTGTAATTTCCAGTGATTCAGTTAACTTCAGTGCAGATGCTCAGGAGTTACCACACCTCTTCAACCTCAAGATTGTAGCACTCGGTGTATGTAGTTCTAATCGACCCCAAGACGCTCCAGCATCGACACAAAGCAGGCAGCAGACTACGACCCCATCCAGTTTAGACACTCACAATTCCCAATCGAGCCGCCACGCTCACCCGCATCGTGCTCCGCGACTCCGGCCTCACTCAGCTCTCTGCTTTGCTTCAAGTTCCATCTCAACGTCTACGAAACTGCTGTATCCAAGACTACTAAATAAATAAGAAAACCCACTAAACACTGTGTATCTAATCTAGCTCCTGTTACTTGGAACTTTTTGTTCTGAGTAGCTGAATCTAAAACAACAACAACATAAGAGCAACTGTCATTCTGGTGAGGTAAAACGGTGAGAGGGAAGACTGCAGGATACCCAAGGAAGATATAGAGTGCATGTATGATCGGACAATTTTATGGGCTCACTATAGCCCGGTTATCTTGCGATAATTTCGGGGCTCAACGTCCCCGCTGCCCGGTCCTCGACCAGGCCTCCTTCATTCGGTCCTCCTTCTTCAGGTCCGTGCTACATGGAAAATTTGTTCCGAGTAGCTGAATCTAAAACAACAACAACGTCGGACAATTGGTTGCGAAACTTCAGTTTAAACAAATGCATGATCATGAAAATGGAAATAGGCAAAGAAACCCAGAAGAACAATACTTAACGAAGGTGAGGAANCAACAAAGTAACTTCCTCTCAAACAAGGAGCATCACTAGAGTATTTGGTTTTGTATGTGTTTGGTACTTACCTGTTCACTGTCTTCAGTGTCATCAGCAGCAGCAAACATTGTGAACCTCCACAAACCAAAATTTTTCCCAAACATGGCTGAAATGTATAGATTACAGTACATTTGTTTATTTAAATATTGCTATTCTTTGGTCATTTGTTTTGCGCGCGCAAAACACAAAATAACATACAGAACACACAAAAACACACACACACACAAAACACACCACACACACACACACACACCACACACACACACACACACCACACACACACACACACACACACCACACACACACACACACACACCACACACACACACACACACACACACACACACACACACACACACACTTCACTCTGAACGACTCCGACATAAGAGAAATCGGTTTTGAGGACCCAGTAGGAATGAGCGACCACAGTGTACTGGTGTTTGAGTACTTGATTGAAGAAGGTTATTGAACTCGAGGAGGGATACTGAAACCAAAAGGTTAGCATACCGAAAGGGAAACTATGAGGGGATAAGAAAATTCCTAACAGATATAGCATGGGAAACAGAGCTCAGGGGAAAGACGGCCCAAGATATGATGTACATCACACAGAAGTACATCACAGCAAACAAGTTTGTCCCAGTCCAAAAGGAAAACAGAGAAATGAAAATGAGAAACCCATGGTTTAATCAGAGATGTAGGCTAGCTAAGCAGCAAAGCAAAAGGGCATGGAGAAACTATAGGAATAACAGGACACTGGAGAGCAGAGAAAGATACCAGAATGCCAGGAATGAATATGTCAGGATGAGAAGAGAGGCAGAAAGACAAT
>WNGS01063839.1:8868021-8869566 GCA_020271785.1 Procambarus virginalis
CAGGATCAGATGCAACAGAGCTAGGAACGATTACATTAACATCAGACGGACATCGGAAAGGGACTATGAGAACGATATTGCAATCAAAGCGAAAAAACAACCTAAGCTACTACACAGTCATATAAGAAGAAAAATGTCGGTGAACGACCAAGTGACAAGACTAAGGAAGGCAGAGGGGACATATACTGAAAGTGACAAGGAAATCTGTGAGGCACTGAATGCCAGTTTCCATGGAGTGTTCACTACCGAGCCGAGCAGCTCCCATTGTTGGAAGGGGTTACCCTAGATGAAAGACTATCAGATATAGAGGTGACAGTGGAGGAGGTAATGAAACAGTTGACAACTCTAGATGCATCTAAAGCAGTAGGACCAGACAAAGTATCACCGTGGATACTAAGAGAAGCAGCGCAGGCCCTCAGCGTGCCTCTGGCAATGATCTTTAATGAGTCACTTATGTCGGGAGAATTGCCCAGTTGCTGGAAGAAGGCAAATGTCGTGCCGATCTTCAAGAAAGGCGATAGGGAGGAGGCACTTAACTATAGACCTGTATCACTGACAAGCATCCCCTGTAAAATACTGGAAAGAATAATTAGGCTACGACTGGTTGCACACCTGGAGAACATTAGATTTGTGAACAAGCATCAACATGGGTTCTGGACAGGGAAATCGTGCCTAACAAACCTTCTGGAATTCTATGATAAAATAACGAGGATAAGACAGGACAGAGATGGTTGGGCAGACTGCATATTTCTGGACTGCCAAAAAGCCTTTGATACAGTACCGCACATGAGACTGCTATTCAAACTCGAGAGGCAGGCGGGGGTAGGGGGAAAGGTCCTAGCATGGATAAGGAACTACCTAACAGGAAGGAGCCAAAGAGTTACGGTAAGGGGCGAGAAGTCGGACTGGCGAACAGTAACAAGTGGAGTACCACAAGGATCGGTGCTGGGACCAATTCTATTCTTGTATATGTTAACGACATGTTTACGGGTGTAGAGTCCTACATGTCGATGTTTGCGGATGACGCAAAGTTGATGAGAAGAGTTGTGACAGATGAGGATTGCAGGATCCTCCAAGAGGACCTGAACAGGTTGCAGAGATGGTCAGAGAAATGGCTACTGGAATTCAACACGAGCAAATGTAAAGTTATGGAAATGGGACTAGGAGATAGGAGACCAAAGGGACAGTACACAATGAAGGGGAACAGCCTACCTGTGACGACGCGCGAAAGAGACCTGGGTGTGGACGTAACACCTAATCTATCTCCTGAGGCACATAAAATAGGATAACGACAGCAGCGTACTCTACACTGGCAAAGTTAGAACATCATTCAGAAACCTAAGTAAGGAGGCATTTAGGGCTCTTTACACTGCTACGTGAGGCCAGTCTTAGAGTATGCCGCCTCATCATGGAGTCCCCATCTAAAGAAGCACATAATGAAACTGGAAAAGGTTCAGAGGTTGCAACGAGACTCGTCCCAGAGCTACGAGGGATGGGGTATGAGGAGCGCCTGGGGGAACTATGCCTTACGACACTAGGAAAGAA
>WNGS01063839.1:8883387-8966405 GCA_020271785.1 Procambarus virginalis
AATGAAAGTGGATTGACTGTAAATGTATTCACAAAATTTGTGACGGACTCGCCATTGGTGTAAAATTTGTGTGAATAGACAGCTTGTATGACTATATGAGTCTAGGAGGACCCTTGTAGTAATGCAGGAGTGTAGTGATATTTAGATGAATGTCTTTTTCGGTGAATGAATTCATCGCTTAGCAGCGTGTCAGAAAAAGATGGTTGTAGTCTGCCTATGGGAAAATTAAATTTAAGAAAGTTGAGTACAATTTTGGTTTTGAAAAAAAATAGTTTTCATAGAATATTATTAATGTGTATGCAGACACTTGTAAAAAAAAAACCAAACATGAAAAGTGGTAAATTATTTTTATTTTTTTTACGGATGAAGGTGCTAGGGAAAGGTTGCACAATGGGTGTGGTCTGGTGCATTTTGCATCCACACAATGCCCAACCGTTGCTGCTACACTTGAGGTATGAGAGACACGATTACCTGTGTCTCCTCGGATGTTTTCATTGAAGTGTTTCGCCACCTGTTTCTCTATTTACAACTGTGTTGTGTTTGTGTGTGTTGAATAAATTTATAAATCTCATTATTCACATATAACACACAACTAATTTTCACTGATGTTAATTTACCTGGTAGTCTTCAATACTAACGTACGTCTAGTGGAAAAAGCAATATAAACACCACATAATATTCTTTCTATGTGTGGGGGTTGAATAATTATACACCGTAAGGTCGCTGTTAGGTTTATGAACTGATACAAGCACAAGAGTATATAATCTGCCAGCGAGTACTAGACTACTGTGGTGTCTGTGGATAGCTGAGATACTTACCGCAAGCCATGGATAGGTGGCACTGAGAATCATGACGTCAGATGGGCTACTCGCCTGTGCTGGCTTATGTTCCACTGGCGCGAGAATTTGAATATAACAAATAATTATGAAATAGGTGGGTCTTCTGGGCCATGACATAGACCACAATGGCAAATAGTGTGAGACAATATTTGAAAACTAAAGCGAGGTAACCATCCAAGTGACACCCACAGATGGTAATGGCAATTCCTAGTAAGTAAAGTATAGATACTTGGGCCATAACTAGAATAAACCCATTGGTTTATCGGGTATACCTCATTACAACCGGACAGAGTTGTGAAAACCATATGAATATCATTGGTATACATATATCTTTTAATTATGCGTGAAATGTTAGGTGTAACGATGCCATGTTGTGACCATAAACGTAACATGCGCATAGACGATAACGCATTACCCTTGAATTCAACATATGATGAAATTCAAGTCTAAGGGTATTGAAAATCATATTGAAAGTGTAGGCACGGGTGTCGTAGGAAGAAAGTGACAGGTCATATGAGTGTCCAGAAGGCACAAGCAGATATTTGACATACACAAGAAGCGGGTTAGGGTTAACAGTTGGGTCCACTTGCTGCTGAACTATTAATATAAGCATTGTTCATTTTATGTATGTTCCAGATTTAGCACAGCAAACAATGCGAGTGTTTACGGGATTTGAGTAGGAGCAAAATTTTAAGGGAATGTTCACCTACTGTTCATACCAGAACAATGTGAATTAAAGGTTAAATAAGGAAAAATTCTTGGGCTTTGAAATGGCTGAACTGTGGAGGTTTACATCAAAAGAATGACATTGTTAGAAAGGTATCTTGGTGCTTAAGCTAGAGGTAAGAGTGAGGTGGCATGTCTGTCGGGGACAACACTGACTTCTTAAGTGCAACCTGAAAAACACTGAAGACAAAAACAGTCATAGACTGCCGAAAAAAGCGACACAAGACTGTGAGAAATGCATTGTGGGTGTGAGGAGGATATCTGTAGTGAACTGTAGGCCATTGTCAATCTAATTCCTACCAATTTAGCTGGACCTACGGACGTCAGGCTATGTGCGTGATTGACTTCTATCATTTCAAGGCTGTGATGTTGCAGTGTCCATGAAGCAAAAACCAAAACGACAACTTGAGGAAGCCCTAACCACTACAACTTGATTGGTATGGCATCTACAGGAACCTGTCTAGTTACCTTCTAAAACTTCAAACCTGTTCGCTTTCAGAAATATTATTCTTTATATTTAGTGGAGAAAGTATGAAAGCAATGGGCCTCGAAATCCTAAAGGTACTTTGATTGCTTTAGCCACTTTTTCTACTTGTCTGTAATAGAATAAGAAATAAATGAAAAGATGTGGAGTTTAAAATTCAATATATCCTAAGATTGAGAAGGGTTTAATCGAGATGGTCTTATTGAACAAATTAAGATGATAGAGTACAGTATATTGAAGTGAATTTAAAGATAGGCATATAGGAAAGCCAAGTACATTGATAGATGCATTTCTGATTAAGAATCAGTTAGTCTGATGATTTTACAAGGAGTTACGATTACGCCCCTCCCCCCCGCGTACATACAGTAGTAAGTTAAGAGTGAAACTGACATCTTTTCTGATGCCCTCCGGTAGCTTTCCTGTAGTATGGTTCTGGGTACCCACAGACAATTACACAAAGAAACTCACGTAGGCCTTATGGACTTGTAGCCAATCTGATCACTAACACCAGGACCATGATTCATAGTGTGTTTCAATGAGGCAATGGACGAGAGAGGGGGGAGGGGGAAATTATGTTACTTGATCAGAGATGAGAAAAGCAGAAATAGTGGAGACAGTTGAAATCTTGCCTAATGTCAATAACCACCACACTCCGTAACTAGTATTTAAGATGACCACAAGACAGCAGCGCGGTCACACCAAAGGGCTTCAAACCTCCCCCTTGGTACCTCACCACATCCCTGATAAAACGCAAACCCCCTCCACTTACGCCTCCTGTCAACCTGCCTTACCAGGCTGTTGACATGTAGAAACCGTCCTCCCCGCCAAAAATTCACAATTTTAAAGCCATGCTGTGTATTAACACTTTGCACACCTGATGCGTACTATGTTAATGTTACTATGTTTAAATAAATCGGCGAGAAGGGTATAGTAGGTAACAAACAGTGTACTAGAACCCTAAATGAGCTGATGGTGCCATTTGGTGATGGGGGTCTCGCAACTACCAAGTTTATTAGTAGGCATAGAGCTGAATGACAAGCATTACGCTTCCCATTGTTCATCATTTTCTTACTTGATCAAGCTCATACTTTGTTGGCTTTGCTTGCTTATATCGCTGGGTGGTTTACTAAGTAGTGATTACATTAGATCTTCTGTTCACTGGTGTTTTGTAGAGCCCTGGTAGTTTTGTGGATATTGTAGCAGAGCCAAATGTGCCAGAAGATTTGAAATCACACAGGCAAGGCCAACTATCCTACTTTGAGGGCTTGTTTAGCATATAATTCTTTTGTTTCTCTTCTCTTTATTGAGCTGATACAACCTTATGTTATGAAACAGAAAATCTGGTAAAAGAAACGCTATAATTGTGACATGTACTGATAACTTAGGTTAACTAATACCACGTACAAGAACTATAATGTAATTAGTACATAATGTTTACAAATTACAAAATCAATGCTAAAATAATTGTACTATAAAATTACCACCTCAATAATTATAAAGAATGGCTACTACATAAAATAGTGAAAATTATATAATTTCTTCCAATTGGTACAGTGATTATACAATATGGTAGCATCATGAGGATATCGGCATTACCCTCCGTCTTCCTGAAAATAATAGTATTTTTTAGTAACTAATGTGCTTGAAAGTACAGTATCAGTAAGTAGTGGTGGGCAGCCAAAAATTCATGTTTGGTATTGTTGAATTTGGCAAATTGGGAAAACTTTTTAAAAACATGCACTAAAATATAAGAGCTTACCTATTCTAACCTCTCCTGAGCCATTAAGGGCCTATAAATCACTATTAGGGCTAACAGTATATATACATAATATTTGTCATAAGGAATGTTTAAAACATTGGCCTTATCCTTTATTCTTTTTCTAGACTATAAAATTATAAGACAAAAGCGGTGAACATTTTGGTGGTTGTTACTATTTCGAATCAGTGATATGGTTATATTAAGTGCTAATTATCAATTCAGGAGGACGCGGCTGATGTAATGACACACAGCAAACTTTTCATTGTTCATTAGATGGATCACCGCTTAGAAATGCGCGATAAATTGTCATGAGTGGGCAAACAGGTAAAAAAAATATGTAATATAATTTGAATGTGTTTACAGGGACGACAGAGGACTTGATGCAAATGGGCAGAAGGTCAGCCGACTACAGGCACGGTATTTTTCATCCTCCATGCATATCAACTATGCTAGGTAAGCGTCTCTCTTGAAACCTTAAAGGAGGGCCGGGAGAACGGTTTCTCAAAGCGCACTCCTCAACACAAGTGAAATTTTTTCGTGTGAATAATCTAACGTTGGTGACTGCTTCAACTTTCATAATAGTCTCAATACTCAAGACCTGAAACCTGGGAACATAAAACAGTATTATGTTTTTTAAAAATTGAAAAATTGTGGCACCAATTTCAATTAATGCTGATGATTGAAATATTTCATCTACTTTTTCATTTTATTCTCTTATGGAATCAGAATGGAAGTATAGAGTTCCTTCATTTTCCTCAATTTAAAATTGAGTTTGAGAGTATAGTTACTGTCAAAAAAAATGCCACTTTGGCCTTCAAAATATGCACAAAATTTAGATGCAAAAATTGATAAGTCCCAAAGTTATAGGTTTATGAATAAACACAATTGAAGAAACCTTAGAACTAAGAAGATTGCACATACATAAAAATGGTGAGAATCGCTCAGAAACTGAATTTAACGGCTTGTCTCAAAGTTGAAAATCTTGTTCATGGAGAAAAATGAAGGCAAACTTCTCGACAATAAATATAGTAGTTCGAATTTATATCATATCTTGTAAGTTTTAATAAATGTTGCTTGGCATTTATACTCGAATATGTGAAAGTTGTAGATCAATATGTATTGAAATAAATTCAAGAAAAAATATTCCCCTAAAAAACAAATATAGGGATAAGGATAATGGGTATTTAATAAGGATAATAAGTATACTTTTAATAAATGATAATGCCCTCATTTGGTTCCCATTCTTCAATACAACCTAAAGAGACCAAAAATAGAGTTTGAGTGAGAGTTTTGAGTGTTGTGTGTTAAGTTGGTTGAGGAACACAGCGAAGAACTGACCACCGAAGAACTAACCTTTCACAAGCAGCAGCAACAAGAGGCAGCTGAGGAAATTTCTTCAGGGGAGGAGGAGGAGGCACTCCAGAATGTCCCTTCCTCAACAATTAAGAAGTGGTGTAGACTATGAGAAGAAATGCAAAATTGAAACGACTCGCCCAGAGCAAGCTGTAGTAGGCCGTTGCATTAACCTTTTTAATGACACTGTGATGCCTCACAAGTGTTACAACATAGGGAAAAATAAGTCTCTATAGAAAGGTTTTTAGTAAGAAAAACAAACAGTGAGCCAAAAGCAGGTCCTAGTGGTATGCAGACGAAATGTAGGAGAGTAAGTGACCCAGAGAATTCATCACTGCCTGATGTTATAATGGAAGGAAACTTCCTTCCAAACACTTAACACCTCTCCTCACCCCCCCCCCCCACCTCCTCACCATCTTCCATACGCCAACAAGAGTCGTCAATAAAGGTACGCAATAACTTGTACATACTTTAACTAAAGATTTGGGTGAATTAGGTATAAAATTTACTTTGAAGTTATTATTTTTGGGAGTGTGAAACGGATTAATTCAATTTACATTATTTCTTATGGGAAAATTTGCTTTGGTTTACGAATTTTTGGGCTACGAACCATCAATGGGAACAAATTAAATTCGTAACGGAGGGGCTACTGTATTCTTATTTTGCATTTGTGCGTCAGACAGGTGTTTGCATCTCTTTGTCACTGCATTATCCTTCAGTTCCAGTTAATAGTAGGTGTTCTCCTTATAATCAGATTTTTTTTTAATCATTTAAAGTCCATTTCTTAACATATTGGGATGAAATTTCACAATGTTGCCAAATAATTGGAGATTTGTATAACATTTTTAAGTAATTTTCATTTAATTCAATTTTTTGGGGTCTCCAGCCCCTTAATCAAGTGGGGATAAAACTATTAGGTGAGTGCCCACAAGGAAATATAATAAAACAGTTACAAAGGCAAACATGGTAATGGAAGTAGAATGATCTCCAGAAAGTTGGGACGGTGTGAGTATATTGTGCTCTACCTGTAACTGGGACAGTGTATATTGTGCTCTACCTGTAACTGGGACGGTGTGAGTATATTGTGCTCTACCTTTAACTGGGACGGTGTGAGTATATTGTGCTCTACCTGTAACTGGGACGGTGTGAGTATATTGTGCTCTACCTGTAACTGGGACGGTGTGAGTATATTGTGCTCTACCTGTAACTGGGACGGTGTGAGTATATTGTGCTCTACCTTTAACTGGGACGGTGTGAGTATATTGTGCTCTACCTGTAACTGGGACGGTGTGAGTATATTGTGCTCTACCTGTAACTGGGACGGTGTGAGTATATTGTGCTCTACCTGTAACTGGGACAGTGTGAGTATATTGTGCTCTACCTGTAACTACAAGTAGGTAATAACATTAAAGCTCTTGACAGCATTTAAATATTTAACTGAGCTTGTCCAACACCATTCAACCTCATCACTCTCCTGAAGCCTTCTCTAATAACAATTATCTTCATAAGTTGTCTCATGATTGATTAGATATCAATATATAATCAGAGTAATGATTTGTTTTTGTTTTCTACAGTATATGATTCCTGTCATTACAAAGGTGAGTCGTTTGCCTGCTCCATTAAGTTAATTGCCGTTATAGTTTCACATAATGGTTATGGAATGTACGTACTATAATGTTGCAACTCTCTTATAGGGATTACATGGAAGAGGGTCAGAACTGCAGCAGTAACGGCACCACAGGTGGAGGTGGGGAGAAACGTGCACTAGACTTGAGTCCCAGTGCTCAGGGAAACTCACGACAGCTGAGTCCAGAGAACAAGAAGCGATGTGTCCTAGATCCAATGATGGCATCATTTTCATCTTCCAAACATATTGTGGAACTTGGAATGCTTCGGGTATGTTTCTACATGTACTGTGTGGGAGGGCGGAGGGTTAATGGGTGTGTGTGTACTCTTCTGGTTGAACTTTGGCTCTTTGATCCCATCTCTCCACTGTGTGTATGTGTGTGTGTGTGGGGGGCGGGGAGGGGTGTTTAAAATATGAGGGCCATGCAAAATTTTCCATTCCATGACATCTAATAATTTTGTATTTGAATAACAATTTGGTTTTTGTTTTATTTTTATAAAGCATATTATTATCCAAACAACGAATTGGAATAATCTTAAAACTATAATGCATGTTTAACTGAGCTGGGAGAGTAATATAAGGTTTATTGTATTTAAAAATTTTCCCCTTTCTTAATAATTTCATAATGCTTTAGTTACTTTAATAGGATAGTATATCTAGCATTCCATCATTTATACTGTACTTTGTCTTTTCAATTCCTTGTGTTTAACACACACCACCTGCTCCAGCTCAACATCAAATTTTGCTCAAATGTTTTGGAAACAAAACGCTCATATACATTTTAACATTTTCGCGTCCTCGGCTTGCATGCCCCAGCCCACCCGAAGGTGGGCCTGGCGTTTCCCGTGCTTGCACACCCACACTAAAATGTGTGTACTCGTTTTCAGTTTTCTCACGTCAATTTTCATGTTACATTGTTCATCTTGGTATCAAATTGTTCGCAATAGAATTCTCTAAAGGGATTTAGAGAAAGATAATGAATTTGGAGGAAACTCAATAATTTTTTTATACCAATCCGAAAGAGATTTCAAAAGGAGGAGCATAGAGAATGTATGGAACTGGATGCCAGACCCACTTGCATACCAGAATTACAGATACAATTACACACCAAAGAGAAACTACATCTATGACAGGCAACTGCCCTAGAACAATCAGCACTGGTCAGAACAAACTCAATATGTCCACGCATAATGGGTTTGCCGAAAGTCTCCCAGTCGAACTATCCCTAATAGAGTAACCTCGTTCATCTTTGCCAATATTCAAGGACTAAAAACAAAAATAAACAACAAAGTTCAATTCATAAATGGCTTCCTCACGGAGTCAAATAAAGTATTTGGAGCTTTCACAGAAACCCATGCATGGGAATTCTTGGACAGCAAGATCTGGATTCCAGAGTATAACCTATACAGGTGTGATAGGGTAATTAGGTCACATGGAGGAGTGGGTCTGTATATTAGGGAAGGCCTTGTGTGCTCGGAGCTCCTTAAAGGTAAAATATATATACAGTGGTTTTATTAATTAAATTTGTATGAACTATGTTGGACGATATGGTGCTTGATTCTAAAGAAATTGTTAAGTTAAATAAAATATTTTGTGGGAGCTTCTGCTTGTCTTTTGCTTCACTTATGTGAAACACAAGTTTGCATTCTATATTTTCTTATGATTTATTTAAAAAAATTATTATAATTTCCAGGCAAATGGACGAGACACCCCATTCTCCATGTATGATTCGAGACAAGACACAGATTCGAAGGCAATCCGAGTGTTGGGTCAGCACGGTCTAAAAACTCTGAGCAATCGTTGCACCAGCAGGTAAGAAAAGAAGATTTGCTAAAAATCTACAAGAAATATTAGATAAAGTTATAATGTCATTCCCATTCATTTCCTTGCTTTGTCTCTTGTATGATGACTGTGACAGTGTAGGCCTTGATTGACAGTTGTGTGTCAAAGGTTTCACAGGATTTGTGTGTTTGGCAAATATTTATTGCATGTTTTCATGCCACAGTTTTCACAGAGCTGGTTTGCAGCTCCAAAAATAATTTGTTTCCCCAAATTATTTAGGAGCTCTATGCAAGTAAGAAAGTAAACACACATTATGTACTGTGTCACCTTTATGCTGGGCTGAGGCTGTTTGGTTATTGATCAACATTGAGCATTTTGTGTCTGGCAGTGTCTCTTTATCATAGAGAGACTAGAGGCAGCAGGATGTGCATATTCCCATCTACTATTCTGTTACTAAAGAGTTTGAGTGGTTGCCTACTGTGACTGCAGGGCCAGATCTTGACACAGTTGCACCTCAATATTCAGAGCGAGATAAGCAAATTATTAACAATTGCTGTCACCACCATGGAGGTCAAGACATAGCCACACTTCAAGGGTTAAGGGGAATTTTTTTTATCTACTTTTTTTCTATTCAATATCTCAATTGACTTTAATTTGGTATATACATGTATTCATCCTCACCATACACAATTTAAATTTTGTTTTTCTGACCAAGCTTCTGCTCCTAATAATTTGGCTTTGAACTGTCCATTTGGTGCTAGTGCAACAACTCCGGCCTCTTGTGCTTCCCCACCCCCGTGTAGTCATTCCAGTAGTCCACTACTTGTTCATTAAGGAATACTTTTCCGAGTCCCTTTGACTTGTCTGTGCTTTAAGTTCCCAATTGTCATCTCGTTCTACTTCTCTGTACAGTAATTACCTAAGTGTAGTTACAGGATGAGAGCTACGCTCGTGGTGTCCCGTCTCCCCAGCACTCTTTGTCATATAATGCTTTGAAATTACTGACGGTTTTGGCTTCCACCACCTTCTCACTTAACTTGTTCGAACCGTCTACCACTCTGTTTACAAAAGTGAATTTTCGTATATTTCTCCGGCAGCTTTGTTTCGTTAGTTTAAATCTATGACCTCTTGTTCTTGAAGTTCCGGGTCTCAGGAATTCTTCCCTATCAATTTTATCGATTCCTGTTACTATTTTGAACGTAGTGATCATATCGCCTCTTTTTCTTCTATCTTCTAGTTTTTGCATATTTAATGCCTCTAATCTCTCCTCGTAGCTCTTGTCCTTCAGTTCTGGGAGCCACTTAGTGGCATGTCGTTGCACTTTTTCCAGTTTGTTGATGTGCTTCTTAAGATATAGGCACCATACAACCGCTGCATATTCCAACTTTGGTCTAATAAAAGTTGTGAACAATTTCTTTAGTATTTCTCCATCCATGGAGTAGACTGTATTGTGTGTTGTGCACATTGTTTTATAATTATAATTTGCCCGAAACGCTGTGCTTATTAGTGGCTTTAGGCATAGTGTGTATTAGCTCTATCTAGAAATCCAACATTTTGTTTGTAACTCATCTTGTATGTATGTACTTTTACCTGAATAAACATTTCATTTTTTTTTTTATTTACTGTGTTGTATATTGTGATCAAGCCTCTTCTAGTTCTTCTCTTTTCAGTGTTGTAAGATTGAGTTCCTTCAGTTTATCCTTATAAATGTTAAGCTTATAAAGGCGCTGTCTTGTTTATGGTACATTACTATCTGGGCAAATTTAGAAATGTTTAAGTTTTATGGCACGACAGTGTGTGTGTGTGTGTACTCACCTAGTTGTGTTTGCGGGGGTTGAGCTCTGGCTCTTTGGTCCCGCCTCTCAACCGTCAATCATCTGATGTACAGATTCCTGAGCCTACTGGGCTCTGTCATATCTACATTTGAAACTGTGTATGGAGTCAGCCTCCACCACATCACTTCCTAGTGTATTCTATTTACTAACTACTATGACACTGAAAAAGTTCTTTCTAATGTCTCTGTGGCTCATTTGGGTACTCAGCTTCCACCTGTGTCCCCTTGTGCGTGTGCCACCCGTGTTAAATAATCCATCCTTGTCCACCCTGTCAATTCCCCTGAGAATTTTGTATGTGGTGATCATGTCTCCCCTAGCTCTTCTGTCTTCCAGCGACGTGAGGTGCAGTTCACGTAGTCTGTCCTCATAACTCATGCCTCTTAGCTCTGGGACTAACCTAGTGGCATACCTCTGAACTTTTTCCAGCTTCGTCTTGTGCTTGACTAGGTACGGACTCCATGCTGGGGCTGCATACTCTAGGATTGGCCTTACATATGTGGTTTACAAGGTTCTGAAGGATTCCTTACACAGGTTTCTGAAAGCAGTTCTGATGTTAGCCAGCCTTGCATAGGCCGCTGATGTTATTCTTTTGATGTGGGCTTCAGGAGACAGGTTTGGCGTGATATCAACTCCCAGTTCTTTCTCTCTGTCCGTTTCGTGAAGGACTTCATCTCCCATTTGGTATCCAGTGACTGGCCTCCTAGTTCCTCCTCCTAGTTTCATTACCTTACATTTACTTGGGTTGAACTTTAGTAGCCATTTGTCGGACCATTTCTTCAGTTTGTCTAGGTCATCTTGTAGCTTCACACTATCCTCCTCTGTCCTGATCCTCCTCATAATTTTTGCATCATCAGCAAACATTGAGAGGAACGAGTCAATTCCTTCTGGAAGATCATTTACGTATATCAGAAACAGTATAGGTCCAAGGACTGATCCCTGTGGGACTCCACTGGTGACTCCCCGCCACTCCGAGACCTCACCTCTCACAGTGACTCGCTGTGTCCTGTTGCTTAGGTACTTTCTTATCCAGTGGAGTACCTTTCTTTTCACTCCTGCCTATGAATATATGAATGGAATTTGACTTTTTAAGAGATTAATTACATTTATTTTATACTGCTCATGAACATTTTTAAGAGGTTTGTCATTGTCGATTGTTTGTCATTGGTTTGTTTTTATTTATCTACAAAAATGGCACAGTACACACAGGAAGTTCATTGTACACACAAGTCTGGCAAAAGTTACAAGACAACAAGGTTTACCACGTAATACTAAATTTAATTAAATGTAAACAAGTTTAGATTGCAAATTATATCAGCCTGAATTAGACACATGTCTAAGTGCACAGCTGTTTCACATCCATAGTATAATTTCTACATTTCTTAATCCTGCCTATGGCTCTAGTCTCACTTTTTTCATGTATCATCCTCATTGGTCCATGTTTGCATGTAGTTGATGCCAGGTTTTAAAATTCCTTAACCTCTTACAATGCATCACCACTCATTTCAGTCATATATTCTACCACATCTTGTGTATATGTATTCTGTAGGGTAAAGAGAGTCATCACTTCATTGATGCAGCTTGCATACCACCAGCCAGCTCACAATTAATGGCTTTCTGACACCTGCAGACAAGTGAGGCTACCGGAGGAGAGTCGTGTATCATCAGCCCAGGACCATCCGATGGAGACCCTTCGGACCGTTCAGGGTCTCACACTCCTCAGAGCACTCGTGGCGATAGTTCCAATAGTAGTGGAGCTGTAGGAAATGGAGGCACGGCCAACACCTCCCGCACCTCAACCCCAAGGAACCCTACCCCACCCAGACCCACGCATGTAATATCCTTAGAGGCATATAAAGCTGAAAAGGCAAAGGGTCAACAGAGACTAAAGAAGATGTTGGGGATGCTCTTCCATGTTAAAGGTGTTATTTGTGTGTTGGTTTATGCCTCTACTTGTATCCTATGCAGTTACATCCTGTTTGAATAGAACAATTCAATCTTAAGTTATTATTCATGTTTTTTTTATTATGACTTGTATTAATGCAAATAAAAGAATAATTGTTTGTGCATATTTTGATGCCAAAATAACTTTGAAACAATACATTTGTGGCATGACAGGCTGGTCTAACGACTACACCACTATGCTTATCACCAATGTTACAACTATTTTTTTTTACCAAGTATTTGCACTAGAATTAAATCAAGCAGTTGCATTTGGACTTCTCTTGGTCAGTTTTATTCAAGCAGGGTTTTACTGTATTGTATAAATTAAAATTTTCACAGCTTTAAAAGTAGCAATTTTCATACTGAATTGCAAAGGTCAAATTTTTATTCATTTGTACACAAAAAGTCTTGTTTACATTGAACAAATTCATAAATACTGTATATAGGACACAACAATAAATTTAAGATGTAGTTTAATTTGATCAAGCTTGTTTCAAAAAGATAATATAAGTTGTTGTTTGCAGAGGGTGAAGAGCCTCAAACATCCAAATCCGGCGAGTCAACTCCAAGTGCTTCAGGCTCTGCTTTTACATTGGTCGTACCTGCATCAACTTCTGCAAGTTTAGCTCCGTCACTTACATGGAATTCAAACCTTACGAGTTCCTCTGTAACCTCAGAACCTTCAATTGCTACCACAGTGACTGGAGGGCTTGGAACAGTTTTATCATCTAATTCATTACTGACGAATAATGCAACTGAAGAGAACACTTCATCATCCAACACTGTTGCTCAAACCTCCTCCTCTGAAGGAACTAATAATGACGTTTCTGCTTGCTTTACAGTCTCTCTCAAACCGTCTAGGATCTCGGTAACAGCCAGCAAAGATGACAACTCTGGCAATAAAGATAATGTAAAAATAAGAGAAAGTGATAAGGAAAGTGATGTGACAATTACTGCAATGCTAAAGCTTCCTTTGGCTGCCAACGATAGTGCAGATGATGTTAAGGATAAGGAAAAAGCTAATGCAGAAAGTACCAATAAGAATAGTAAAGAAAATGTAACTAATTTATTTTCTCACTCCAAAAAAGTATCTTCAGATGCACCTACATCTTCATCACTAGTAGAGTTCTTGAAAGCAACCTCATCGGCAAAGAATGGGACAGTTCCTACCTTGTCTTTATGCGGAAATTCTCCTTTAGAAAACAAAGCATCTACAACGACAACATCTCCAACTGTTTCTGAGCCAAGCCAGTTCCCTAGAACTTCACCACTTACTCCTCCATCTGGTAGAGCTGTTAGCCAAGAAAGTGCAGGGCCATTCTCATCACCCCAAACTTCAGCCTCGCCTTTGTCAATGTATTCCTCTGCTTTTTCTCCAACGACGTTGTCACTAAAATACCCCCAAGCTGTAAGCTCTGTTGCAAATACATTTAGTTTCAGTGCACCATGTACAACAAATTTAATAAAAAATTTATCAAACACAGTTGAAAATGATGCTTCGGCAGCAATGTCTGAATCTGGTTATACGAGTATGCCTCCCGACAGTCTTCGGCATAATTTTGGTGTTGTCTCAAGTAGTAGTAGTATTACTTCAACAGGAAGTGTTATGTCAAGTGGCTTCTACAGTAACAGTGCTGCTCCTCCTCCTTATGCATCAACAATCACAACACAAGTTGGATCTGCACCAGTGAATACTTCCACCATAGGATCTGCTGCTGAATCCTCATCCAACTCTACAGCTGGAGTATTTGCTTTTGGTAGTGGCATTAATGCCTCGAATATTCAGCAGGCTCCTTTCCTCTTTTTCGATTCTAAGAAGTCCACTTTTTCAAATGATTTAACTACTGGGAGTGCAGTTCCTACTCTTGGGTTTTCATTTAGTAACTCCCAGACTTCCTCCTCAGCAACACTGCCATTTGGATCTGTTGGAACCACGCAAGTAACCCCATCTTTGTCATCAACAAGTTATGGAAGCACCTTAAATTTTGGCAGTCAAATGGGAACAACAACTGCTACAGCACCAACAGCCTTTAGTTTATCTACATCTGTTTCGGGCTCATCACCTTTTGGTACAACATCAGGTGTTGCTGCTCATCCTACATTTAGTTCAACAACGACAACTACCACTAGTACTACTGCTGCTACTGCTGGTCCTGCTACTGTTGCAGCTGTGACAACTCAGGCTTCTTCATTTACCTTTGGACAGACCATGGCATCTCCATCAACCACAACTGCAACTACTTCACCCTTTGCATTTGGGTCTGCAACTACACAAGTAGCTTCAGGAACATCAGCCTCTCTCTTTCAGTTTGGCAGAGCAGCTGCACCAACTACTACAGTTGTACCTCCTCAGCCATTTGCCCCTTCTGTAGCAAGCACACAAAGCTCAACAGCTACTTCTCCCTTGTTTCCTTTTGATACAAGTGGAACAAACACAGCAGCTTCAGTTGTACCAATAGCTGCAACTTCTACTCCATCATTTACTTTTGGCCCTCCAAAAAGTAACACAACAACTCCAACATTTGGTGCCACTACAGATACATCTGCCAAAGTTGCAGCGCCATCTAGTTTCAACTTTTCTTCAGTGCCAACTGCAACCACGACATCTGCACCATCAACAGGTTTCACGTTTGGTCCTCCAACTTCTACGCCATCTACTGGATTTCAGTTTGCCCAATCAGCTACATCTCCCTCAAATAATATAAAATCCAGTGGCCCATATCTGTTTGGCAACAATACTAGTAAGACCCCCAGTTTTGGTGCTAGCTCTGCCTCTCCATTTAGCTTTGGAGGAAGTACTCCTAATGCCCAATCTTTTGGAACTGTGCCAAATCAAGGCTTTGGTGCTCAAACAACAAGTACTTCAACATTTGCAACATCAACCCCAAGTTTTGGAACTTCAACAGTTAACCCTGCATCTCCATTTGGATCATCTAATGCCTTTGGAGCAAGTTCCCCAAATTCATCATTTACTCCCAGCTTTGGAGCTACACCTAATGTCAACAAGACGAACAATAGTGGCGGTAATCCTTTTGGTGTACCAGGAGCTGCAACACCATCATTTGCAAGCACGGGAATGCAGGGTGCTGCGCCAATATTTGCAGCCACTAGTAAGCCAGTCCAGGCTCCAAGCTTTGGTAGTTCAGGCACAACTGGCGGATTTGGTTCATCACAAACGTCCTCATTTGGAACACCAACCTTTGGTAATGATAAAAATGTGGCTGATAAAGGATCAGCTTTCCAGTTTGGTCAAGGGGCTAATAGTACTCCATCATTTGCTACAAGTCCCCCAACATTTGGAGGAGTTACAAGTCCCCCAACCTTTGGAGGGGCTACCAGTCCACTATCATTTGGAGGAGCTACAAGCCCCACAGCATTTGGTTCTGGAGCGTCTGCTACTGGTGCTCCAGGTGGTCCAGTATTTCAGTTTGGTACAACAAATCCTCCATCATTCAATGCAGGTTGGTGGCAATACATTTTTCATGTGTCCTTTCATACATTGGCAACTGTTAAAAGCATTTTCAGTGTCAGAATAGTGATAGTGGAATATTTGTTTAATGTGTGCAAGAGAAGATTATTCACCCCTTTGCTGTGGAAAGCATTTCGGGTCACTTAATGGGATTGTATCCACATTTTCAAAACATGATCCAAGTATAGGTAGCTAGGAAAAAAAGCTTATACCTTCTATTATAGTCGTTCATATGCTATAGAAAGGAAGACAAGTTTGGATCTGGTAGCTGCTGTCGTTTGTCGACATCTGAAAATGAGATGGCATGCAGTAGGTAAAAAAAAAAAAATTGGACTGTCTCCTGCAAACCCCACACCTGCCTCACATCTATTTCAAGCTTGGTTTTTAATGAATGCATGAGATGACCTAGGATGCAAGTTCAATTTCACCATCCTGCTTCAAAGAATTTCTTATATATATCATGTTTTAATGATACAATACAATACAATACAAAGGCAAGCATTTGCCACTAACACACACCACCTGCCAAGTCCATTCACCAGCACACCTTCCCACTCAAAAATACGTTCCCAGTCTTTCGTATAGCTTGTACCAACAAAATGCTGAAATGAAGACACTGTTTTCTGATCAATAACCTTGCCCTCATGTAATTGAACAACATCTTATCTGGGGGGAGCCCCTATGGCTCCCCGGAGCTATCCAGGCTGGTAGGGATAGTCCTAACTTTTTGGCATCAGTCGATGTGGGTGGAGTTCTAGGCCTACCGGGGACAACGGCCAGAACCTGGCCCCCTCAGAGAGGCATGAGGAGCAATGGCCCATAGAAATGCATATGTGATGTTGGAGCATTCTATATCTGCCATCAACCGGGACATGCACCCAGAAAGGTAAGCACCTCAAAACAAACCCCTATTCTGGTGAAACCATAAGGAAATAAGTGGACAGAACTCCCCAATTGAAAACGAGCAAATGAGTATGACGTCACACGAGCCGTGCTGCATGTCTGCGCAGCTCCTCCCTCCCCTCCCCTCCCCTCCCCGGGAGGGGGAAGGGGAAGCCCCAGAACCCCGCGCAGGCGATCCACGCCTCAGTTCCTCGCTGATGGGGGTTTGATGTGGTCCTTGGCTCTGGGGTTGGTCACTTCGGGTGATTCGTCTGCTGAGTTCTCAGGGTTTGGCTCTCCTGGCGGTTCACATCCGGGCGGGTGTCCAACGTCCTGGGGGACTGCCTGTCCCGGTTCGTTCCCCTGTCCACGGAATGGACGGTCGATGGCGACTCATTCAGTTCGCTCTGTCTAAAGTTTGGGTACCCGAAGGTGGACCTCTTCGCATCGGCGAGGTCGAGGCGTCTTCTGGTATATGTGGTGCCCTTCCCAGACCGCGAGGCTGTCGGGATCGATGCCTATCGGCGGGACTGGTCGAGGTGGGGTTCCTGTACCTCTTCCCTCCAGTTCAGCTGTTGCTCCAGGTCCTGGCTCGCTTGGAGATTTACCAGGGATGAGTAGTCCTCTTGGCCCCGTGGTGGCCAGCCCAGCTGTGGTTTCAGGCTCTGCTTGCCCGGTGTCTGAACCCGGAGGTTTTTCCACGGCTCCGCCTCTTTCAGGAGATCGGCCCAGTCCGTTACGAGACTGGTTCACTCTTCTCCTCGAGTCTTCGTGTTTGATATTTTTTATTCGAGTTTATCACCATTTATATGGTGATCATGTGGCTTCATTGATGGTGTCCCACCTGCGGCAGTGTGAAGTTTCCTGGTGGTCCTTCCGTTTCTTTTTGACTCTTCGTCATTGTACAGTGGGGCCTCCACTTACGATGGTAATCCGTTCCCAGAGACGTATCGTAAGTCGAAACTAATTTTCCCATAAGAAATAATGGGAATTAAGTTAATCCGTTCCACACTCCAAAAAAATTACCTGACTTCAAAGTAAATTTTATACCTAATTCTCCCACATCTTTAGTACAATGGGGCCTTGACTTACGATGCTAATCCGTTCCCAGAGACAGATCGTAAGTCGAAATATCGTAAGTCGAAGCGATTTTTTCCATAAGAAATAAAGGGAATTGAATTAATCCGTTCCCCACCCTCCAAAATATTAACATCTTGAGGTTATCTTGAGATGATTTCGGGGCTTTTTTTTTTTAGTGTCCCCGGCCCGGTCCTCGACCAGGCCTCCACCCCCAGGAAGCAGCCCGTGACAGCTGACTAACACCCAGGTACCTATTTTACTGCTAGGTAACAGGGCATAGGGTGAAAGAAACGCTGCCCATTGTATCTCGCCGGCGCCAGGGATCGAACCTAGGACCACAGGATCACAAGTCCAGCGTGCTGTCGCTCGCCGACCGGCTCCCTACATACAAATACATTTTATACTGAATACAATGTTTTTTCTAACTACAATACAGTACCAAAGTTTCGCTTACCTTTATGGAGGCTCTTGATGGCGTATGGAAGATGGTGATGAGGGGGAGGAGGAGAGTTGTTACTGTTTGGAAGGGGAGTCCCTTCCATATCACATCAGGCAGTGATGCTTTCTCTGGGGTACTCTCTCTGTCCTACGTTTTGCCTGAATACCACTAGGACCTGGTTGTGGTTCAGTTCTTATTTGTCTCACTACAAATTTGTCAAGACATTTGTTTTTCCCTTCGTTTTAACATTTGTCTGTAATGATGCATCACAGTGTCATTGAATAGGTTAAGGCAATGACTTACTGCAGCTTGATTTGGGTGAGTCGTTTCAGCAAAGGTTTGCAATTCTTCCCATGCTGCACATATTTTCTTAATTGTTGAGGAAGAGACATTCTGTACTCTTGTTTCTGCTCTATGGTCATCCTTACATGGGTTTTCATATGTTGAGCCTTACCACTGACTTTCCTGGGACTCATGGCGTGATATATAATAATTACTTTAATGTTCAAAATGCAAAAAATCACCACAGAAGCGGAATTTTTTATAGGTGCGATCGTCACCAAGCGGGCAGCTGTAGTAAACTGAGGCAGGTCGGCCGCGTGACCGGGAACCACGCCCTCAGTCGACCCGAACGTGTACCAACAAATAACGGAAGTCGACGACACCATCGGATGTCATCACATTTTTCGATGAAATTTACATCGTAACTCGAAATTATCGTAAGTAGGGGCAATCGTATGTCGAGGTGCCACTGTACTATACTAACATATGTACAAGTTATTGCTTATCTTTATTGATAACTCTTGTTGGCGTATGGAAGACTGTGAGGAGGAGGAGGAGAGGTGTTAATGTTTGGAAGGAGAGTCCCTTTCCATTATAACATCAGGCAATGATTGTTTTTCTTTTTTCAAATTTTTTTCAATTTTTTTATTTTATTTTTATAGAAATGGAGCAGCCTACCTGACATCCACTGAATGAACCTTTTAGAAAAAATTTCTTTTTTCAATTTTTTTTTTTTAATTTTTTTTTTAAATGGAGCAGACTACATGACATCCACCTTTTGTTCCTTTTAGACATTAAAATGAACCTTTTAGACATTTTTTATTTTTTCAATTTGTTTAAATTTCTTTTATTATTTTTTTTTTTTAATAGAAAACTAGCATTACCCAGCCACGCATTGCTGTGGTTCAGTAACGCATGTGCGTTGCTGAACCTTCCCTGTCCCCCAGTCCTCCCTACCATTCCCCCCTCACCAGTCTCATCGGCCTCCCAACCATTCCCCACTCCACCATCCCCTCGTCCTCCCCACCATTCCTCACTCCACCGTCCCCTCGTCCTCCCCACCATTCCCCACTCCATTGTCCCCTCATCCTCCCCACCATTCCCCACTCCACCATCCCCTCTTCCTTTCCACCATGCCCCACTCCCCTGTCCCTTTGTCCTCCCCACCATTCTCCATTCCCTATCCCCTCGTCCCCACCATCCCAAACTCCCCCGTCTCCTCGTTTTTCCCCACCATTACCCCCTCCATTGTCCCTTCATCCTCCCCACCATCTCTCACTTCCGTCCCCTCGTCATCCCCACCATTCCCCACTCCCTCATCCGATACCTTCCCAAATGATCTGATGGGAATATCAGATCACTTGATGTTCCCATCACTGAAATATAAGAAAAGCAGTTAAAAGGAATGAAAATATGAAAAATGAAAAAAATTAACTATACACACGAAATGAAGGGTATTATAAACACACAGCTCAATTCCAATGGAATTCACACAAAATAATTAAATAAAAATGAAAATATATCAAAATCTATGAAAATTTAATTTGTCAATGCAATCAGAAACATTGAAATGGAATTGTAACATATTTAGTATAGCATGTGTGTTGCTCTTACATGCAACAGATGGTACTGTTTTTCAAGAAAAGCATAGTTTTACCTGTCACAGGTGTGACATCTATACTTATATTTGCGAAATGAACGGTATGGTAAACAACACAGCTCAATTCCAACACAATGTCACACAAAATAATTCAATAAAAAATCAAATAAATAGTAATCTGTGAAAATAAAATTTATCAATGCAATCGGAAACATTGAAATGGAATTCGTGATATATTTAGTATAGAGTGCATGTTGCTATTGTGTGCAACAGATGGCGCTGTTTTTCAAAAATGCATGTTTTTACCTGTCACAGGGGTGCCATCTATATAGTAGGTATATAAAAAGATGCGCCTATTCGAATGCAACGTTGTGTCAAAATTTTAAAGCAATCGGTGAGGAACTTTCGGAGATTACAGCATGTGTTGCTCTTATGTTTAACAGATGATGCTGTTTTTTTTTTTTTTAAACATGTTTTTTCCTGTCACAGGTGAGGCATGTATATAGTAGATATATAAAAAGATGCACCTATTCGAATGCAACGTTGTGTCAAAATTTCAAAGCAATCAGTAAAGAGGTTTCAAAGATTTCCCTTACATGAAAAACACAGTTTTTCAGAAAAAGCATGTTTTTTTACCGTCACAGACGTGACATCTATATAGTATGTATATAAAAACCTGGCCAGATGTGAATGGAACGTTATATAAAAATTTCAAAGCAATCGGTGAAGAACTTTCGGAGATTAGCGGTTATGCACAAACGAACATTTCCATTTTTATTTATATAGATGTAGCAGCCTACCTGACATTCACTGAAAGAACCTTTTGGACATTTTCTCTTTTTTTCAAATTCTTTTCAATATTTGTCTGTAGTGATGCTTCACAGTGTTATTGAAAAGGTGAAAGCAACTGCCTACTGCAGCTTGATTTGGGTGAGTCGTTTCAGCAAAAGTTTGCAGTTCTTCCCATGCTGCACACATTTTCATAATAAATGAGGCAGGGACATCTACATAAACAACCCTCATACCATTTTCATGTTTACGAATGATCTCTTGTTTTTCCTGTGGTCATCCTCACATGGGTTAGGTTGAACCTTACCACTGATTTTCTTGGGACCCATGGTGTGATATATAATGATTACTTCTATATTAAAAAAAACAAAAAATCACCAAAATAATGGAATTTTTTACAAGCATGATCGTCGCTAAGTGGGCGGCTCTGGTAAATTGAGGCAGGTCTGCCCGCGCGACGAGGAACCGTGCGCTTGGTCAACCCGAACGAGTATCAACGAATATCGTTAGTCGATGACACTATCATAAATCGAGTCGCATTTTCTGATCAAATTTATATCGTAACTCGAAATTATCGCTAGTCGGGGCAATCATAAGTCAAGGTGTCACTGTACTTCGCTTTCAGTTCGGGTGGTGTGGTCCTTTCTCTCCTGATTGTTCCAGGACTGTCATCTTATGCCGAATACTGTCACCTCATATCGTGCAGCACTGGCGGAGCCGAGTCAGCTTGCTTTTGTTATAGATGTTACGTCTGTGCCGTTTCGCAAGCTGTCTCGTGCGTTGTTTCACCTCCGGCCTGCTCATGTGCTGCCTGAGCCGTCCTGGTCTTTGGACAGTGATATCTCTCTTTTTCCTCGGTTTGTTTTGGCATGTTTGGTTCACGATTGTTTTTCGAAGGCTCTCTTTTTCCTGTTGGCATTGACCTTTAGGGGTCGGGTCGGGAAGCTTCATGCTCTCCTCCGGCGCAGGGGTAGGTTTGTTCGTCTGCAGCCGTCTCCTTCTTTTCTGGGGAAGAATGAGACTACTGCTTTCCAGAGGGATCCTTGGGCTGTTGATGCTTGGTTGGTCAGGCCAGGGTGCATCATGTGTTGTGTCCGGTTGCGGCCCTCCGCCGTTATTTGTGCGCCACGACTTCTGTGTCTGGGGACGCGCTTTGGGCTGATCCGGTTTCCCTTCTTCCCTGTTCGCGGGTACGGGTCTCTTGGGTCGTCCGCAGGGTTGTTAAGTCTTGCCAGCCTGCGGTCTATCCCTGTAACCATGACGTTCGTAAGTTCGCTGCTTGTGCTGCCATCTTTGGTAACATGTCCTGGGGTGACATTCAGGCGCGGGGTTTTTGAAGGTCGAACAGGGTCCTGGCTGCATGCTACCTCGTTAACGTTCCTGGGCCTAGTCGGGCCTGTGTCACTTTGGGTCGGCAGCTGCAGCCTGTCTCGACTTCGAGTTGAGTTGTGGAGCACCGACCGCCTCCCAAGTCCCTTTCTTTCCTTAATCTTTGGTGAAGTATCTCCGGGGAGCCGTAGGGGGCCCCCCCCCATAAGACCAGCATTGAATGTCATGAAATGACATTTTCTGGGTTAGTCCGGGAGGCTCCCTGGCGACCCTCCCTCCCTCCCTCCGGTCGGTGGTTTTAGCGTACAGTATTTTGATATACAGCCTCGGAAGTGAGGTGTGGATCTCCAGCGCGGGGGTCTGAGGCTCCCCTTTTCCCCTCCCAGTGAGGGGGGGGGGAGCTGCGCAGACATGCGGCATGGCTCATGTGACGTCATGCTCGTTTGCTCGTTTTTAACCGTTGTGTGGCTCCGGGCTATTTAGCATTTGTCACCCACAGGCGCATACCACAAAAAAAAAATTCTAAACCTGTTAATTTGTGTTCTCTGATGATAGGAAAAATAATAAAAAAATTGTAAGTGGCATATATTGCCCGCTATAGGGTGGGGAAGTCTGACAAAAAACAGGCGCTGACTCAGTGTGCGTCCCAAACGGTCTGTTGCTTGCCAGCTGTCAGGCAGGAGTGGCCACAAAGAGATAATTACCTAATTATTTCAATGTCTCTGATTTTTTGCTGTAATATTATTCAATAGTGTGTAGTGTGATATATTTATATAATAAAATGAGTGAATCATCGCTGTACTCAAAAATATGGTGTGCATATTGTTGATTCAATTATTATGTTCATCAAGCAGTGAACAAATACTTTGTCAGTTATTACACTATATACATGGGTTATATATAAGTATCTGCATGTTTTGTTCACCATAACGAACCACTAAGTTGCTATTATGAGTCAAAAAGCAACGAGGAGTGACTGCCACACACCAGCCAGCCACTCGCTGCCACTCACTCCCTCAACACCTCACTCGCCCACATTCTCCTCCCACCATACTGTTTTTGCTTTTATTCACTATATACAGATGTTATATATAAGTATCTACATTCGTGTTCACCATAACGAACCACTAAGTTGGCATGCTCAGTGGCAGTGGCAGCCCGCCACTGGCTGCTACTTCCTCCCTCCGTCAACTCACCTGACTCACCCACATTCTCCTCCCACAATGCTGTTTTTGCTTTTATTCACTATATACAGACATTATATATAAGTATCTACATGTTTTGTTCACCACAACTGTACAACTAAGTTGATATAGTTAGTTCAGGCACTAAGAGACATCGCTACGCACAGTCAGGTGGCGGCTGCTTCCCTCACACATTCAAGGTCAGATGCACTAAACTTTCACCCCCAACAATACTGTTTGTGGTATTATTATCCTATATACAGATGTTATATATAAGTATCTACATGTTTTGTTCACCATAACTGTTCAACTAAGCCGGTATAATGCCCAAAGAGCATAGTGGCCACCCCTACCAACATGACAAATCATGCAGATGTTGCCACACAAATCACCAAAATGACTTCTCCCCCACACTCCTTTTGCTGTTATTACGCTGTATATACACGTTATGTATAAGTATCTACATTCGTGTTCACTATAACGAACCACTAAGTTGGTGTGCCGAGTGGCAGTGGCAGCCCGCCACTGGCTGCCACTCCCTCCCTCCCTCACCTCACCTGACTCGCCACCATTCTCCTCCCACCATACTGTTTTTGCTTTTATATACAGACGTTATATATAAGTATCTGCATGTTTTGTTTACCATAGCGAACAACTAAGCTGGTATAGTGAGTCCAGACAGTAAAAGGTGGTCACACACAGTCAGCAGACAACACTACCTCCCTCCCCACCAAGATTACTCCTCCCACTACAGCGCTAATTATCACAACAATCCTGCTATTATCAGAATGCTGGTCATTTTTATCTCAGTCAGGGGTCTTCTGTAATAATACCATCGCTAAATAATAGCATGAAAATGTATATTATGGCATTTTTAGGTGATGCTGTGGTCACAAGCTGAACAGCAGTGCTGTGAACTCATGCTGCGTGCGTCAGGCTTGGTAGCTCACTCAATACTGAGGCCCCTCACACCCAGGAATTTGGCCCACGATTTTTTTTTAAATGGCGTCTGTTTACAAGAGCCCTGATGAAGGTGTGGTGAACCCCGTGTATCCGCGGGCTGTTTAAATCTTGCGTAGTACTCCAATACATCATATGATGTGGAGCGCAAGTTACTGCAAGTCACTGAACACATCATATGATGTGTTGTGCAGTTAAAGGGTTAATTGAGGAAGTTCTGTCTACTTGTTTTGTTATTTTTGTTGGTTTCACCAGAATAGGGGTGTGTTTTGAGGCAGCTTACCTTTCTGGGTGCATGTCCTGGTCGATAGCAGATTTAGAATGCTCCAACATCACATGTGCATTTCAATGGGCCATTGCTCCTCGTGCCTCTCTGAGGGGGGCCAGGTTCTGGCCGTGGTCCCCGGTAGGCCTAGAACTCCACTCACATCGAATGATGCCAAAAGTTAGGACTATCTCTATCAGCCTGGATAGTTCCAGGGAGCCTCCAGGACTCGCCCAGAAAATGGTGTTTCATTACATTCAACGCTGGTTTTTTAAATAATCTTTAGTGTTTTTTCTTAGCTAATTTTCAAAACCACTGTAAATGTATTTTTCTGTTAACCATAACTTTATTTTGTTTATTTTGTATTCAATATTATGTCAGTAAGTTTTAACTATTGTTGGGTAGTAATTATTAATATGCTTTTTATTTCAGGTAACACCGCAAATCCTAGGAGACCCAGAGCCCGTGCTCCGAGGCGGCATCATCGTTAATGAGTGCAAACTTTCTACATTGAAACTCTAGATCAGAATGATTATAAGATTAGAAAGAAAAAAAAAGTGCTTATTTATCTTCAATTATATAGCTTCTTAAACCCATGAACTTCTGGTTGGTGCCATTGTATAAGATGCCAATCAGATGTTGATATTCTGTACATAGCTATTAGCACATTTTAAATTAAGGCATATATTAAGATCTGTATTTAATGTGTAATCTACAGTCATACTGTAAGGTGATGCAGATCATTACTACAGGTTGGTGCCATGAAAATTGTTTGCTGATCAATCGTAGATACATATTTTGAAATAATTGTGATCTTGGCTTTTAGTATAAAATATATCATCTTATGGTCGGCTGTCTTACTACCCTATAAATGGCTAAGCTAACTGGAGCCATTTAATTAGCTCCAATCAGCTAATTGGAGCTGATTAGAGCCATTTAAGGGTTAATAATTTTTTTTTATCCAGATAAGACATCTTTTTCTGTACAGAAAGGGGTCAGGCAAAATGATCTACATTTGACAATAGCTTTTTTTTTTTCTTCCCCCCTGCAATTATTTCATTTCTAGACGTGTCTTGGTTGTGCTCCCTCATTAAATGTATTTCCACTTAGTGTTTTTTCATCTGCAGTATTCTTCCTTGCATTTTTCTCTAGATATCTATACCTTAATACAGTACTGAACTCTATAAAGTGAGCGCACACAAACATATACCATTTGAAATCGAGTTGTTGAACATAAAGTAGAATATTTTTCTCGTTTTACTTCAAGCCAAGAACATTAACTTTGGATTATTGGAATTGTTATATTTTTTTAGTTTTACAAAGGTGGAGCCATTTAGTTATTGCTTTGCTCATTTATGAGCTTGAACAGTTCTTTCAAAAAATCTGTGGTCATTTTAAACTAAATTTTGAAATAATGCACAAAACTGTGGTAAATGGCTTTCAGGTTTTTATCCTGCAGCTATCTTTCATTTTATGTAGGAGTTTGATACTGTGGTCAGACTTGAAAAAGAAATGCTTGTACATTCTCACTGAGAAACTTGTACGTGTTTTTTTTTCTGAATTATCATCATGGTATTGTTTGTATGATATTTATTAATGACATGTAAGTTATGCTATATTCTGTAAATAACACAAGTAAGACTATGTATATAAATAACATTAATAATGGAAACAAATAAGTGTATGCAATGAAAGCACAAGATTAGTTAAAAAGCTGTTTGTGTTATTATTACCATGTGACAGTGAAACATGGGAAATCTTTTTCTTATTTTTTTTTTCTCCTGCAAATCTCCTCACAGCTTTGTGTATCCATGGCTCAACAGCAGTGCCTGCAATCTTTAACCACAAAACTCGACATGTTAAATTGGATGCTTGGACAATAAAGCAGTCATATGACAGCATAAATTTCCTCTGAGGTTATCAATATTGTATTGGATTTCAGATTGTTATATGATATAAAATGTCATTTTTTATTCTCCTCATCCTTTTTATCCTCTTCATTTTCTGCGACTATTTACTCCTTTCTTCCAGCCATCACATGCTCTCATTTCCTATGCCGTGCTATGGACGTCAGCGGAGTGGTATGCTATACAGCAACATCAAAAATATAATTGCCTTAGGAAGTATACACTATGATGTAAAAAAATACACTGTAAACAAAACAACGAAAATTAGAGAGTAGATTAAAAGTTAATGATTGGAAAAAAAAAGTCTGCAAGGTATTGTAGAGTTTGTGAATGCCACATAATAAGATTTTTGCATTTAAAGAGTAGCCAAAGAAATGAATCATCGTAGAGTTGTTCCATGGGTAATAGGTCAAGTCATCGTATGTCTTTAAATTTTTTGTTTTACTTAATCTCGGTTCATACTGCCAGGATCAATTTCCTACTACCTAACATAGACAATGAATGTTATTTATAGTGTTTCCATCAAATAATGCACTTTAGAATCCAGAACCTTCATGTGTATTATATTTATGTTAACGCCTGAACTTTAAAGTGTAACATATGAAACTCCAGGCTGTCAAATGATCTAATATGCTCTCTCCTCCCCATGATCAAATACCCTTAATCTATATAAGGCCAATGTGGTTACAGTAGTAGTTAAGCTTTTGAAATTTATTTATACTTAATAAATGAAGTATTATGGAATTTTCCGTGCTTAAGATACACGTGCCTTCACCCCTCATAGTTATACAGTACTGTGAACTAATGTAAAGTGAGCCAAGGCATTCCTGTCTTATTTGGAGATCTTGTGTATAAGAAGACATGTCATCATAAAGTATAAACTTAGAAGGCTCTCAGGATGTGATGATCTGGGCAACTGATTCATATGTCAATGTTAGGACAGAAAATTATTTGGCCTTGTAAAGTATACAAGAAGACTATTTCTTGCTAAATATTTCATCATTGGTGCGTGGAAGCTTTCATACCTTTAGTAGATCTTCGGAGTTCTGTCACTAATAATTATAAACTATATGAAAACTGGACCCCTCGTTTGGTTATATATTTTAAGAAAACGTCTAACTAATAATGTTAATTGTTCAATGGCTGTGCTGAATGATATCAATGTTTGTCCAGTTAACATGTAGCAAATATAAACAGTGTAACAATGAACCAGCTGGATTATTATAGCAAGGAAATTTCATTGACTGTCTTGATTCCATATGGTTCTTTACACTTAAATATATAGTAAGTAGGGAAAAATTGATTGTATATCTTGCTCTATTATTTTGTGCCACTTGGTCTTAACATCATGCAGTGAGTATCATATTTGTATTTGTTGAAGATTAATTTATGTACATTATGTATAAAGCACCACTAAGTGTAACAGGATTAGCCAAGATTACATCTTGGGACAATGACAAAGTTTTAACCAGAGAGCAGGAGGAATATTATTTTGGAGTCGGAAGAATGTATGTTTATTAAATGAGATTTTTGGGAAAAGTGGGATTAGTGTTTCAAGCTTCACACAGCACAGAGCTAGTCACCTAATGCTAATGCTTTGACTGCCCAATCCTGCCTTACCCAAAACAATAGGAGAGCACTTTAAACAGAAAGGTTATTTTTTTTCTTTTTTACTGGCCTCTAATGTTTGTATTTAAAATTTATAATTATTCCTTTTCTCACATTTTTAGCAGGATTATTAAGGCAAATGAAGTGTGATTTAATGATTGTTTCGGTACCATGTGACTTGCTTGCTTCCACCTTGTGACCACAAACTTCTCAACCAATATTATACAGTACTGTACATAACCTGAGATGGATATAAAGAATACGTTTTCAATTCATCATATTGTTGAGTCTAATATGACTGATCACACAATGGTTTTTGACCAAGATGAACGAGTTTGTAAATGTGCATATAATGTATATTTGAGCTCATTTTTAATCGTTCACTGAATTACAAAATGTTCGAAGACAAATGATAGAAAAATAATGCACTATAGCATTATCCTAATCTGTTTGTATTGTGGATATGTGCATATTTTACAGTTGGACAATTGTATAGTATTTTATCAAGTTAAAAAAATAAAAAAAAATTGACCCACTTGACTTTCTGTAGCTAAAGTATGTGGACCTACATATGATACCATTTGTAATGTGGTCTTTGCAAATACAATTAAACTGAAAGTATCAAGTCCAGTGTTTTACCTTTTGCCATTTAATGTATTGGTTTAGGTACATGTTTGTGTAAATGGAAATAGTTTATTGCATGGTGCCAAACAATTGTAATTTTGTCACTCGGGGGTACAGGTTGTTTAGAGCGAGCTTGCTAGTGGGGTGTATTTATGGCCAGATACGTTTACTCACTGCGTGATATGGGCAAGGTTTCTTTGTATTATACTTGTATCAGTGGGCTTTGTTTTGAGAAATCTTCAGAGACCTGTGCACAAGTGTTTCTCAAGGTGAATGTAATGATGCCACCTGATAGTCACTAAAGATAATCTGTTGGAGACTTGTTGGGTTGGCAGTGTTACATATTTTATAGCTATTTTCATAGGGGTGAATTTGTTCCAAATATTAGCTTATAACTGAAAGCTTAATAATCAGTCCCAAAGCAAAGACCCAATATGTTTGAGTCTCCATTGATGTTGTATGATCTTGAAGGGGGGCAACAAAGACACCTGGGCGTAGGATATATATATAAGATAGTAATCAAACTTTCCAGTCTGTTTATGCATGTGTGCAAGTGTTCAGATATTTTACATTGAATGTTCTTTGGTGCTGTATAAACAATAGCTTAATTTTCTTATATTAATCTGTACATATACATAAATATATGCTTTTTTTTAAGATTATACAAGGAAATTTTAAATGTATCTGTATGGATTCAAGTACAGTAGTTTAATTTTATTGGTTGAATTCACCCTTAATGGTGTGTAATTTTGTACTTGTGACAGGTTAGTTGATGCCGCTCAGCCACCAACAAAGTAACTTCCTCTCAAACATGGAGCATCACTAGAGTATTTGGTTTTGTGTGTGTTTGGTACTTACCTGTTCATTGTCTTTAATATCAGCAGCAGCAGCAAACATTGTGAACCTCCAAAAAAACAAATTTCTCCCAAACATGGCTGAAATGTATAGATTACAGTACATTTGTTTATTTAAATATTGCTATTCTTTGGTCATTTGTTATAATGGCAAAATTAAGAACATTCTACACACACATGCACACAAAACACAAAAACACACACAACGCACACACACAAAACACACATTAAAGATGCCTTTTTCAGTTAACTGTGCTTTTTCAAAGTCCCAGTCTGAAGTCCCTCTTCAAGTTTTTATCTGTGATAGTCAGGGGTCATTGTTGAGTAGTATTTTTTTAACAAAGGTTTTCAAATGATAAATAGTTGGTTTGTTAGGATGTTTATGGAGAGTCAATCATGAATATTAATAAAAAGATGTTTTGTGTAACGTGTGTTTTCTTTCTGACACAACTATGGTAGGTTAATAATGTATTTGGTAGTGTAGCGCAGTGCCAGTGCATTTTGGCCGATTGCTATTTGACCTAATCAGTTTATATGGTATACTACATTCCTGGACTTTACTAAGGTGGTTTTTAAATGAGGTAATTTGGCGACAAAGATAATCCCAGACATTAGAAACTAGGGGCCAGGATTCACCAAGCATTTACGCAACCTATTACGAAACCTGTTCATCTTTCATCAATCATAGTAGCTTTGTTTTCATTTATTAAACGATTTTGAGTTGTGAAGCACAATAAGGCTGTTTATAATAATACTGTAATAACTTTAGGTTGTGAAGTTTTGAAGCTCGTAAACTGTTTTTATATTTGTAAGCAAAGCCACCGTGATTGAAGAAATATGTACAGGTTTCGTACATCTTCCCTATGAAGAGATTAAAAATGCAGAATTTAAGCTCTTTAGATAACGAGTAAAGGGTGACAATCGAAGAATATGAACGGATACATAAGTGAAAAAGAAGAGATATAAATAAGGTTTAAAATCAATAAGCACATAATAGAACATGAAATGGTGGATAGAAATTGGATAAGTTTAGATTCAGGAAAGACCTGGGTAAATACTGGTTTGGAAATTGCTGGGTAACGTGATAGATGTGGGATTACTACATTTGCTCCAAGTGTAGGTTAGACATGAATGAGTGGATATAAATGGGAGGTGCCTCGTATGGGCCAATAGGTCTTTTTACAGTTTCTTTTATTCTTATGTTTATTAAATAATGGGTTAGCTGCGATTGTGAACGGCTGGGGGGGGGGTGCTAGATTTCCTGATTGTTTCCCTTGTATTTTGGAATGGTTATTGGATTTCGGTTTCGCTTTTCGGGGCTACCATTTTTGTTCTAGATTCAGCTACAACAGGAGGTTAAAACGCCCCGTGCAGCACTGGCCGTGGTGAGCCCCTAGTCTCTGGGCTACCTGTTTCCCTGGTTGCAGCCCTGTTTGAGTCATGATTTTAGACAACACAGCCTATCTTTTCGTCACGTGTATTATCTCCAGCGGGCTACAATTTTTGTTTTGTTTTCTTGACTTTTAATTCAGCCCTAGGTCTTTGTACAGTGTTGCTGTGGCTTGCTTTCTGCCCCAATGTCAGCTTAAAATGGAATGTAGAACAATCACACTCTTATCACTGGTTGTGTCTATCCAAGCCAATCCAACCTTCAACATTCCTTTTTGTCAGGGTTAGAAGCCTGTGTGTGTGTATATATATATATATATANTACTTGCCCCGCTCCTGTGCCAGGTAAGTCCACTACGGGCTCACCATAGTCCGTGCTACTTACCCCCGCTCCTGTGCCAGGTAAGTCCACTACTGGCTCACCATAGTCCGTGCTACTTGAAACTTTTTTTCGAGTAGCTGAAGTATATATGCCGTGTCACTACTTCTGGTGGCTTAATCTTCATCAATCAATCAATCTCGCTCCCGCATTACGGGCTATTCATGCCTACATACATTCCATGTATGACTAACCATCCTGTGAGATGGGAATATTAGATGAACTTATAGCTAGTTTATGATATACACTGTGTAATCTTTCATATAGAATAAGGTAGCAACACATTGCTGTGTATAACTACATAAGCATACTACACCACATCAGAAACAAATACAGTTTTGATATTCCAAGAGTACGACTTAATCAAACTAGAAATGCTCTACAAATCAAGGGACCCAGAATGTGGAATGACCTTCCCAACCATGTTAAAGACTGTACCTCTCTCAACCAGTTTAAGATAAAAACGACGCACTACCTAATAAATTCCCTGTAACCTACCTTACCCCTATATTGTCAACCCATGTCTGTTTTTTTAAACAACGCTGTTTGTCGACCTAATTGTATTTGTGCTGCTTTTTCTGCCATGTTCCCCCCTTTTTTTATTTTTATTTTTAATTGTTCTCAACACATTTTATACATTAATCTCAATTAGTATTAAGTTTTAGTCTTTAATGTTTTCCCTGCCCGAAACGCTTTGCGTAATAGTGGCTTTAGGCATTGTATGTACTAGCTCTATCTATAAATCTATCAATTTTTGTAAACCCTCTTGTATGTATGTACCTTACCTGAATAAACATTTATTTATTTATTTATTTTATATACTAGTAACTGTGTGACTCACTATAGATGTAAAGTGCCTTGTATAGTGACTGTTGTGAGCCTCTTGTAGTGTCACTTGTGACACCTCTTTGTGTCACTTGTGACACAAAGATTCTTGATGTGTGTATTTGTGTGGGTGATTAGATATGTATGTGTATGTATATGTGTATACGTATATATATATGTACATGTATGTATGAGGGTGTGTACATGTGTATACAACATTGATAATTTTGTAACTAGCGTCAAACATTGTTATTTGCTTAGCTAAACGAACTAGAGGGTTCAGTTCCTGAACCGATTATGTGCCTCTGTATCCTTTACACCACCGCCCACGGGATGGGTATGGGGTGCATAATAAAGAAAGAAATTGAATTATAAGCGTGTTAATAAAAACACACAAAAAATCCCGTTTTTGACTAACCCTCCTGTGAGACAAGAATAATGGGTAACTTACAGCTAGCTCTGATACCCTATAATCCCTCATGCAGAATAGGGTAGCAGTTAGTTAGTTTAGTTCATTTATTATGCACTCCATACCCATCTTGTGGGCGGTAGTGGAAAGGGTTACAGAGGCGGGCCAAAGCTTGTTAACAGCTACAAAAAATCGGAACCTTTCCAGCACCAATTAGAGGCCGGTAAACACATTGGACAAATCTTACTGAAGCGACCATACGAGTCATAAATACTCATACTCCACTCAGGTAAAACAGAAACAAGCAACATTTAGTGGGCCAGCCAGAGGCTTAGGGCCCGCGCAGGAATATCCTGCAAAACAAAAAAGAGGCCGGTATATGGGGGTTGCATAATAGACAAACTAACCTAGACTGTAAGACTTCAACCTCTGTCCACAGGATGGTCGTAGGAGGGTGACATAAAGAACAATCAGCATATGTAATATATCCGCCAGTATAAACGTTTCCGGTGGAAGATGTATATGTATATGTGCGTGTGAGGATGCATGAGTAATGTGAAAATACCGGTCGTTCACCACTGCTCACGCCACAGCGTCCAAGAAGTCAGTATTCAACAAATTAAATTAAAGTAACATCAGCGAATATTGCTCTTGTAACCGAGTGCTGAAATGCAGTAATATTTTCGTTTCTATTCTTATTGTGTTCATTAATTATTATTTCTAAACACGGCAAACGATGAAAACCTAATTGTAGCATTTGGTATAAAAATATAGCTGCTCACATATAAAAATTTTTGGCTAAAAGTATTATGATGAACATTATATAATGTTAATAATATATATATATACAGTATATTATTTTTTCGAATGACCTTATTATACTTTATTTATATATAATATATATAAATATATAGGCCACCACTTCTACCCAAAGGAGTCGATATCAGAAGTTTTCCAGCAATTTTATTTCCAGGAACTACGGTATTATTTTGAATCATTTAAAAAGTAGATTAATTTTGTAATAGAGAATCTAACCGTATTATAATTATTTTGATATATTAATGGCATAAGGTGATGCAAGAGATGTAGGGAGACGTTAGAGAGGTGCGCTTGGCGAGGCTCGCCTGGTCCCCCGCCGCCGCCTGGTGGCCGACTCCAGTACCACGCCGCCGAGGTAAACAATTTTGAACATGCCAGTGATATTTTTGATTCGTGAGTTGCGGTGAGGTGACATGTGCATATCGAGACATTTGTGTTAGTTTCTCGAAGAGTTGAAGAACGCAGTGATCGAAAAATACCGAGACAATATGTTAAAGTGCGATTATTTTGTATAGAAAAAGGTGAAGTTGACAGGTGGAGGCTCGTCAAGTCACGTCTGGGTAGAGACGAATGTTTCCTGTCATGAGATGATAATTAACTGCCATGAGTTGATAATTACCGGTCTATAGTACCCAGGGAAATAAGAGCGCCGCCATGTTCCGCTCTGCGTGTGACTACCTGGCCAGCAAGGCTGGCCTGGACGTGAGTACAGACAACGTCAGTGATGAGGACTCCTCCAAAGAGAATTCTTTAATCAATTACCAACTCAGTACCCATCACTGAGCATGCCTAAGGAGTCTCCTGGGGTGACCTCTCCGTGGGGTCACACCCTTACCCCGAGGAATGTGACCCCGGCACACACCCCTCCGACGGCTCTGCAGCAGAGGTTGATGCTGGATCGGACCCCGTCCCCGGCCACGGCTCCTAAACAGAACGTTCCTTGGAATGATTTAAGGTAAGATTGCATATAAGATTTTGTGGAGTTATCACATTAATTTTTGCTTGTGGTAAAGTCTGTGCTTCATTTTTGAAAATGTATTTTTGGTCTGGTTATGTTGGACTGATTGTGGAGTATATTTTTGTTCGTGTTATGTTCACAGTTGTGTAAGAAAACTGGTGGTTGCTAGTTTTATTAAACATAAATAGAACTTCCAGAGTTAATAAAATCTACTCCAACCCCATACTTTTCATTAGGTATTCACTAAAATAAGTATTAAAAATAATGGCTGGCTATGGCTGTACCTGGTTGGCTATGGTTGCTACTGGCTGGCTACAGCTGCTACTGGCTGACTATGGCTATCTAGATATGACTGCAGCTGGCTGTGGCTGGCTACAGGTGCAGCTGGCTGTGGCTGGCTACAGGTGCAGCTGGCTGTGGCTGGCTATAGGTGCAGCTGGATGGCTATGGCTGTCTGGCTTCAGCTGGCTGGCTGTGGCTGTCTGGCTTCAGCTGGCTGGCTGGGGCTACAAGACCTTAAGGTTGAGCCTGGCCTCAGGCTGGGCTCAGGGAATAGAACCACAAGCTCCCAAAACCCTCTCCAGGTATGCTCCAGGTAAGGTTCATTCCTCATTTTGGTAGCGACCAAATTTCTATGTTAAACATCCACATGCAGTGCTGGGAAATGTGATGTCTCGCTACTGTATACCCAAGTCATTGATCAGGCAGCACCATATGGCTGCTGCTTGATAATTTAGTTACTGCATATATGATTATCAAAATTACAACTTCAGTAATTCATGTCTCCATGGTGGAAAGACCTGAAAGATAGTTACCTCATTGTGTATGGTCTTGTATAGACTAAATTAGAGAAAACTAATTATACAAATATTATGAAATTTAAGGACTTTGCCAGTGTTACTTGGTAGAGGACAACAGTTTCATGTTTATTGTCTTTTGGTGAGACCCGCTCCCCCCCTGATCCTGTCACAACTGATCATACCACCTGTGTACTCGTTGTTTCTTATTGTCATGTTCTGCAGTTATGATTCAGGAATAGTCTGACACCAAAATGTTGCATTTGAGCATTTAGTGTTCATTTAAATGAAAACATGAGTTTGTTTTAGGATGCCAGATACATGAAAAAGGAGCAGGGAACATGTGTAGGGAAGAGTCGAGTATACCGCACCTCCATGTACAGTATTGCATATAATTTATAACAAAACCCAGTTAGCAAGATATGCCTATCATTCTGTATAATTGACTTTTGAGTACGTATGATGTGATGCACAGTACAGTAATTTATCTAACTTCTTTAGATGTAACCGAGGTACAGTACAATCTCGATTCAATGCACTATATAGGACCAACCCGGTTCGTTGCAGGGTTGGCTTTGTTGCAACAGGTGACCTTCAGGAGGCGTTTGCATCATTGTCTTTTTTTTTCTTTTCTTGTAAACAATATAAATGGCTTATCACATATACTGTACCTATATATTACTACTCTACTAAAAAATACTGTGATAGTTTTTATTTACCTTACTATTGGAGTCATGTCCATCATAATTTCTCATGGAGTTGTGAATACTGTACAGTAAATACGTACTCTACTGTATTTGCCGTTAGCACTGTATTGATTAAGTAGTTCTGCTGTATGTTGAGTACTACAATGCAGTTTATGAAAATTATTGTACACTAAAATTACTACAACCTTAAGTGTTAAAATTAACACTATGTTCTTAAATTTAAGGCTTGTTCTAACTGTACACTTCTCACACGATGTTCTTAGATGTTTGCATCAGGTTTGCTGGTGCTCGCTGCTGCTGTGTTTTGCTTCAACTGCTTCACCGCAGATAAAGCTAACAGCACTGTGTGCCTACTGTGTGAACGCAGACTAAGTCTATACACCCTACAGTAGGCTGGTGTTTAAGCCAGATCCAGTAACATAAATTTCTCTCAATGTTGGATTTATATCAAATTATGTATTTTTGGGTTATATATTTAGTTTAACAACATTATTCCAATAATAAGATCTATAAAATTACTTATTTTAGAACTGATTTATTAATTTTATTATTTCGAGGCCGTAGGTCATTGAACTATGGTGACGAAATCGAACGAAACACGCATGGTGCTGTGTGTACACGGATATAGATCCGTCCACTCGCGCTTTAGTAGTTGTGCCAATAACAAATAATTTCTCAAATAGCAGATGTCTATCATATTACAGTATATTTTTGGTTTTATTTAGTTTAGTTTAACTAGGATAATAAAGAACTATTAAAACACTGGTTTTAGAATGATTTATTAATCTGAAACTGTCAAAGTCACTGAACTATGATGACACAGACGAAAGTGAGTGAAACCTCACTGTACAGTATTCCCTTATCTGTCACCTTCACTCATCTTATTTCATCATGGAAAATGTATATAAGAAGATTTTAACACATTTAAAATCATGGAAACACAGCCGTTTACTTGTGTGGACCATTCTGAAGCTATTCACGCTTCAGCCTTTAAATTAATCATTAATCTACAAAGATGCATGTGCCACAAATCAGTGAACGAAAATAATGGGAACACAGTTGTTTACTTGTGTGGACCGCTCTGGCTGGTGTTTGGTTAATATGCTTCACTTGTGTGGACCATTCTGGCTGGTGTTTGGTTCATATGCTTCACTTGTGTGGACCATTCTGGCTGGTGTTTGGTTCATATGGTTCACTTGTTGTGTGTTCCACTTCTATAATCCAACTTGTCATGTGTGTTCCACTTCTGTAATCCAACTTGTCATATGAAGGAATTATTCATTGTAACCTGTGATAGAATGAGAAAGTTTGCCACCAGTCTGTGAACTTTGTCCCAACATTGAAAGCAAATCTGCACGTATCTTGCTTTGGCGAACCAGAGTACTGTATGCACAACCAGGTGAGTAAATCTAGCCTGAAAAGTGTGCGACCTAGCTGGAAATTCGCTGAATCGGGGTATGTTGAATCAAGTTGTACTGTATTGATGATTATTAGTTTTTCTTATAAATAATTTGTTAGAAGACTACTTACCATAGTTGGTGAGGCCGAAAGTATAAACTTGTAGGGTTTCCAATTAATCCTAAATTTTCTCATCAACCTACAACTTTCTTCTTTTGTTTAATTTCAGCTTTGCTGCAGAAGTGGTGAGTCCTGGCTTTGCCAGCCGTGTAGTAAGGGAGGCTCAATCCCAGACCATGAATGCCAGAAGCCCATCAGAAAATCGAAGGCAGTATCCAACAGGTTAGTTGAGAGATCTGTATCTGGTTTGCAAATCAGGAGTATGAGTGACTGTATGAGGAGGTTGATAGAATAAAAAAAAAAAAGGAAATTTTGGCCTAGGATGTACCTTACCTTGAGGTTACCTTGAGGTGCTTCCGGGGCTTAGCGTCCCGCGGCCCGGTCGTCGACCAGGCCTCCTAGTAAGAATATTTTGTATGTGTTTACATACATGGGTGGAAGTGTGTTTGCTAGAATGACACAGACATGCAGATAGACAAACAGCTGTGTAGTGCAGTACTGTATATAATGTTTAGATAATTTTATTACCCATCTTAAAAGCACAAAGTAATGAAATACAGTAATGACAATTTTAACCTTTAACAAATATAAATACTGTATAACACTTGATGGTTATGCAACAGCATTAAGTATGCAAAGGGTTAAAATACAAAATAACAAGAAAATGCAACTGACCTTCATACCAGTCATATTAAAAATTATTTGTTATGTTGCCTCAGTTGGGAAGGAAAACGATGACAAAACAAAAGAGGATTAAGGAACACTGTTAGCTTAGTGTGAAAATGTTGTCTTTAGAACAGTGTTTTTCATCTGGGGTTCCATGGAACCCCAAGGTAACTAGGGGGTTCCACAAGAGATATGTAGTGATAAATAAGCTAATTCTAATCATATGCAAATGTATTTTTAAGTTATTTTTGTGTTAATTTTTCTCATAAAACCAGTATCAAGAGTAAAGACATAAATCATCTACTTTCAGTTGACAATGAAATATGTGTGTGTGTGTGTGTTATCTAAAGTACAACCTGGAATTATTTAAATGTTACAAAAGGTTAAGAAAACCTGTTTTAAGTGAATCTGAGTAGTGAATTTTGACTTGTAAATGGGTTGACTAATAAATACTCAAAGTAGTAGGAAGTAGGCATCCTTCGTCTCTGCAGACTATGGAGTTGCTCTCTGGTTGCTCTCCAGGGCACAAAGCCTGGGTAGGTCGATATGGAGGAGAAGCTGTTACCCTTACAGCAGGTTCCTTCTCTCCACGTTGCTGAAATTATCCAATGGAAAGGCAAATGCCAATACACACGATTCCAGCATTGTCGCAGGAGCTGCCAGAGCGAGATCGAAATCGACAACGAACTGCCTTAGGGGCTCCAACTCCAGATTTTTCCTCGAGGTTGACTCCTGAAGTCTTTCCCAAAAGATGGGTATGGCCGCAAGGCAGCGGAGGTTTAGAACCAGGGTTTTCCTTCCCCTAGATGAGTTGCCTTTCCAGGCTAACGAGTCCCATCTACCTGGAGCAGCTGGTTTTAAGGGGCCAGAGGCATGCCCTCGCCCCTTCTTCTATCACTAAAAGCAGTTCCGCCGGACATAGAGACTAAGCCACCCGTGCAGGCCAGGAGTTGTGCTTAGTTGTCAGAGGCTATTTGAGACGCACGCCGTACGGGAGCTTTTTATAGGTCATGGGAGCTTGTCCCCCCATTACCCCCCTGGCTATGACAACCCTTGGAACCTAAATACTCAAAGTATTTTCATCATACTGTATTTGATTATGTTAAACTCTAATGACTAATATTCAGTACTCTTAGAGATGTGTGCTATTATCATTTTTGTTCATTTTTGTAACCCTTAAATAATAAGTTCAAGTGTTAGAGGTACAGTACTGTACTTGGCTATATCACAAATACAGTGGTACCTTCGTTTACGATCCTAATCTGTTTCCAGACATGCGTCGTCAACCAAAAATTTGTCAACCAAAATGACCTTTTCCTTAAGAAATAATGCAAATTGAATTAATCCGTTCCACTCCCAAAAATATTAAAAATACATTTTATACCGAATAACACTACAATACAGTATGTATATCTTTCCTTGGATGTGGACTCTTGTTGGCGTATGGAAGATGATGAGGAGGAGAGGAGAGGTGTTAGTGTTTAGAAGGGGAGTCCTCCTTCCATTATATCATCAGGCAGTGATGACTTTTCTGGGGTACACTCTCTCCTGCTTTTTGCCTGCATACCACTAGAACCTGCTTGTGGCTCAGCTTCTTTTTCTCACTAAAAACCTGCCTAACAACACTGTTTTTCCCTTCATTGTAACACGGCGAGACATCACATTGTCATTTAAAAGGTTAATACAACAGGCTGCTACAGCTTGATTTGGATGAGCCTTTTCGACAAAAGTTTGGATTTCTTCCCATATTGTACATCATTTCTTAATTGTTGAGGAAGAGAAATTCTCTACTCCCTCCTCCTTCCCTTAAGAAATTTCATCAGCCGTCTCTTGCTGCTGCTCCTTGTGAAGGGCTAGGAGTTCGTCGGTGCTCAGTTCTTCGCTGTGTTCCTCTACCAACTCCTCCACATCAGCACCATTATCTCCCAAGTCCAATTGCCGGCCCAGAGAAACAATTTCCTCAACAAGAGGCACTTTAGGTTCAGGCTCATACCCCTCAAAGTCTCATTCTGCAATGCACTCAGGCCACAATTTTCTCCAGCCAGAGTTCATGGTTCTTAATCACTTCTTGCCAGGCTGTCTAGAAGTTTTAAAGCACTAAAAATTTTAAAATTGTTTTTCCAGAACTCTGAGGGTGAGGTTTGTGACATCTGTCACTTCAACACATCTCTGAAAAAGTGTCCTACTGTAAAGTTTCTTAAAATTGGAAATGATTTTCTGGTCCATAGGCTGAATTAGAGGAGTGGTGTTGGGAGGAAGGAACTTTATTGTAACAAAACTAAATTCCTCCAACAATGAATCCTCCAAGCCTGGAGGATGAACAGGAGCATTGTCGAGAAGCAGGGCTTTGAGTGGCAAACTGTTCTCTTGCAGATATTTTTTGATGGAAGGGCAAACCACTTCATTCACCCACTTGGTAAAAAATTGCCTTGTCACCATGCCTTACTAATAGCCCTCCACATCACACACATTTTTTTTTTTTCTGTACATTATATTTTTGAAAACTCTTGGATTTTTGGAATAATACACAAGCTAGGGTTTAATTTTCAAATTGCCACTCACATTACCACACAGCACAAGAGTTAGCCTACCTTTCATAGGCTTGTGTCCGGGCAATGACTTCTCCTTTTTTTTCCAGAATAGCCCTGTTTTGTCATAATTAACCACTTGTTGTGGTAGATATCCCTCGCTACAAAATCTTTCAGTCGCTGGATTGTCTGAGCTGGCACCCTCCTCATGCCTCACAACACTATGAATGCCACTTATTTTGTTAAAGTTCTCAAACCATTCCCCTGTTCGCCTTAAACTCTTTCGCATTTGCATCACTTGTTCCAGGGGGGGAGGGGGTTTCTTATCAGATTTTCATGCACCATCCTTGCTTTTTCACAAATGATAGCCTCTGAAACACTATCACCTGCTAACTGCTTGTTGTTTATCCAAATTAATAGCCACTTTTCTACATCTTCAAGTGTTTGTGTCCTTTGTTTCGGGATTGTTGTTACGTCTTTTGCCACTTAGCACTCATAATGTTCTTTGTCTTAGCAATTAGGGTGGATATCGTTGACATGGATTTCTTGTACTGCCTAGCTAGTTCAACCACCCTCATACCATTTTCATATTTACGAATGATCTCTTGTTTTTCCTCTATGGTCATCCTCACAATTGTTTTCTTAGCTTGAATTTTGCCACTGACATTCTTGGCCCATGGCATGATATATAATAAGAACTTTTGTTAAAAAAAATGCAAAAAAGCAGACAAACAATATTCTTCACAAAGAATTCATGAGCGGCGGCAGTCGCCACTACATGGGATACACACTGGTAAACAGTGCCTTGGCGCATCTCCAGTACCATGTGCTCATTTGACCCATACGCGTACGAACAGACGACATCCTCCAAGTAAACCGTCATGTACCAATTCATAATTTTATGACGAATTTGACGTCGTTTTCAAAAAAATCGTCTTCAAGGGCAGGCATCAACTAAGGTTTCACTGTATCTGTAATGTTCGAGTTATTGTTCTCCTACTGTAGCGTTTACATATGCTATGGAATATACAATAATTACTACTATTTTTTTTATGCAGCACAAGAGAGATTTGTTAGAGCTGGGGTCCTTCCAAATGTTTGCTTAAATGGCCGTACAAAAGCAGTTTTAACACCTCGAAGAACTCCCACCGCACCACTTCTTCCATTAGGCCGTTCCTCATCATCAACATTCTCCTCGTCCCTTTCTTCAGATTTTCTCACTTCTACTACTCCAAGGTAAGTGCAGAGCAGCATCTTTTATTATATATCATATAAACCAAATTTAATCAGTTAATATATACTGTACATGTACACACACAACAGAATAGACGCCTCATTAAAGCTAATCCTTGAAGTCTTATAATAGATCAAGGGACTTGAATTACCCGTAGCACTCTAGATCCCCACATGGAGTCACTCCAACAAATGTGGGTATAAACTGTTTACCACACTGCCGTGGATGTAAAGAGTCATTCTCCTGGGTACTAGGAGCCTCGGCCACTTGACCTCCTGCACGGGAGACAGTTGCTCTATTAACTGCTCTGTTGAGCTAGTCTCAAAAGGGAAGGATTCCAGGGCAACGAACTGCTACCCAGTGGAACTTGCCTTCTCCTGGCTGCAACTTGAGTACAGGAGAATTAGGTGATTCATGCCCGAGTCATACTTGTAAATGGTTTTGTGTGGAAGTTTATATGACTCAGGGCATGGATCCCCAACTCTCCTGTGCTCAAGTGGCAGCCCAGGAAAGTTAGTTGCCTTGGATGCCTTCCCTTTTATGGCTAGCCTTGTAGCATTTGATGGAGCGACTGTGTCCCGTGCTGGTGGTTGGGTGTTTGAGGAGCCTAGTGCCCAGGTGAATGAAATGTGCCTACATTTATTTGACACTGGGAGTCATTCAACATGCAGTTAATTCATGGCAGACAAAGATATAGTTACTGTACTATAACTTGTTAGTAACAGTATGTGTGATGGCATGCTATGTGAATGAGCTATAAATCTGCCCCATTTGTTGAAGTATAATCTCAAGTGTTAGCTTGGCATTAGTAGGACTACTGTGCAAGTTTAAAATGTGCAACCCAAGCTGTAGTGGATTTTTATCCAGTCTGAAATGGCAGTTTAGCTTGTTGGTTTAAGTGATAATTCGGAGGCCATGCACATAAATAGGGGCACATGATTTTTCCAGTAAGTGGGTAAATTTTGGAGCATAAAAACCATCAGTCTAGATGCCAAAAGTTTAAATTACATAGTACAACTTGGATAGTGTTGACAATGGGTCACTTCCTGCAATGCCAAGCTCAGTTGCCTAAAGCATGGCATAAAACTACAGTACATAAAAATTGTCAGAAATGTTATATTTATGTACTGTTAATTTTTATATTTATAAATATGGAAAATATCTAAAAAGAAAATAAGTTTAACATTTGGAACATGTTTGATCAGAAAAGTAAGTTCCAGATTTTCATAATGCTCATTATGAGGGATTAAGGCTGGATGCACGACAACCTTAGACACACAAGCTGGACAGTTCTCAGTCATTATTATTCAATCTTGGTGATTTATATGCAGTTCCTACAGCATTGTTACTTATATTATTGAAAAAAAAAATAGGTTTTATATGTTGATTTTTTTGGTGGTCCAGGAACTTTTCCCTCATAGCATTATGCCTATGGGAAATCTGGTTAGAGTTACAAATGACCAACTTAAGAGTCTTTGAAATGCATCCCATTCATAAGTTAAAGACTGCCTGTACCTACATAATGATAAATTGGGCAGATTTCACTGCAACAAAGCTGCAGTGAAATCACTCTGTAAAGCACTCTTTATTTGTTGCCTTATCTATAAAGAACAAAATTATGTAGCAAATGGTTATGTGTTTTCATTGGAAATTGGCAATGTTTCAGTACAGGATTAAAATTACTTCTCCAAAGGCAAAAAATTGAATTAGCATTTGGAAAATCTTTCTTCGGTTAAAATAAATTTCCAACTATTTTTGTTCAAACGCTCTAGTAATGTGAGATTTTCTGTACTGTTGCAGAATATTTACTTGTATTGTAATGTTTTATTTTCTTTGTAAGGATGCCAGATATTCGCTCGGTAGCATCAGTACTGGAACCAACAAGTACGTCTAGTGAATGTGTACGTGACCCGACCAGTGTTCAGGCAGTTGTTGCTGCACTTCAGCAGGCTCAGGTTGGCAAGGGGATCAAGAGAGGATCTTGTTATGCAGTAAGTAGTTTTTGCCAGTATGAATTATGATCCAAGGATCGTACAGTTAACTTGTGTGTGTATAGTATATTGATCTGATCTCTAATTTACTGTATGTACAGTACATTACTTCTAAATGACACTAGCAAATGAATTTTATACTTTATTATGTTAAAAAATAAAGGTAGAATGTCTTTCTTGGCCATTGTTTATAAGGTATATTTAAAGATGAGCATATATTTATTTCATGGCAATGTTCCTCTTAAAAATGTGTGAATAATGGAACCTCTATTAGAACTTAAATAAATGAACAAAATAAATAAAAAAGACCGGCTTGCCAACTTTTACCCCCCTTGATACATTGGTGGAGCACAAGCAAACTGTAAGCTGATATCTTTGTAGGGTGGAGTATTTTGGTTTGTAATTTGAAATGGTTAGGTCCATGGGGCAGACGTGGTAAGCCGCTGTTGCTGCTTAAGGCCATCAGCCTCTCTGGCCTTCTTCTTATATGTGGTGAGCTTCATACTAGTACATTGTGTTTACATCAGCCTTTATAGTGGCTGCAGCTTTGTAATGCTGGATGGGTTGTGAAAACTAGATCATTAATGAAAGTGATTGACTTAATGTATTCACAAAATTGTGATGGAATGCCATTGGTGTAAAATTTGTGTGAATAGACAGCTTGTATGACTATATGAGTTTGAGAAACCTTGTAGTAAATTCAGGAGTGTAGTGATTTAGATGAATGTCTTTTTGGAATGAATTCATCGAGCAGCAGCTGTAGAAAAATGGTTATTTCTGCCTATGTGAAAAATTAAATTTGAAGAATTTAATACAAATTTGTTTGAAAAAAAAAATAGTTTCATTATAGGATTATTAATGTGTATGCAAAATGTAAAAAAAAAACATGAAAATGGGTAAATATTAATTTTTTTACTGGGTGAAGGCGCTGTGAAAGGTTGCACAATGGTTGTGGTCTGGCATTTGTCAACACACAATGCCCAACGTTGCTGACACTGAGGTATGCGAGACACGATTACTGTGTTCTCCTCGGATGTTTCATTGAGTGTTTCTCACCTGTTTCTCTTTATTTACAACTATGTGTGTGTGTGTGTGTGTTGAATAACTTGATAAATCACATTATTCACATAACACACAATAATGTTTCAATTGATGATTGATTTACCTGGTATTCTTCATTACAATCGTATTGTATAGTGGAAAAAGCATATAAACATAATGTGAAATAGAGTTGGGCTCTGGGCCATGACATGTGACCAAATTGGCACCATATGGGTGAGACTATAGATTGAAACAAAGGGGTAAGCCACCAATGTGCCACCCACAGATGGTGGCACATTCCTAGTACATGTAACGTATGATAGTGGTTCAATAGATAATTGGTTTATCGGGTATACCTCATTACAACCGGACAGAGTTGTGAAAACCATATGAATATCATTGGTATATATTTATCTTGTAATTCTGATGAAATTTTATGAACGATGACCATGTTCACCTAGTAACATTCATGACGATAACTGCATTACCCCCGTGATGCCAGGAAAACGACTGGGGTGAGGCAGGACGAAAGAGCAGAAGCATAAAAAACCCCAGGAGTAAGGACACGCCACTGCGAAACACGGTACTAATGCACACGCGCAGTAGTAGCAACATACAACCTGGTGGATAAAGACAGGCTGTTTAACACAAGGGGCACACGCACTAGGGGACGCAGGTGGAAACCGAATGCCCAAATGAGCCACAGAGATAGTAGAAAGAACTTTAGTGTCAGAGCGGTTGACAAATGGAATGCATTAGGAAGCGATGTGGTGGAGGCTGACTCCAAACACAGTTTCAAGTGTAGATATGATAGAGCCCAATAGGCTCAGGAAACCGTACACCTGTTATAAGAATGACGTTGAGAGGCGGGACCAAAGAGCCAGAGCTCAACCCCCGCAAGCACAACTAGGGGAGTATACACCACCGCAACATGCCACAGGTAAAGAGCAACTCGCTCCGGCAAAGGCAGAGAACGGAGCAGATAGACCCCAGACAGGGCCCACGGAGACACGACAGAACCCAGCAGGCCCAGGAACCCGCCTACCAGGCGACCGACGGCGGAGAAACCCCGCTCAAAACCGGCTGGATGGGGAACCGGGAGCTCATGTACACCCCAAGCCCGGCCCGAGGCCAGGCTAGACCGGCAAAGGGAGGCCCACCAGGAAGACGCATGGGGCGGCCTGCAGGCCCACAGACTCCCCACAACCAGGATGGGCCAAAACTAAGTCGAAGGCAAGCTAGTGTGCCCCGAAAGTCCACAGACCGTACCATAGGGGCATAACTTGCAATCCCCTCACAGAGTTCAGTGGCATACCGATAATAGGTTAAGTAACAATTGTAATTACGAAACCATAAGATGCTTATTGTAACCTACTAAGTAGGTCAGGTAAGGTCGGTGTTTTCCACGAAGTTTTTAAGGGAAACTATTATGTTTAGTATGGCACCTATGCACGGAACGAAGAAGTCAATATTGACGTAATAAAGATGCGGTGACGGGTTGGTGCAAGAGAGAACCGGATCAGCACCTCCAGGATACCCGATCAACCAGGTGTGACTCATACGTCGGGCAGCAAGCAGCCATGTCCAACAGCTAGCATGACCAGTCCAGGAGGCCAGGTCGATGACCGGGCCCCGTCGCTCCGGGGAGCCGCGGGGCTCCCCCCAGAAAACCAGCGTTGAATGTAATGAAACGCATTTTCTGGGTGAGTCCCGGGAGGCTCCCGGCAACCCTCCCTCCTCCGGTCGGCGGTTTTTCGCGTGTCTTGACATCCAGCCTCAGAACTGATGGGTGGATAGCCGGCGTGGGAGGTCTGGGGCTCCACCTTCCCCCTCCCGGGGAGGGGGGAGCTGCGACAGACAGCGGCGCGGTGACGTGTGACGTCACACTAGTTTGCTTTTTTTCTGTTTGGGAGTTCTATCCACTAGTTCGGATTTTGGTAGCAATTTTAACCAGAATAGGGGTTTGTTTTGGGGCGCTTACCTTTCTGGGTGCCCTGTCCCAGTCGATGGCAGACATAGAATTGCTTCCAACCACACGGGGGCTTCTATAGGCCATTGCTCCCCTTGCCTCTCTGAGGGGGCCCGGTTCTGGCCGTGGTCCCCGGTAGGCCCTAAGAACTCCATGTACATGACTGATGCCAAAGTCTGAAATTAGCATATCAGCCTGGGATAGCTCCGGGGAGCCTCCGGGACTCACCCAGAAAATGCATTTCATTACATTCAACACTGGTTTTTTAGTAACAATTTGCTTGAAAGTACAGTATCAGTAAGTAGTGGTGGGCAGCCCAAAAATTCATGTTTGGTATTGTTGAATTTGGCAAATGGGAAAACCTTTTAACATGCATAAATATAGAATTTACCTTAACCTCTCCTAGCCATCTAAGGCCTAATTCACATTTAGGGCTAACAGTATATGTACATATATTGCCTAGGAATGTTTAACATTGGCCTTTATCTTATTTTTTCTAGACTATAAAATTATAAGCACAAAAGGTGAACTTTTTTGGTGGTTGTTACTTTCAATCAAATAGTTACTATAAGTATTATCATTTCAGGAGGACGGGCTGATGACTGACACACACAAACTTCATTGTTCATTAGCTGGCTAGACATGGCGTAAATTGTCATGAGTGGCATAAAGTGTAAAAAATGTAATATTAATTTGAATGTGTTTACAGGAGCCCGAGGACTTGAGCAAGAGGCAGAAGTGCAGCACTACAGGCACGGTTGTTTCATCTTCCATGCCTATCAACTATTCTAGGTAAGCTCTCTCTCTTGAAACCTTAAGGGGGCCGGGAGACCGATTTCTCAACCTTCCTCAAACACACTGAAATTTTTTGTGCATAATCTACGTGGTAAATGCTTCAACTTTTAATAATGGTTCAATATCATAACATGAACATGGGGAAAAAATATATATATTTTTTTTAAATTGAAAATGTCACAATTTCAAATTATGCTGATGAATTAAATATTTCATCTATTTTTATTTTATTCATTATGGGCTCAGAATGGCATATAGCGTTCATTTTCCTCAATTTAAAATTGAGTTTTAGAGTATAGTTACTGTCAAAAAAAAGCCACTTTGGCCTTCAAAATATGCACAAAATTTAGATGCAAAAATTGATAAGTCCCAAAGTTATAGGTTTATGAATAAACACAATTGAAGAAACCTTAGAACTAAGAAGATTGCACATACATAAAACTGGTGAAAATCGCTCAGAAACTGAATTTAACGGCTTGTCTCAAAGTTGAAAATCTTGTTCATGGAGAAAAATGAAGGCAAACTTCTCGATAATAAATATAGTAGTTTGAATTTGTCATATCTTGTAAGTTTTAATAAATGTTGCCTGGCATTCATACTCGAATATGTGAAAGTTGTAGATCAATACAGTATGTATTGAAATAAATTCAAGAAAAATATTTCCCTAAAAAACAAATATAGGGATAAGGATAATGGGTATTAATAAGGATAATAAGTATACTTTTAAATAAGTGATAATGCCCTCATTTGGTTCCCATTCTTCAATACAACCTAAAGAGACCGAAAATAGAGTTTGAGTGAGAGTTTTGAGTGTTGTGTGTTAAGTTGGTTGAGGAACACAGCGAAGAACTGACCACCGAAGAACTAACCTTTCACAAGCAGCAGCAACAAGAGGCAGCTGAGGAAATTTCTTCAGGGGAGGAGGAGGAGGAGGCACTACAGAATGTCCCTTCCTCAACAATTAAGAAGTGGTGTAGACTATGAGAAGAAATGCAAAATTGAAACGACTCGCCCAGAGCAAGCTGTAGTAGGCCGTTGCCTTAACCTTTTTAATGACACTGTGATGCCTCACAAGTGTTACAACATAGGGAAAAATAAGTCTCTATAGAAAGGTTTTTACTAAGAAAAACAAACAGTGAGCCAAAAGCAGGTCCTAGTGGTATGCAGACGAAATGTAGGAGAGTAAGTGACCCAGAGAATTCATCACTGCCTGATGTTATAATGGAAGGGACTTCCCTTCCAAACACTTAACACCTCTCCTAACCCCCCCCCCCCCCCACCTCACCATCTTCCATACGCCAACAAGAGTCGTCAATAAAGGTACGCAATAACTTGTACATACTTTAACTAAAGATTTGGGTGAATTAGGTATAAAATTTACTTTGAAGTTATTATTTTTGGGAGTGTGAAACGGATTAATTCAATTTACATTATTTCTTATGGGAAAATTTGCTTTGGTTTACGAATTTTTGGGCTACGAACCATCAATGGGAACAAATTAAATTCGTAACGGAGGGGCTACTGTATTCTTATTTTGCATTTGTGCGTCGGACAGGCATTTGCATCTCTTTGTCACTGCATTATCCTTCAGTTCCAGTTAATAGTAGGTGTTCTTATAATCAGATTTTTTTTTAATCATTTAAAGTCCATTTCTTAACATATTGGGATGAAATTTTCACAATGTTGCCAAATAATTGGAGATTTGTATAACATTTTTAAGTAATTTTCATTTAATTCAATTTTTTTGGGGTCTTCCAGCCCCTTAATCAAGTGGGGATAAAACTATTAGGTGAGTGCCCACAAGGAAATATAATAAAACAGTTACAAAGGCAAGCATGGTAATGGAAGTAGAATGATCTCCAGAAAGTTGGGACGGTGTGAGTATATTGTGCTCTACCTGTAACTGGGACGGTGTGAGTATATTGTGCTCTACCTGTAACTACAAGTAGGTAATAACATTAAAGCTCTTGACAGCATTTAAATATTTAACTGAGCTTGTCCAACCCCATTCAACCTCATCACTCTCCTGAAGCCTTCTCTAATAACAATTATCTTCATAAGTTGTCTCATATGATTGATTAGATATCAATATATAATCCGAGTAATGATTTGTTTTTGTTTTCTACAGTATATGATTCCTGTCATTGCAAAGGTGAGTTGTTTGCATGCTCCATTAAGTTAATTGCCGTTATAGTTTTACATAATGATTATGGAATGTACGTACTATAATGTTGCAACTCTCTTATAGGGATTACATGGAAGAGGGTCAGAACTGCAGCAGTAACGGCACCACAGGTGGAGGTGGGGAGAAACGTGCACTAGACTTGAGTCCCAGTGCTCAGGGAAACTCACGACAGCTGAGTCCAGAGAACAAGAAGCGATGTGTCCTAGATCCAATGATGGCATCATTTTCATCTTCCAAACATATTGTGGAACTTGGAATGCTTCGGGTATGTTTCCACATGTACTGTGTGGGAGGGCGGAGGGTTAATGGGTGTGTGTGTACTCTTCTGGTTGAACTTTGGCTCTTTGATCCCATCTCTCCACTGTGTGTATGTGTGTGGGGGGCCAGGGAGGGGTGTTTAAAATATGAGGGCCATGCAAAATTTTCCATTCCATGACATCTAATAATTTTGTATTTGAATAACAATTTGGTTTTTGTTTTATTTTTATAAAGCATATTATTATCCAAACAACAAATTGGAATAATCTTAAAACTATAATGCATGTTTAACTGAGCTGGGAGAGTAATATAAGGTTTATTGTATTTAAAAATTTTCCCCTTAATAATTTCATAATGCTTTAGTTACTTTAATAGGGTAGTATATCTAGCATTCCATCATTTATACAGTACTGTACTTTGTCTTTTCAATTCCTTGTATTTAACACACACCACCTGCTCCAGCTCAACATCAAATTTTGCTCAAATGTTTTAGAAACAAAACGTTCATATACATTTTAACATTTTCGCGCCCTCGGCTTGCATGCCCCAGCTCACCCAAAGGTAGGCCTGGCGTTTCCCGTGCTTGCACACCCACACTAAAATGTGTGTACTCGTTTTCAGTGTTCTCACGTCAATTTTCATGTTACATTGTTCATCTTGGTATCAAATTGTTCGCAATAGAATTCTCTAAAGGGATTTAGAGAAAGATAATGAATTTGGAGGAAACTCAATAATTTTCTGTGGGGAGCCCCTACGGCTCCCTGGAACTTATCGGGCTAATGTATGTTATGTTAGACCGGGACACTAGCTATGGAGTTCAGACCTACCAGGGACCAGCGCCAGAACCTGGCCCCTTCAGAGAGGTTTCAGGGAGCAATGGCCCTGGAAAACCCCATATGGTTGGGGTTTTCCTTATCTGCCATCGACCGGGGTTAGGCACCCAGAAAGGTAGGCGTAACAAAACAAACCCCACATGGTAGAAAACTACAACAAACCGAACAGAGAGGTAGAAAAACTCCCTACAATCACAAGGAAAACAATCAAACAATCACTTTACTGCCGCGCCGGTTGTCCGCGCAGCCCTCCCCTCCCCGGGAGGGGGAGGGGGGGGTCCCGGACCTCACCGCGCCGGCTGCCGTCAGTTCGTAAGCTAGTGTCAACCGGGATACACGCTTCTCTGGCCTCAAATTCCTTGGCGGTGTTTGCCTCGTGTGGCATTCTCTGCTGTTTTTGTGGTTTGCGGTGGCCAGGAGTATTTCATCAGTGCCGGGGCTGCATGCGTCTAGGGGTTCCCTTCCCTAGGCGCCCTGTGAGTACTGCCCTTGCGTGTCAGGGTTATCTTCTCTGGGGCGTTCGGGAACCGCTCCCGTAGGGGTTCTTGCTGCTCGGCATTTGCCTCGCCCTTGGGGCCAGCTGGGGCTTGGGGCCCTTGTTTGGCCTTGGGTAGGGAGTTGGTGTTGTGCTGGTTAGGGCGCCAAGGTGTTGCGCTGCCTGCCACCTACGCGGCGGCCGGTTCCTGTTACCTCTGGGGACGGTGTACTTTTGCGGGGTTTTTCTTTTGTTTTTATTTTCTTGCCTGGTGGGGGTCTGCATAGTGTGGCTATAGTTCCACTAGTAGTGTTTGGCAGCCCTCTGCTAGGCCCCGTGCTTGTACACGTCCCGGGGTTTTCAGTATTAATCTTTACCCTTGTTTTCGGGTTTCTTAACCGGTTAGCAACACCTTGCCCGGGCTTCCCGTAGTTGCTAACCTACGGGCCCTGGAAACCCCTGTCTGGGCTCGGGAGACCATTGCATGTGTCTTCCGGGTACCAACCCGTCTTGTACGGGATCGTTGGTTGCTGTGCCTTTGTCTCTAGGTGACAGTCGCCATTTACCTCCGTCATGCTGCCTGTTGGGTCCCTGACACCTTGACCCGGAGTCTTGCGAGAGAGTTTCTCTGCTTGTTCTCCAGTACTCCTGATGTTATTACTGTTCAGAGTACAGGCGGCATCCGTGTTGCAAGCTAGGTTAGGTTGCTGCAACATGTTCGGTTGGTTTCCCACTCGGATGCCCCGAGGCCGCCCCGTTTTGGTTCGGTGCTGTTCGCCCTCCTCCCTCCCTGTTCCCGGTTCCGGACTGTCTGCGGGTTTCGGGGTCGGGGCGGGGTTTAGTTGGGGCAGAGACTCGGGCGGTTTTCGGGGGCTGCCCCATTCGGGTTGGGGGACGGAGGTTTTAGAGCCTGTTCCTCCTGCCAAGGCTTCTGGGGCTTACCAGCGGCCCGTTTCTTGCTGCCTTTCCATGGACTCTTTCTTTTCTTTAAGGGCGGAGGGCTTGGAGGACGGCTCTGCCCGGGGCCTCTGTTGCTGGTTCCCGGGGCTGTGGGGGATGCCTGCTAGCAGTTCTGGGGCGGTTTGCCCCTGCCGGGGTTTTTCTGCTTTTGGGCGGAGTTTTTAGCCCATCCAGTCTGCTTGCTTCCCACTTTTGCTGGCGTGTTTTGTCTCTTAGCGTCCAGCACAGCCCCTGCTGGCGGCCATTTTCGTCTGCCTGTTTCCCGGCGTGGCCACCAGGGCGGCGTTGCGGTTTGTTTACATACGCCTGGGTGTGCGAGCGAGCGTCTGGGGTGAGTTTTTCACCCTTTTTTCAGGGGGTTTTCTTCTCCTGTTGTCGTTTTTTTTGCTTTTCTGGTGTTTTCTGCCCGTTACTGTTCCTTTGGGTGTTTATTTTCCACCGGGCTTCTGGGCCCATGGGTTTGGGCTCAGTGTTTCTGGCTGTTAGGCTTGCTCCCACACCTTGTCCCTCGGTTTTCGGTCTGTTCTGACTGTTTCCCAGAGGGTTCTGTATGGGGGCTGCGCTTTGCCTTCTGTGGTGTTCTCCGCCGGCAATTGTGGTGGTTTGGCTTCCCCCTGGTTCGATTCTGGGTTCCTTTGGTTCTTTGGTTTCGTTCCAGAGGTTTCTTCCTCTTGGGCCCCCTTTTTGTGGGTTCAGGGGGCTTTGTTTCCTCATGTGACCTGGTTCTGCCTTCTGGGGTTCCGGGGTCTTCCTGGCTTGCAGACTGCTCTTTTTGGGTCTAGGCACATGTTGTTGTGCTGGGCCTTTGGGGTTTTGCTGTCGAGGTGGGCCTTTTGATGCAGTTTAGTGCCTTCTTTGCCTAGCCGTGTGGTGCTCTGCCCACTGGTCGGCAACTTGTACTTTACATTTACATTGTATGTACTCGCCTCGTTGTGCTTGCGGGGGTTGAGCTTTAGCTCTTTGGTCCCGCCTCTCAACCGTCGTTCAACAGGTGTACAGGTTCCTGAGCCTGTTGGGCTCTATCATCCCTACACTATAAACTGTGTAGGGAGTCAGCCTCCGCCACATTGCTTCCTAATGCCTGGGTGTACGCTTGTGCATGTGTACGCTGTGTGTGTGTGTGCATGTGTATACATGTCATATCTTGTTGTGTATATGTATATGCATAATGTGTATGTGTACTTTTATTTATATTTTTTTTTTTTTTTCTCTGTTGGCGGGGTGCTGGGGGAGCAGCTTGCTCTATTGCCTCTCGCATGGTCCCGCTGTTGGTGGGCGCTTTGCGTCTCTTCCGGCCTCTGGTGGCATCGGTGACGGCTTCTCCCCTTTTGGGGGGTTCAGAGCTGGCGGGGTGGGCTTCTTCCCCTGCGTTTCGTCGTGTCATCTTCGTGGGTACGTTGGACGTGGTCGGTCCGTCCCATCCTTCTGGGGTCCGGCTTCTGTTGGGGGCCGGGTGCCTGGATGGTGGCCCTGGACCTCCAGGTCACCTCTTGGCGCGTTCCTCCCAGGTTTTTCTGGGTCTGGCATGGTTGGTGGTGGGGCTTCAGGCTGGCTGCTTTTGTTGCCTGCCCTATTTTGTGCTGAGCACTTTGAAATTTTTGCATCTTTCCCGGATCTTGGTTCCCTGTCTGTGTCTGAGATTCGGTGTATGGCCTACCTCGACGTCTGGCTGGTGTGGGCTCCCAGTCAGTCCGCATGTCTGCTCGCCAGGGTGTGGTTCCTTCCAGATCGCCGGGTTTGGTGTCCTGGTGATCGGGAGGTTTTTCCATATGTTTCCATCCCGGTTCGGGCCTGGTCCTTGTTTAGGGCTATTGGCCCACTCATTCTTTCCCTCCAGACGTGTTCCTGCAGCTGTGGTCCCGCCTTCGGCGGTGCATGAGACTGTCTCTCGGGTTGCTCAGCGGTTGCTTGAGCGGTTGTGCGGGAGTCTGAACTTCGCCGTGCTAGTCTACCCGCCGGGTCGGGTTTGGCTGCGGCGTCTGTTTTGGTTCCTTCGGGGATTTCCTTCCGCTCTCTCGCGATCGTTGGGTTCTCCCTCCGGGGGTCTTTTGTCGGTTGCTGCGTCACCGACTTCCTCTTCGGGGTTTTTCAGGGTTCGGTGCCTTGGCGCCTTCCCGAGCCCTCGCTCGTTGTGTTCACGGACGCGTCGTCTCTTGGCTGGGGCTTTGTGACCAGTGCTCACCAGGCAGGCCAGGGACGGTGGGGTTCGTCCTTCCATCGGGCTCACAGCACGGTTCGGGAGTTCGCAGCTGTCTGGTTCGCGCTTCGGAGGATTCGGGTCGCTCGGGGATCGCCCTTTACCTCCGTTTGGACTGTACTCCAGTGGTTCCTTGCCTGAACCGCGGGGGTTCTCTTCGGTCCTTAGCTCTTGGGGTTGGTCCCTGCGAGTGGTTCGTCTGCTGGATTCCCGGGGTTTGGCTCTCCGTGTGGTTCACGTCCGGGGAGTGTCCAACGTTCTGGCGGACGGTCTGTCTCGCTCCCCTGTCCACGGGTGGACGGTCGACGACGACTCGTTCGTTGGATCTGCCAGACGTACGGTCTCCCAGATGTGGACCTCTTCGCGTCGGCGTGGTCTCGGCGTCTCCCGATGTGACGCCTTCCCCGACTGCGCAGCGTTCGCGGTGGATGCCTTTCGGCGGGACTGGTCTAAGGGGGTTCCCTGTACCTCTTCCCTCCGGTCCAGCTGTGCTTCGGGTTCTGGTTCGTTTGGAGACATTCCCAGGGAGAGTACTCCTTGTGGCCCATTGGTGGCCGGCCCGGCTTTGGTTTCCGGTGCTGTTGACTCGGTGCCCGAACCCGGGACGTTTACCGCGGCTCCGCCTCTTTCAGCAGGTCGGTCCGATCTGGTACGGGGCTGGTTCGACCTTCTCCTCTGCTCTTCGCGTCTGGGTTTTTTTTACGCGGGGTGTAGCACCAATTCTATGGTGATCAGGTGGCTTCGTTGATGGTGTCCCACCTGAGAGCTTCGTTTCGGCGACAGTATGGATTCCTGGCGTTCTTTTCGCCATTTCNTATATATATATATATATATATATATATATATTATATATATATATATATATATAATATATATATATATGTCGTACCTAGTAGCCAGAACGCACTTCTCGGCCTACTATGCAAGGCCCGATTTGCCTAATAAGCCAAGTTTTACTGATTAATATATTTTCTCAAATTTTTTTCTTATGAATGATAAAGCTACCCGTGTCATTATGTATGACGTCATTTTTTTATTGGAGTTAAATTAACGTAGTTATATGACCGAACCTAACCAACCCTACCTAACCTAACCTAAACTATCTTTATAGGTTAGATTAGGTTAGGCAGCCGAAAAAGTCAGGTTAGGTTAGGTTAGGTAGGTTAGGTCGTCGAAAAACAATTATTCATGAAAACTTGGCTTATTAGGCAAATCGGGCCTTGCATAGTAGGCTGAGAAGTGCGTTCTGGCTACTAGGTACGACATATATATATAATATATATATATATATATATATATATAATATATATATATATATATATATATATATATATATATATATATATATATATATATCACTAAGAACTCTTTGACCCGGCCAGGATTCGACCCATGCCGTCCAGGATCACCCTAACGTACACAGTACCGTGACCACCGCACCAATGATCGTCTATAAGGATTGTCAGTCTTGGCGCTTATTAACTAAGCTCCCTGACTGTGTACGTTTAGGGGTGATCCTGGACGGCATGGGTTCGAATCCGGCCGGGTCAAAGATTCTTAGTGATATATGGCTTGCGCGTTCATGCAGCTTTCTCACACATGATAGACTCAGTGCGGCCGTGCATGCGCCAGAATTTGATGAAAAACTGTACCCAAATGGAACCATGAGTGTCGTCGGGGGTTGGTCAGCGGGATCTTAGTTAATAAGCGCCAAGACTGACCAATCCTTATAGACGTCATTGGTGCGGTGGTCACGGTACTGTGTACGTTTAGGGGTTATCCTGGACGGCATGGGTTCGAATCCTGGCCGGTCAAAGAGTTCTTAGTGATATATGGCTTGCGCGTTCATGAGCTTTCTCACAACTATATATTATACATATCCCCAGGCGGATCCTGGCAACTAAATTATCCTATAGCCAATGGAGTTCTTGTTTTAGTTATATATATATAATATATATATATATATATAATATATATATATATATATTATATATATATTATATTTTTGTCTACTCGTGTTATTTATCAATGTTTAATACTACTACTGCAGCTTCAATCAGGTCTTTGTGTATTTGTTAGATCAGTAAGATTTTAATCAGACATTCGTTTCAGTATTCTTTTTTGTCCCTGCTAATGAATCACCTATATTGATTTATAATTCTGGTCTGCTACAGGCTGTCATTAGTAACATGTCAACAGTATCATGCTTGCAGATGTCAACATGAACTGATATCTAGAAGAATTTAATCTCAAAATCCATCTTGGTTAGCAAATAAAACATTGATTCGTATATTATAGTTTTTCTTGGTGTTACAACTATGTGTGTTAAGTGCCATGAGTGTTTAATTAAGTCATATTATCCCCAGTCACTGGCACGCCTCACTGTTGTACGAGTGAGAGAAGATAGTTTAAATATATTACATACACCACTGTTCCTACCGAGCCGTCGGTATAGTACTGATACACATCCTTACCCATAACCGGAGCACTCTCGGTAATGCTTTTCATTGTTAACTGATTTAATAACATAGCGTACACACTTAATTAACATTTTGATGATATTGGAAAACTTGTATACCCAAAGAGCATAATTAAACTTTCCTCTCATTTTCATATAGTTTAACCAGTAGCCTAGTTGGAAATTTCACATGTTGATATTTACTCAATGCCTTCACGTATAAACTGTTGCTGGTGGTCAAAATTCTTTCACGTATTGCAAGCAGTTTCAACGCTGAATCTGTTATTATTAACTCTTCTCGTAGACTATGGAACCTCGAAGATAATTCGCATAGCCTTCTTTTGCAAAGTTTCAAGTGATTTCACCTCCTTATCTGAGTGTATACTACAGACGGCCATTCATTTAACCAACATAAATATTTTTTTGGTCTACCTTGAACAAGGTTAGAGGCCTGTTAAACTACATATATAATTAGTGCCATTGGCTATTTGAGGTTGTAAGGATTACAAGCTGCCTAAAGTGCTGACGAGCTCTTGTGCAGCGTTAGGGATGGTTCAACATTGCTAGGGGTCTGCTATATAATGTTTGACCTCCCAGTCTATTGCTTTCAAGTTGAAGTCTCCCAGTACCAACAATCGTGATTTATCTCTATCTCTGTCCTTTCTACAATCTCTCTCACGGCCAGTATGAGGCCCTCTCGTTTGTCATCCAGTTCCTCCTTTGTCCATGTGTTGCTTGCTGGTGGGCTGTAGGCATTTACGATTGTCAGTTTATCATCCTGATTGCAGACCTGCAAGTGTGTGTGTGTGTGTGTGTGTGCGCGCGCGTTTGCGTGCGTGCGTGCGCCCGCCCGTCCGCGTGTGCGTGCGCTTGCCCGTCCGCGTGTGCGTGTACACGCAGGCGGACTGAAAGACAGAAGAGTTAGGGGGGACATGATCACCACATTCAAGATTCTGAAGGGAATTGATAGGGTAGATAAACACAGGCTATTTAACACAAGGGGCACACGCACTAGGGGACACAGGTGAAAACTGAGTGCCCAAATGAGCCACAGAGATATTAGAAATAACTGTTTTAGTGTCAGAGTGGTTGATAAATGGAATACATTAGGTAGTGATGTGGTGGAGGCTGACTCCATACACAGTTTCAAGTGTAGATATGATAGAGCCCAATAGGCTCGGGAACCTGTACACCTGTTGATTAACGGTTGAGTGGCGGGACCAAAGAGCCAAAGCTCAACCCCCGCAAGCACAATTAGGTGAGTACACACACACACACACACACACACACACACACACACACACACACACACACACACACACACACACACACACACACACACACACACACACACACACGCACACGCACGCTACAGTGAGTAGTACCCCCACCACAACAGTACAAATTAAAGTGAAACTGCCCATCGCCCATTCACTTCAACTTCGTGTATTCCTGTGTTGCCATGCTACCACCCATGTTACCCTGTCACCCCATGTGTTGTTGTGTCACCCCATGTGTTGTTGTGTCACCCCATGTGTTATTGTGTCACCCCATGTGTTGTTGTGTCACCCCAATGTGTTGTTGTGTCACCCCATGTGTTGTTGTGTCACCCCATGTGTTATTGTGTCACCCCATGTGTTGTTGTGTCACCCCAATGTGTTGTTGTGTCACCCCATGTGTTGTTGTGTCACCCCATGTGTTGTTGTGTCACCCCATGTGTTGTTGTGTCACCCCATGTGTTGTTGTGTCACCCCCATGTGTTGTTGTGTCACCCCATGTGTTGTTGTGTCACCCCATGTGTTGTTGTGTCACCCCATGTGTTATTGTGTCACCCCATGTGTTGTTGTGTCACCCCAATGTGTTGCTGTCACCCCATTTGTTGCCCTGTCACCCCATGTGTTGTTGTGTCACCCCTGTCACCCCATGTGTTGTTGTGTCACCCCTGTCACCCCATGTGTTGTTGTGTCAGCCCATGTGTTGTTGTGTCACCCCTGTCACCCCATGTGTTGTTGTGTCACCCCTGTCACCCCATGTGTTGTTGTGTCACCCCATGTGTTGTTGTCACCCCATTTGTTGCTCTGTCACCCCATGTGTTGCTGTCACCCCATTTGTTGCCCTGTCACCCCATGTGTTGTTGTGTCACCCCTGTCACCCCATGTGTTGTTGTGTCACCCCATGTGTTGTTGTGTCACCCCTGTCACCCCATGTGTTGTTGTGTCAGCCCATGTGTTGCTCTGCCACCCCATATGTAGCATTCACCACCTATGTCACCCCATGTGTTCATCTAGCAGTAAATAGGAGTAACCCAGGAGTTACTCTGCTTGTTGTGGGGTTGCATCCTTTGGGTCAGTAATTCGACCTTGGTTGGGGGTTGGGTTGGACCTCAATACTGCATAAGCCTAATATGTATATATACACTGGCTACCTGTCCCCCAACACAAATAATTATTATTATTATTAAAATGCAGTAGCACAGTGCATCTGCTACAAAATTTCTGATATGGATAAAAATATGGAGTGGAGGGAATTATCAGGAGAAAGTGCCCAGCCATTACGACTACATAGCATTTGGAAGGGGTTAGGATAAGGATTTGGGATGGTACGAGAGGGAAAGGAATAGTGCCCAACAACTTGGATGGTAGAGGATTGAACACCGACCTGCATGAAGTGAGACAGTCGCTCTACTGTCCAAAAAAATGCAGACAGTCCAATTCCAGTCAGCATAAAAGTATGTTTACAATTGAAATATACAATAATAGTATTCGATAATGGATTTTCAGGCAACATTTCCACATATTCCTTTGCATTTGCAAAATACAGAACACAATGCCCTAATCACTAACACTTCCATCTCATAGCTTGTTAGTTCTGACACCCACAGAGAACAACATATTCCCCTGGTATCTGTAATATTTAGAATATTCAGTATTAAAATCCCATCTGTTTTTTTCACACCAGTGATCTGTAGCTTTAAGTTAATTATCATCATTTGGAAAGGTAAATGCATTACTTATAAGGAGGCACTCCATATATTTCCTACAGTTGATATTAATATTGATGCAATATCAGAGTGATTTACTCAAGATCGTGCAGTAAGCAAATCACAAATCATCACGTGTCAACCTTTGCATTTAATGAGCAGACTCTTGAGAGCTGCTTTTCAACACTATCTAGATCTTGCAGCTGCAAGGTTATAATTATCAAAAGAAGGCACCAAGTCTTAGCACCAATTCAGCTAAGATGATATCAGGTATTACCTTCAGTACTGCATATTTAGCTCCTATATGGCTTCATTTTCGACTCACAATCGGGGCTCCTGGGATCGATTCCCAGGCAGGGCAAAAATGGTTTGGCATATTTCCTTTCACCTAATGCCTCTGTTCACCTAGCATCAAATAGGTACCCAGGAGTAGGGCAACTGTTATGAGGGTTGTATCCTGAGGAGGGTTAGTAGTTTGACCTTAGTGGAGGGGCTCTCAACATAAGCCCAAAGTATTTATATATATATGCAGGTTTCCTGGCCCCAACAAAATTAATTGCATCATCATAATTGCATCATTGCAAAAGGCATCATCTAAAAATACATGAGCCTTTACTACTACATCACAATCTTGACCCAATATTTTTCATGAGGAATATACAGGGAAATATAGAATCCAAAGTTCTTTTAAACTTTTAACTTTAAAAGAACACCATCTGTATCAATCAGCCAAGTTACATGGGGGTGCTAGCCATTGGTCAGCTTCCTAAGTTGTACTAATCAGCTCTTACGATCTTTTCTCGTACATACAGCAATGAAGCGCATCAATGATTGGGCAATTACAACTCAAACCGAACTTGCAGACCTTGCCACTGAATTTTAAATGACAAAAGCAGTGGACTTATATACTGTGACTTGCAGAATGCACTCCTGGCTTTTTTTTTCCCCAGAGATATTCCTGCACAGGCCCTAAGCCTCTGGCTGGCCCACTAAGTGTTGCTTGTTTCTGTTTTACTTGGACGGAGTATGAGTATTTATGACTCGTATAGTCGCTTCAGTAAGATTTTGTCCCATGTGGTTTAACAACTTATGCTCTATTGAATCTAAGTTGAAATCTTAATGGGTTTGTAACTCTGCACTGTGTTAGATAATGTTCCAGTGGTCTGTCGAGCATTTCTTCACAGTGCTGACATTTCCTGGCATTGAACGCACATAGTAGTAACACCCAGAAAATAGTCAGTGATATATGAATGAATGTTAAATTAAATAAATTAAAATTGCACTGTATCTATTGCTACCCAATCTCCCAACCTTTATGTTTCCCAATTTGAACATCTTCACCATTGTGATCATTGCTGTCTTCCTATATGTGCTGCCAATCTGCTGTATGGTGTTTATTAATCTTGTTTATCTGTATCTATTGCTACCAGTCTCCCAATCTTTATGTACCCAATCTGAAAATCTTTACCATAGTGATCATTGCTGTCTTATATGTTGCTGTCAATCTGCTGTATGGTGTCTATTAATCTTTTAAATTACCCATCAAGCTGTCAATGTAATCAATCAGAGCTTTAATATAACAATGTGCTTTAATATACTTACATAGCTCTCTCATCTCATTTTTCTCTTGCAATGTATTTGTTATCATTTATCAATTCTGATAGAACTTACCTACTTAACATTATCTGTTAGATTAAGGACCTGCCCGAAACGCTGTGCGTACTAGTGGCTTTACAAGATTGTAATACTGTCCTATTCAATGTATTCTCACAAACCCAATGTACCTTCTTGTATATAAATAAATAAATACATAAATAAATAAATAATGTTTTAGCTGCTAAAGAAAACAAGATTTGAAATTAAATTCCTTTGGATACCATCACATGTTGGCATCTCAAGGCATGACACTGTTGATATGCTTGCAAAGACAGGCTGTAGAAAACCAGTAGTAGAAATTAATATAGGTGTTTCATTAGCAGTGACAAAGAAAACACAAACAAATATCTAATGATAATCTCATTGACCTAACAAATTCACAAAGGCCTGAAAGTTGTAGCATTGAAGATAATGATAAATATCGTGAGGAGACATTTATACAGTATATCGAACTAATAGAACAAGAACTCGGCAATGTGATGTTATAGTTGCCAGAATACGTCTGGGATATAGACATATCTGGCAGCTTTCTAAAAACGTCGAATACACCATGTGTCAACTTTGTGAAGGAGAAAACTTGCACTCCCTTGAACATTATATTGTAGAATGTCCCATATTGACTGAATTTTGCCCTCCTGGGGTGAGGTATGCTGAACTCTGTAATTACTATATGAATACTGGAACACTTGATATATTGGATTTGTACCAAAGATTAACTATGTAATACATCTGTTATACAATGTATTGTATCTATACAATATGTAATACATCTGTTATACAATGTATGTACCTATAACCTGAGCTTTTAAAAGCACCTTAATCATCTTCAGTGGTTAAGTGTTTAATATCACACTAGTTTCTATAGAAGCTATCTTACCCTGTCAAAGTAGGAAGCACATAGGTGTATGTATGTGTATACTGTGTATATGGATATGTGCAGGTATGTGTGTATATATGTATGTGTGTGTGTGTGTGTGTATATTTGTATACAGGGTATGTGAAAGCTGGTCAGAATTGCATTTCACCTTTGTAAACGCACATTAATGATGCTATGTAAATAAAAAAAATCTCGAACACTGTTTATGTAGGACAGGCGTAAATCTGTGTATTTATGTTTGTAGGCAAGATTAGCATTTTAAAAGCACTACAATCACTTTCTATGGTTGATTGTTCAATAAATCACTGAATTGTGTGTTTAAAAGATCTCTTACCCTGTCCATGGAGGACAGAAGAAAGTGTGTATATGCTGGTTAGCATTGTAAATGTGTGGCCAAGTTTGTGGTATGAAAAAAAAATTATTCATCATTGAATGTAGCTCTGCAGGAATAATGTTGTGATTTGCAACTATTCCACATGTAATAACTTGAACATTTAAATGAACAGACCGTAAACGTGATAGTTTAGAAGCACGTACTTGTATTGTAATTTGCCTCGTTTGAAGATGATGTATAGAACTTGTCTGTCCGAACCTGCTTGATTATACGTAACTACTCCATACGACAAATAGACCGCATACTATTTAAAACACTGGAAATGGCTTTGCCAAAAATCTCCCAAGATGCCATATTGTTGCAGATTGTGACACAAAATCAATGAAAGCTGTTTTGACTGTGAACAATGCACAATTAATTGTGGGAGTTGTGCTTCAAGTTTGCCAATAAATGCGTAATTACCTAAATGTACTGTAGTTACAGGATGAGAGCTGCGCTCGTGTGCATAACTGGTGTTGTTGGTGCATTACCAATAAAGAATAGATTTACAGAAAGCAAATTATAGACTAGTAAAGTATTTCCTTAATAAATAAGACTCTATATCCATGGCTTTTTGTGCAAGATAAAATGATTTTGGGTAGGAACTTTAGCAGTAGTCATCATTTTCAATGTGCAAGATTCATTGAATCATCGAGGGGTAGTAATTTAATTTTTTAAATTATGATTTTTTTGTCTTAAATTTTTATGCTGTCGAAATGAAACTTCGACAGCAAAGGAAATTTACTCCATTAACTTAATGTATTGGCAGTGTAAAGGTATAGTTTGTGACTGATGAAGTATCCCATATCCTACATTAGTTATACAAGACCATGGACATGGCCGAACTCTTAGTTCAGGACTCAAGGTGCGTCTTCTATAATCAGCCCAGCGAGCTCCAAGAAAACGCTAGCTTTACTTGGTCTATCACTGTTCACTTCTCTCCCAAAATTTCTCTGAACAAACCAGCAGGTGTCTTAAGTAAGGAGTGTAATATATGCCTAGAGGCATGCACCTCTCCACTGCTATATGTGGAAAACCTTTAGAATGGTGGCTGCCCAAGGAAAAATAGGCAGGTGGACAGAGAAAGAGACAAAATGACTTCTGCTGTATGGTTTGTTTACATTTGAGTCAAGCTGCAAACTAGAAATAAGATGTTATTTTGCCCTCTCTATAACAGCATGGAACACTTCTCATCCAAGAGCCCTGAAGTGTCCCATCTTTACCTCCACACTTTGCGTGTTATATTCATACATTATAATAATTAAGAGGGAAAAAACAGAACGCTGCAACAATTGTTTGTTTATTTTGTTTGATACTATACAACGTATTGAAGTTCCATGTTAATAAAAAGAACCTTCAGATAACAGGTAGAAATTTTTCACAAAGGTCACATGAAGGATGTACTAAAGACAAGAGAAATTACATCTTGTCATGTCATCTGAAGAAAATGACATCTTGCATCCTTGAGGCTCTCAATCTCGCTACATATTTAGCAAGGTGCAATAGGACCCAAGAACCACTTTTAAAACATTCAACTGGAACAATTAGAAAACCATCTAATAAGCAACTGAGCCTTTTTATGGTTATTGGGATAAAACCTAACTGAAAAACTCATTACAATACCTTCACTGTTTCAGGTCTAACTGGTGTAATATATTTGTTCAACATCAAAATGATAAAATTTGCATAATGAATTAATAGATATTTAATATTACAATAACATTGTTTACCCTCCCCTCCTCCCCCAACTATTATCTCAATCTCACATGGCCCCTGATTTTGAAAGGAGTTGGGCAAAGCGATGGTGATGAAGAGAGTCGAGTCGATGAAGCGGTCGACACAATTAGAAATACAAGTCTCTGTGCGCGAGTCCAGTTTACTTCCAGGAGCACCAACACAGGTTTCCCAGCAAATGTCGTTCATCTTGTGGATCTGAAAAATATTCACTCTTCAATTTATAAATATCAATTAAGCCACTTGTTAAATTACTACATTACTACAAAGCATACCTAAAACTACAGTCTGAACAAGAACACATGTGTGCCACTTTATACTGTACTGAACATATATAAGAAAAAAATATAGGCTACAGTGACCAAGTCATGTAGTGAACCAGTTTAAATATAGGTAGCGTATACAAGATTTTTATCGTGAAAACACCATAAATTGGTCAAACATAGTAGGAGGTTACAGTTTTAAATGCTGTGCATTGTTAGTGGCTTTATATAATATACACTGTACTTATTATGTATCTACTGTAACCTGTTTTGTACACAAATCAATATAGAATCAATCAATAATCAATCTCAAATATAATCAATATAGGAAGAGGCCAAACCCCAAAACATACCAGCGATACAAGATGTGAGAAACTACTACAGGGCAGCGAGGAGAGAGGCAGAAATTTTTTTTAGAAAGGTATAGCGGACAAATGTAAAACAGAATCAGGACTATTCTATAAATTCAACAACAACAAATTGGAGTAAATATAATATTCAGAGGTTGAAAATGGGAAACTGATTCACGGAAAATGAAATCTTCAGAGAATCAGACAATAAGAATTCCAGAGAACAACAGAGCACATAGAGGTGTCTTAGAGATGAACTGAAAAATATGCTCAAGGAGCTAAGTAAGAACAAAGAAATTGGCCCCAGATGTAGTTTCAACATGGGTTTCAAGAGAATGTGCAGCATTCCGCTTCAACTGATTTTTCAGGCATTACCTGTGTACAGGAGTTCTAGCAGATGTGTGGAAAAATGCTAACATAGTTCTAATTTACAAAAGTGGCAGCAGGAAAGACCCCCCCCCCTCAATTACTGTATAGACCGGTATCATTGACAAGTGTAATAATCAAAATATTGGACAAAATAATTCAAACTAAATTGGCAGAACACCTGGAGAAAAATTACAACAGTCAGACAGTATAGTTTTCGATCTGGAAGATCCTGTGTAACGAATTTACTCAGTTTCTATGATTGAGCCACAGATTTTACAGGAAAGAAATGGTTGGGTTGACTACACCTATCTGGACCTAAAAATCTGGCTTTTGACAAAGTTCCACGTAAGTGGTTGTTCTGAAAACTTAAACATAATGGAGGAGTGACAGGTAGGCTTCTAAAATGGATGAAAAATGTTCCGACAGAAAATAAGGGCAGTAATCATAGGCAATGTATCGGACTAAAGAAATGTCACGAGTGGAGTACCACAGGGTTCAGTTCTTGCACCAGTAATGTTCATTGTCTACATAAACAATCTACCAGATGGAATACAGAATAATATGAACATGTTTGAAGATGATGCTAAGATAATAGGGAAGATAAGAAACTTGTATGATTGTCATGCCCTTCAAGAAGACCTGGACAAAATAAGTGTATGGAGCACCAATTGGTAAATGGAATTTAATTTGAATAAATGCTATGTTATGGAATGAAATAGGAGAACATAGACCCCACACAACCTATAAATTATGTGAGAAATCTGTAAAGAATTCCGATAAAGAACGAGACCTATGGGTGGTTCTAGATAGAAAACTATCACCTGAAGACCACATAAAGAACATCGTCTGAGGAGCCTATGCTACACTTTCTAACTTCAGAATTGCTTTTAAATACATGGATGACAAAATACTAAAGAAATTGTTCACGACTTTTATTAGACCAAAGCTGGAATATGCAGCGTTGTATGGTGCCCATATCTTAAGAAGCACATCAACAAACTGGAAAAGGGGCAGACATGCAACAAAATGACTCCCAGAACTGAAAGACAAGAACTACGAGGAGAGGTTAGATTCATTAAAGCCAAACCTAGAAGAAGAAAAATGGGCGATATGATCCCTACGTACAAAATAGTAACGGGAATCGGTAAAATTGATAGGGACAAATTTCTGAGACCTGGAATTTCAATAACAAGAGGTCATAGATTTAAACTAACTAAACAAACCTGCCAAAGAAATACTGTATAAGAAAAATTTACTTTCACAAACAGAGTGGGAGACATTTGGAACAAGTTAGGCGAGAAGGTGGTGGAGGTCAAAACCATCAGTAATTTCAAAGCGTTATATGGCAAAGAGTGCTGGGAAGACAACACCACTAGCATAGCTCATCCTGTAACTACACTTAGGTAATTACAAATAAAATAACTATCATTATTACAGATATATTTTAACCCCCATAGAAGCATTCAAGGAAGGTATCCATCTCTCCACAACTTATTACCTCTCCATACTCAATCCTTGGTTACTCACACACACCACATCCTATCTTCTTGGTCTCTCTTTCCTCTCCTACCAATAAACATTGCATTATTATCCTTCAACTGTCAAATATGACAATCATTGCAGCACACACTTTCAATTTTACCTAATGCTGTAAATGTTCCTTAGACTGTTCACCTATACCAGTGCTTCATAAATCTGGGTATATTATCCAGAATCGAATAAAATTAGTTTTTCATTGGGTAACGACACCTCGGAATATACACTAAAATTTACCGTGATCCAGAGTATAAACTTTAGGCTTGGTGTAGTGTATTGATAGCTGTGGTAGTGTACTCACCTAGTTGTGCTTGTGGGGTTCAGCTTCAGCTCTTTAGTAGTGTGAACTGTGAGGTATGTATCATGCTGGCTGTGTGCCATTCATATTTCAGTGAAAACAGATACCTATTTATACCTATACCTCATTATACTGCAACTCTAACAGTTCTATTTTTTCCATGTCATATCACTGGCTCTGCACCAGTAAAGTGCCCTACATTGTAGTAAACTTGTATCATAGCAATTGATGTTGTTCCCTCAGTCTGAAATGCAACAAATTCAAATCCTAATTTGAATTTTTTTCTTACCTAGAATGAGTGAAATGTCCTTATGTGCCAGACTTCATTGAGCTCAGTTTCACCAGTATTGAAAACAAGGGAGTGGTGAAATGCCAATGCATTATGTGCTCTGCCACCCAATGCAATGAGTCACTGAAAAAGTGAAAGCTCCAAGACCCTCTGAAGCAGAAACGGCTAACATTGTTGTCCATGCCTCCATCACATTTTCAACATTTGGAAGGAATTATAAAGAAGCAGCAACTTTCCAACAAGGCTTCCAAAGAAACATTTAATCAAAAGACCGAGAAAAGTGAGCTGCCAAGTAGCTTACCCGACTGCAAAATCAAAGATGCCACCCATTATCATGCGTGCGCGCCAGATGCCACACATTATCATGAGTGCACGCCAGATGCCACACATTATCATGTGTGCCAGATGCCACACACATGAGCGCTTCCCCCAATAGAGGGAAGCACTCATCCAGCCAGATGCTATTCACATCAACAAAAATGTGTGGGTCAGACCAAGCATGAAAAGTGGCAGCAGTATCATTGTCAAATAATACCATTAGTTGTTGAATTGAAATAATTGCTGGAGACAAAGGCAGAACTTATTTGCAGTATCAGTCCAAGTCACAAGTTTGCTATTCAACTGCACGAAATTACGGAAGTTTTCGACAATTTGCGGCTGATGGTCTACGTCCATTACAAATTTGAAACCATGATTGTACAACAACATCTGCTCTGCAAGGCTCTGAAAATGACTTGTAAGGGAACTGATATATTCAATGTTATTCAAGCATTTTTTTTATGAAGGCTCAATGTGGGATTCCTGTGCGAGGATTAACGGCTCGCTCAACGTGGGTCTGCATTCAATGTTATTGTTCATGCAAAGCAACACAACCTTAAAATTGTCAACACATTTATATATCTGGAAGAGCCCACTCAGTAGCTTCCAGAGCTCAAGCGCTGCTACTGCCAAACCTTAGGATATTGCACCAGTATTCCAAAGCCCATCCTAACCTACTGGGAGCCAGGAAAAGACTCTGGTTCTTTCTGTAAGGTGAGGTAAGTCTGTAGTTTAGAGACCAACCCAAAACCATGAAAGAAAACACCAGAAAGGAAGGATAATGCAACAAAACAAGTGACTGTGTGAAATAATATAGTAACCCTGAGGTAAATACTGTAAAGCAAACGATCACTGCTGTGAGGTGATGGCTAGCCACCCATCTCATTCATTCATATATAGTCTGCTTGGGGGTAACCCCAATACTAGGTGTCGATTTTCCCCTGGAACAGTAGTTCTACGAGGGGCATTGCTTTATTTTTTTTTGCTATGCTTCAAGACTTTTTTGTGCATGTCCTGGGTTTTATTTTTGCTCTGGCTGTTTGCCAGGGTTACTTATCCCTTGTATTTGGCTTGTGCCTCCCTTGCTCCACCAGATACCTACTTCAAAGGTTCCAAGTTCCTTTTGTATGGGTTGGCTACTCTTGAAACTGTTTTCAAGCAACTTGCTCTCCACTGCATGGCCTGTGGATGGCGAGTTGTTGCTGATGTATACACAAACCCATGGGATTCTGTATACATTACACTTTCGGCTCAACTCTTGTACATTTTGACAGCTCATGATTTAACCAAACGTGTCCTTAGATCACAAAAGTGATTACTCCTTATCTGGAGCTTCAAATGCCCTCCCCTGCCAGGCTAAATGGTTGGGATTGAGCAAGAGACTTTATGACACTTCCCTTGCACCTGGCATACCTGCCTATTTGCGTAACAGTCCAATAGTTACTACAGGTTACGTAAAATAGATCGTTTACCTCATGGGGCTGACCCATGCTTGTTGCAACTTCCGAAGTTGTGATTCGTCACTTTTGAGAGCCAATAGTCTTTCCTCTAACAAGTGTCATTCTCACAGGATGGGTATGGGGTGCATGATAAATTAACTAAACTAAACTCTCAAGTGCTCTCAGAGTGAACTGGCCTCTAGATTGCCAGCTCTAACCATGGCTTAACCAAGCAAATATTGCATCAGCCAGAAAAATGATCGGCTGGATTACGAGAACTTTCAATTCCAGGGATCCCATCACAATGGTTGTACTTTACAAATCACTTGTACTGTACTATCTTGAGTACTGCTCAGTACTCACTTCCCTCTTCAGAGCAGGAGAGATTGCTGAAATAGAGGGAATACAGAAAACATATACGGCATACATAGACGCAATAAAGCACCTAAACTATTGGGATCGTCTTAAAGCTCTTCAAATGTACTCACTAGAAAGACGGCAAGAGATATCAAATAATATACATGTGGAAGATACTGGAGGGCCAAGTACCAAATCTACACAGTAAAATAACGACATACTGGAGTGAACGATATGGAAGAAAATGCAGAATAGAACCAGTGAAGTGCAGGGGTGCCATAGGCACAATCAGAGAACACTGTACTGTATAAACATCAGAGGTCCACGGTTGTTCATCATCCTCCCAGCGAGCATAAGAAATATTGCCGGAACAACCGTGGACATCTTCAAGGGAAAACTAGATCATTTCCTCCAAGGAGTGCCGGACCAACCGGGCTGTGGTGGATATGTGGGCATGCAGGCCACTGCAAGCAACAGCCTGGTGGACCACTCTCTCACAAGTCAAACCTGGCCTCGGGCCAGGCATGGGGAGTAGAAGAACTCCCAGAACCCCATCAACTGGGTATCAACCAGGGCTTGGTATTCTCTTCCAGCTGCCCACCCTTTCCCTGTTTGATTGGGTTCTTGGGAATGAACATAACACCAGCCTTAACACCAGAGGCACATATCAACAAAACTTTCAACAGCATATGCAAAATTAGCCAACATAATCCTTCAAAATGCTAGAAACGGCATGCATTAGGCAAACCCTAGAATATGCAGCTACAACACTGAATCCAGACACAGTGAAGCACGAGAAAAAATGAGCAGTCTCATAGCTTTGTTCTTCACACAATCGGGGATCCTAGGTTTAATTCCCAGGTGGGGGATAGAAATGGTTTGGAACGTTTCATTTTAACCAATACCTCTGTTCACCTAGCAGTAAATAGGCACCCTGGAATTAGACAACTGTTGAGGGTGCATCCAAGGGTCAGTAATTCAATATTGGGAAGATACAACCCTAAAATATATATACAGGCTTCCTGTCCTTGACAAAACTAATTAAATTATTGAATGTATGCCACGAGACAAGTATCAGTGATAAAGAGATGATGAGCTATGAGAACAGGCATGAGAACTTACCTAGCAACACTTGAAAAGAGAAGGACCAGAGGTGACATAATCCCGACATGTTTCACTGTGGGGAATAGTAAAAATGGAGACAGTCTTTTCCAGGCGAGACAACAGAAGAGGGCACAGGTGCAAAGTTGGAAATAAGTTTTGCCAGAGAAATGCAAGGAAGTACTCATATGCACCAAGCCATTAACAAGTGAAGAGTATTGGAAGTGGTAGAAGCAACCATTCACAGGGCCTTTAAAGAGGATGTACAAGAGTACTATGTTGTTGGAAGGTATATATACACACCAGGCACTGTACAGTAGCTAAGAGGCAAGGCTCTAAGAGCCAACCCTCTGTTCTTATACACAAATTAAGAAAGCATTTAGGATATCACAAAGAAAACCCGGCTTCATAGTCATCTGCAAAGGTCAAAATACTATCTAAAATGGTTACATATAAATGAGCACTCCTCTACCGCACTCACCATTGACTGCATTTGTGCCTTCTGTTGTTCAAGCATGAGAAAGGACTGCAGTTCTGCATCCTTCCCCCCACCGATGCTTCCACCACTGCCACTGTCAAAACCTGCAAATTAATAACTTTATAAAACTAGTAGTCTAGATAATGAAGGCAAATTTGTCAAACATTTTTTCTTTGGTAAATACTGTACACCATTTTACAATAAAAGTCCGCCATTCTTTAACAAAACGTGTCCATAGTAAAATATGTATAAATTAGCCAAAATTACATTATTACATTATATTTATATTCCTTGTTGACCTTAAATTCATCTACAAATTAACAATAATAATTCATTGAGTTGGGGAACAGGCAGCCAATTTATACATACAATACATGTTAGACTTACATGAAGGTCCTCCCTCTACCTCCCAGGGATGAATTATTGACCCTCCCCAGGAAGCAACCCCACAACAAGCATACTAACTCCTGGGGTACCTTACTTGCTGCTAGGTAGTCAGGGGCATTAGGCGATAGAAAACACCCAACCATTTTTGGCCCACCTGGGATTCGAACTCGGAATTCTCGATTGCGAGTCGAGAACAAACTCGGCTGTACTTCCAGGACCCTAAATAAGGTTACCTAATAAAGTTGATCATATCCTGCTCCCAAAGCAACACTACTATATGGCACCTCCATCATTGTATTATTGTACTGAAAAATANATGACTTTCAAGTACATGATGATACCAGGCCGTATCAAGTAGTTATGGCCAAAAAGAAACGGCGTGCTTTCACAGACAGCGAGACAGTGATAATGAAGATGAAATGAAAAAAGAGACAGAAAAGTTGCTGTGATCCACGACTGGAGAAATCAGTGATGGAAAACTCCCAGGAACTCCTCAAACAGCAACCCTAACCAGCAGGACGCAAGACACGCAGATTAATAGAAGGAAGCGGCTGTTATTTCCTACAACATGCCAACTGAACTTCCATCAAAAGCTGGAGTGAACGGTACGTCTGGATAAGGAATGTTTTTGAATATGAACCACTATTCAAGGAGGGTTTCACCAGCCCTACATAACAGTTATACAGAAGAGGCCGTGGAACACCTAACAACGGAGGGTTTGAGATTATTGTGATGGTTACTCCGGAAGAAGATATGATGCACACCAAAATCATAGTTTTTAAATATCCAACTTATTTGGATCCTGATATCTTCTTCTCGATAATGATAGTGTTGTATGGGCAAAGAGGAACAGTGTTTGTGGTGGTGAAAAAACAAGCCAGGTTGTTGCCTTGGTAAAGGGTGAGGCTCCGGAAAGATTTTTTGTGCAAGGACTAGGCTACAGGAAAGTTGCAAAATACATTGAGGAACCCATATTATGCATGAAGTGCTCTCGTTGGGGACATATGGCGTGGAAAGGCCAGTTTGACCCCAGGTGTCGGTATTGTGGTAAGAAACACGACTTCGCAAGAGTGTAGAGTCAAGATTGAAAAAGGTGAAAAATTCGTCCATCTTACTGCAATTGTCGAGGCAGCCACAATGCTGGTTCCTATCTATGCCCTATGCCCCATTAAGCCTCATCTGAGAGACTCCAGGTCGGGTCCTACAAGCAGGATAGATGTATCCTCGAAGGAAGGAAAGATTGTGCAGCAGGAACATGGAGGAAACAGCCGGAAGCCAACGACAGCCCATATGAACAATGTGTGGAGAAAGGAACGGAGACAATTAAGGCGAGCCTAAGGAAAGTAGGTAAGGCAGTTGAAAAAAATGAAACCTTGCAGGACAGGTTCAGGACAATATGGTGAACTCGGAGGTTGGTAATCAAATATTGGAATATCTAAAAAAAACTAGACAAGAGGATTGAGGCATTGGAAAAATTAGCTATGGAGGGTAGACGGGGGTGAAGATGGTGGTGAAACAGGACGTGAAATTGAAAGTGAAACAGGACGTGAAATGGAAAGTGAAACGTGCGTAGAAGAAAGTAAGGAAGAGCATAAAGATAGAGGATAGTCAGGAAAATGCACTTTCTAGTAGTGTTAGCGGTATTCAACCTTCTGTAGCTGGTGGCTGCCTCCATCTATGCCCCATGAAGCCTCATCTGAGAGAGACTAGGACAGGTCCTACAAGCAGGATAGATGTGTCCTCGAAGGAAGGAAAGATCGATCGTGCAACAGGAACATGGAGGAAACATCTGGAAGCCAACGACAGCCCCTATGAACACTGTGTGAGAGAAAGGAACGGAGATAATTAAGGCGAGCCTAGGGAAAGTAGGTAATGCAGTGGAAAAACTGAAATCTTGTGAGGACAATTTATGGTCAACTCTCAGGTTGGTAATCAAATTCTAGAATATCTAAGAAAACTAGACAAGAGGATTGAGGCATTGGGAAAGTTGGCTATGGAGGGTAGACGGGGGGAAGATGGTGATGAAATAGGACGTGTAATTGAAAGTAAGGCAGGAAGTGAAATGGAAAGTGAAACGTGCGTAGAAGAAAGTAATGATGCGCATGACGTAACGATGATAGAGGATAGTCAGGAGCATACACTTTCTAGTAGTTTTAGAGGTGTTCAACCCCTGTAGTGACAAATGTTGAAACAAATGTTAAAGTAAAACGGTATACAGAAATAACAAAGAAATAGATATGAATAATATTACCTTCGATGTTAGTAGTAGTTGTGCTAGTGAGGAGAAAGAAAAATGTTACGGTGTTGGAAAGAAGTTCTAAGGTACTCTCGTATCTCATGGAATGTGACGGACAGGGCAAAGGTAGTTTTATTATTAATGATGGATGAAAGTAGATTGAGAATATTATCTTGGAACGTTAATGGATTAAAAACTAGAGCGGTGGATGTACACTATTATACTCTTAGAGAGAATATTGACATAGTAGCTGTCGGGGTTTCACGGTGTTCTCGTCTGTGAAGGGTTAAAGCAAAGGTAGACTGGATCTCCTTTCCAGGTGGTTGCTCCGACAATAACCCTTACTCACCGTCGTTCGGCGGGTCTTCCCTCGATCCTCTAGGCTCCACTGCTCGCCTCGGAGAGTACCCCAGTCGGTCTCACAACCGGCCTTTAAATTGCAAGATGAGTGGGGGCACAGATCGTTCCCTCAATCTGTGGCCCGCCCCGACACCGAACTCTTACACAGCCTTCAAGGTCGCCAACTGGTTTTCAGGTGTCCAGTAACACTGCAGTGGTCAGGTGTAATTGTGGCAAGAGCAAATTCCAGTAATATGGTATCAGGCAGGTCACTCTGCTTTACTTCATTACACGGTCACAAGATAAATGGAGGGGATGATATCAAACACCAAAGAGTTTTGGTATTTTACTTAAAAGACAACGAGAAATATATATGCATCAGTGTATCAGGAATAATATATGACAATTGCTCCATTCATAGCATAATATTCTGGAGCGCAACAATATGGTAACACCGGCAGCGCCACCTGTCAGATGTCAGCTGACCGGGACCCTCGCGATCGTGGGAACAGACTAGCACTTGTTTTCTAATTCTGTCACGATCCCCGTTTATTTAACTTTTTCCAAAACACTATTCAACATTCACATGGCTTACTTATGATTTCACTGGCCTCACGATCAACATCTTATTCACAATACTCTCACAGTGGCTTTTCACCGTACCAAAAGATTACTCTATTCTTAATAATATTTACTGTGAATGCATTCGCTTGATCACTGAACTTTTCTTTATATCTATACTTTCTCTCAAAGAGATATCACTGGCAATCACTTCACGTATATGATATTATTCAGTACACAGGCTTGTCATATATAAATCAGTAATCAAATTACAAGCATATATATATATATAAATCATGGAGATCAATACACAAGCATTTATATCAATAAATCATGGAGATCAACACACAGGCATTTATATCAATAGATCATAGAGATCAACACACAGGCATTTATATCAATAAATCTTGGAGATCAATACACAGGCATTTATATCAATAAATTCTAGGCTCATAGCCTAACACCAATATCTGGTTTACTACCAATATATATATAATAATAATCACAGGAAATTAATAATAGTCACAGTAAATTCTTTGATGAATCTTGGTGCTTGCACACACCCACACATAGATATATATGTAAACTGATACTGTGAGCGCTCTGGGCAGGCTCACCACATACTGTGCTCTCTGTGACTTAGACTCAAGTGAGACTTGCTCACGACATATAAAATATCCTGACAAGAAAATATATAGCTAACTAAAGGGGAAATGGGAGGGTAACTGTAAACACCTACTTCACCTATCCTAGGATGACAGTTGGGTTGTAGCTCCTGATCCAGGCTCTCGCCTCGTTCACCATCCAGAAACACAAGCCCACGCCTTAGGATGTCGTGTCTCGCCGCTTCTGTACACAGCAGGTCCGTGCTCCTTCCTCTACAGTACGTCGCAGGGTTGAAGTCGGTCTCCTGGCCGTCAACTTTCCTCCCAACTACGGCAGCCAGCCTACGTCTCGGCGGTCGTCGCACGTTTCCCAATTAGTCCTTGTCACTGTACTCCCAGAGGAACTGCCTCTCACCACTACGAAGTCGCTGTGAAGTTACCAGCCGTCCCAGACGATGCTGCTTAAGCTCCACACGCACAGCACCCGACTTCAGAGCACTTGAAGCTCACTTCACTGTCAATTCCCTCGTCGTCTAGATATATCGCTAGGTATTTGGGAAGACTTCTCGACGTGCTTGCATTCAACTGTTGACTCGTAGGGTTCCACGAAGGTGGGGTTACTGTCAAACTTGACAGGATCGTCGATCACACGTTCAACCTGGTTGACAAGACGGTCAACCCGGTCCACTCACGGTGGGTTGGCCCGGCCACTAAGCTGTCTCTTATACTGGTGAACTGCCAACGACGACACACGTCGATGCCCGGCCCACTTCTTGCAACGCACCTGTCCCTGAGCACTTGTTGCTCAATATTCTGTCAATTACTTATCTGAGCCACATCTGGGTTGCAGGAAGACCTCACAGAGTGCGTGCCAACAACTGGAGACGCTTACATCCACCGGAGTTCGGTAAATCCGTCACTCTGACAGGACGACCGATCGCGCGTCCTACCTCTCGGACGCGTCGTGAAAGACTGATATCGCCACGGCGCCAACACGGCCGGACCCCCATGCCTATGTGACGTCACTTTTCCCAAAGTTGGTTTTCATTGGCTCCCAGTGCCACGTCGCTGACGGTGACCAATCTGGCGCCACTGACGTCACACAGTTTTGGCGGGAGAACAGACTCGCCAGCGCCATATTGGCTCCCTAAAGGGCCTATCCCACAGGCCAAAATACTATATTTTCACAAATTTCTCGGCTCTTCGAGAATGCTGTTCTCTCCCACATATGTTCAATTGATGCCTGCAATGTAGAGAACGCTCGGGAATAGTGGACATGACTCTTACAGTAGGCGTGGGAGAATTAGAAGGGGGGGGAACACCGTCACATAGCACTCCAGGAAACTGGGGATAGGGATGGCAGCATTCTGAGGCTAAATGGCTATAGAGGTTTTCATTTATATGCTGATGGAGGAACTAGGGGGGTCTCATGTTATGTCAAAAGTACCACACCTGCCGAGATAACTGGAATCCCTCAGAGATATAGAGGTATTGAAATTATTAGCTTGCGGATTCAATTAAAAGACCGAAAGTTAAATTTCATTAATCTATACATCCCTTGATTTAAGATACTTGCCAGATTCCTTCTTTCCTGAAGATACACTTGTGGTAGGGGATTTTAATGCCAGACATCCAGCTTTAGGCTCAAGGGGTAAAGCAAATAGGAATGGATGCAGATGGTACCAGTTTTTGCAGGAACATTAAGATGTTCAACTGCTGGGCGAGCCTTCTCCTACTCATCTGAGGGGAGGGAGATTAGATTATGCTTGTTTGATAAATGCTGAGGGCATAGAGGGGAATTGTCTTACTGTGGATGAAATGCTAACTGATCATTTTGCATTACAAATACAGCTTAAACTAGATAAAAAGCATACCTGCCTTCAGAGGAAAAGGTTAAAGTTTAATGAGGGAGAATTTAGGGATCTTGTTGGCCATATTAAGTCTTGGTATGATACTTATAAGCCAGTTTCGGCAGAAGCATTTTATGAAGATTTAATTAAGGAGGTAGATGTATTTAATGCAACATTGAACCGGAAAACATCTAGTATAAAAAAGCATCCCCCCAGAAAAGAAAATTATACACATGACGAGATGCTTAAGGGGTGGACATTAACAATGAGGAGAGCTCACAGGGATTGGAATAGGAATGGTAGGACTGAGGAAGGGAAGAATGCTTTACTAGCAGTTGCTAGGCTGTGTGGGGAGAAGAGAAAGGAAATTAGGTGCAAGTATTGGCAGGAGTTTGCAGAGAAAGTTGGGAGTAACAGAAACTTGAAAGAAATCTGGCAAGACGTAAATAAAATAAGGGGTAAAAAGCATAATTTCGTTGCACATCCTGACCCGCAAGGAATTGCAAATGGTCTCGTAAATAAATGGGCGGAAGCTGCCAAACTTAGTTCATTACCCGCTGTAACGAGAGAGCCATTAGATTCTTGGAAAGATCGAAGAAAGGATTTTATACTTACAACAGGTAACAGTGGTGATGTCACTTGCACAGGTATTACCAGAGAAGAACTAATAACGGCGATTAAAGTTGGGAAATCTACCGCCCCTGGGGAGGATGGAGTAACTTATGAAATACTTAATGAACTTGCCATTATGACGAAAAGCCCACTCTTAGACCTCTTTAATATTAGTTATAAAGAGGGCAGTATTCCCAGTAAATGGAAAAAACTATGATCAACCTAAACTGTAACCTTCAACCTCTGCCCACAGGATGGTCGTAGGAGGGTGACATAAAGAACAATCAGATAACCTTAAAACAAATAAAAACAAGAATCAAGATGATCTAAGAGGGTGAAGAAATGACAAAGAGAATGGCAATGGCGGACAGTAGTAACACACTTAAGAATTATTCAGTAATACATACACATTCGTCCTTCACTTATGGTAGAGGAAAGTCTACTTTGCAGGATTCAGTTTACATGAGATTAAGATTAGGATACAAATATATCTGGCAATACGGTGTTGATGTCAATGAATAAGATAAGAAGTCTTACAATCGACTTGAGCCGGTCGGCCGAGCGGACAGCACGCTGGACTTGTGATCCTGTGGTCCTGGGTTCGATCCCGGGCGCCGGCGAGAAACACTGGGCAGAGTTTCTTTCACCCTATGCCCCTGTTACCTAGCAGTAAAATAGGTACCTGGGTGTTAGTCAGCTGTCACGGGCTGCTTCCTGGGGGTGGAGGCCTGGTCGAGGTCCGGGCCGCGGGGACACTAAAGCCCCGAAATCATCTCAAGATAACCTCAAGAAGATGGTCCAGGACGGATCGAAACGTCGTCGCCCCTTCACCTTCTAGTGTGTGGTCTGGTCAACAAGATAAGAAGTGTAAATTATGTAGTATGCCGCACGCCCACACCTTAGAACATTATGTATTAGAGTGTCAACTTATTGATAACTATAGAAATAAGGAAATAAGTAGTGTACCACATCAAATTGTTTGGATGTGTGATAATGGTATGATAGACAGTATACTTAGGAGCTACAAGAATTTTGCCCCACTTATATGCTGAACTTCCTATTTTAACCTGCAATGTTAAATGGGATTCTTGTATTGTGATTTGTGTATTTGTACTCACTGAATTTGTGCGCCCCTTGAGGGACTTGAAGTAGAGGGGGTAGAAATAGCCTAAGCTACTATATCCCTTTGAGATGTATTTTTTCTTGTCTCAATAAACAAACTTGAACTTGAACTTGAACTGTGCACTGTCAGATGGTGAATGATTTCCTGCATTAGGATTCTTTCCATAACTTGCAAACATTTAAAACATCCAGTAGTTTCCGCCTGGATGTTTTCTGCCCTTCTTAATGCTCGTGGCTCCCTCGCTGCCCTCAAGTTGCAACCCCGCTCCTTTACCAGGTAAGTCCACTACTGGCTCACCATAGCCCGTGCTACTTACCCCGCTCCTGTGCCAGGTAAGTCCACTACGGGCTCACCATAGCCCGTGCTACTTACCCCGCTCCTGTGCCAGGTAAGTCCACTACTGGCTCACCATAGTCCGTGCTACTTGAAACTTTTTTTTCGAGTAGCTGAACTACATATGCCCGTGTTACTACTTCTGGTGGCTTAATCTCATCAATCAATCAATCTCGCTCCCGCATTACGGGCTATTCATGCCTACATATATTCCATGTATGACTAACCATCCTGTGAGATGGGAATATTAAATGAACTTATAGCTAGTTTTTGATCTCCACTGTAATCTGTCATATAGAATAGGGTAGCAGCACATTACTGTGTATACCTAAGCTTGTTAATTAAAAAAAAAATTCCATACATGACCAGTCATCTTGTGAGATGGGAATATTAGATGAACTTATAGTTAGTTTATGATATACACTGTGTAATCTTTCATATAGAATAAGGTAGCAACACATTGCTGTGTATAACTACATAAGCATACTACACCACATCAGAAACAAATACAGTTTTGATATTCCAAGAGTACGACTTAATCAAACTAGAAATGCTCTACAAATCAAGGGACTCAGAATGTGGAATGACCTTCCCAATCATGTTAAAGACTGTACCTCTCTCAACCAGTTTAAGATAAAAACGAAGCACTACCTAATAAATTCCCTGTAACCTACCTTACCCCTCTATTGTCAACCCATGTCTGTTTTTTTAAACAACGCTGTTTGTCGACCTAATTGTATTTGTGCTGCTTTTTCTGCCATGTTCCCCCCCCCTTTTTTATTTTTATTTTTATTTTTAATTGTTCTCAACACATTTTATACTTTAATCTCAATTAGTATTAAGTTTTAGTCTTTAATGTTTTTCCTGCCCGAAACGCTTTGCGTAATAGTGGCTTTAGGCATTGTATGTACTAGCTCTATCTATAAATCTATCAATTTTTGTAAACCCTCTTGTATGTATGTACCTTACCTGAATAACATTTATTTATTTATTTATTTTATAAGCGTGTTAATAAAAACACACAAAAAAATCCCGTTTTTGACTAACCCTCCCGTGAGACAAGAATAATGGGTAACTTACAGCTAGCTCTGATACCCTATAATCCCTCATGCAGAATAGGGTAGCAGTTAGTTAGTTTAGTTCATTTATTATGCACCCCATACCCATCTTGTGGGCGGTAGTGGAAAGGGTTACAGAGGCGGGCCAAAGCTTGTTGACAGCTACAAAAAAATCGGAACCTTTCCAGCACCAATTAGAGGCCGGTAAACAATTTCAATTCCTTTCTTTATTATGCACCCCATACCCATCCCGTGGCACCATTTGGTCACCATTTGGTCCGGGAGACATCTCCCGTCACGCAGGGTGCAGTCGCACCTCCACAGATCTCCAGTATCATCTCTCGATACTGTTAATGGCTCATAAGGGCCACCACTTACGGGCTATTCATGCCCGTGCCACCTCTTGGGTGGCTTAATCTTTATCAATCAATCATCAATCATCCCGTGGGCGGTGGTGTAAAGGATACAGAGGCACATAATCGGTTCAGGAACTGAACCCTCTAGTTCGTTTAGCTAAGCAAATAACAATGTTTGACGCTAGTTACAAAATTATCAATGTTGTATACACATGTACACACCCTCATACATACATGTACATATATATATACGTATACACATATACATACACATACATATCTAATCACCCACACAAATACACACATCAAGAACCTTTGTGTCACAAGTGACACTACAAGAGGCTCACAACAGTCACTATACAAGGCACTTTTACATCTATAGTGAGTCACACAGTTACTAGTCTTGCTCCACACCCACCCAACTGGGCGGCAGCTTTACAGTCATGTGCATGCATTACCGACAGTAAGCAATTTTTGATACTTCGCTAAAATTTCGGGCGGTAAACACATTGGACAAATCTTACTGAAGCGACCATACGAGTCATAAATACTCATATCACCAGGTAAAACAGAAACAAGTAACATTTAGTGGGCCAGCCAGAGGCTTAGGGCCCGCGCAGGAATATCCCTGCAAAAAAAAAGAGGCCGGTATATGGGGGTTACATAATAGAAACTAACCTAGACTGTAAGACTTCAACCTCTGCCCACAGGATGGTCGTAGGAGGGTGACATAAAGAACAATCAGCATAGTAATATATCCGCCAGTATAAACGTTTCCGGGGGAAGATGTATATGTATATGTGTGTGTGAGGATGCATGAGTAATGTGAAAATACAGGTCGTCACCACAGCGTCAAGAAGTCAGTATTCAACAAATTAAATAAAGTAACACAGCGAATGTTGCTCTTGTAACCGAGTGCTGAAATGCAGTAATATTTTGTTTCTATTCTTATTGTGTCATTAATTATTATTTTTAAACACGGCAAACGATGAAAAACCAATGTAGCATTTGGTATAAAAATATAGCTGCTCACATATAAAAAATTTTGGGTAAAAGTATTATGATGAACATTATATAATGTTAATAATATATATATATACAGTATATTAATTTTTCGGAATGACCTTATTATATTTTATTATATATAATATATATAAATATATAGGCCACCACTTCTACCCAAAGGAGTCGATATCACAGAAGTTTTCCAGCATTTTATTTCCAGGAACTACGGTATTATTTTGAATCATTTAAAAAGTAGATTAATTTTGTATTAGAGAATCTAACCGTATTATAATTATTTGATATATTAATGGCATAAGGTGATGCAAGAGATGTAGGGAGACGTTAGAGAGGTCGCTTGGCGAGGCTCGCCTGGTCCCTCGCCGCCGCCTGGTGGCCGACTCCAGTACCACGCCGCCGAGGTAAACAATTTTGAACATGCCAGTGATATTTTTGATTCGTGAGTTGCGGTGAGGTGACATGTGCATATCGAGACATTTGTGTAGTTTCTCGAAGAGTCGAAGAACGCAGTGATCGAACAATACCGAGCACAATATGTTAAAGTGCGATTATTTTGTATAGAAAAAGGTGAAGTTGACAGTGGAGGCTCGTCAAGTCACGTCTGGGTAGAGACGAATGTTTCCTGTCATGAGATGATAATTAAACGCCATGAGTTGATAATTAACGGTCTATAGTACCCAGGGAAATAAGAGCGCCGCCATGTTCCGCTCTGCGTGTGACTACCTGGCCAGCAAGGTGGCCTGGACGTGAGTACAGACAACGTCAGTGATGAGGATTCCCCCAAAGAGAATTCTTTAATCAATTACCAAAACTCAGTACCCATCACTGAGCATGCCTAAGGAGTCTCCTGGGGTGACCTCTCCGTGGGTCTCACCCTTACCCCGAGGAATGTGACCCCGGCACACACCCCACCGACGGCTCTGCAGCAGAGGTTGATGCTGGATCGGACCCCGTCCCCGGCACGGCTCCTAACGAACGTTCCTGGAATGATTTAAGGTAAGATTGCATATAAGATTTTGTGGAGTTATCACATTAATTTTTGCTTGTGGTAAAGTCTGTGCTTCATTTTTGAAAATGTTTTTGGTCTGGTTATGTTGGACTGATTGTG
>WNGS01063839.1:9020233-9034807 GCA_020271785.1 Procambarus virginalis
CAGCGTCTGATGAACGGACATTTTTTCCCTCTCTTGTACTGTAGTCTGGCAAGTGGTGTGGGTCACCTTCTGTATCATCTGCCTCATTATCCTCCTCATTATCCTCCTCATTATCCTCCTCCGTGATTATGTAACCTTCTGAAGCCAGCTGCTCGTGCACCTGCGGACGAAGAAACAAAAGTTATCTTTGTAAGCATCTTGAAGAATATATAGTACTGTAATTCGTATTGTCAGGGACAGGTAGCCTGTGTGCACTCGAGATTTAAACTTGAGGTCTTCCCTCAATGCCCCAACCACTTGGGCTGGACGGTAGAGCGACGGTCTCGCTTCATGCAGGTCGGCGTTCAATCCCCCTGACCGTCCATCCAAGTGGATGGGGACCATTCCTTTTCTCCGTCCCATTCCAAATCCTGGCCCCTTCCAAGTGCTATATAGTCGTAATGGCTTGGCGCTTCTCCCTGATAGTCTCCTTCCTTCCCCCATGGTCAAGCTGCTGACCTTCCCGAGGATGCAACCCCCTCAACATTTGACTTAATTGCCAGGTACATATTTGCTGCTAGGTGAACAGAGGCATTAGTTGATCGGTAACATGCCCGACCATTTCTGTCCCGGCCAGGATTTTTGCATCTGGGATTCCTGATTGTGAGTTGAGAACAAACCCAAGTGTGCCCTTTGAATGTTGAATGTTGCCAGTCTTAGAAAACAGGATCAAACAAAGGATAGCCACCATAACAGTAAAACTTGTTGGAACCACCGACAGACTGTCAGTCAAAGATAGAATACACAAACCCGCCCTCTTTGTCGTCTGCTTGTACTGCTCTGCCGTTTGATTATCTTTTCAAGTTCAAGTATGTTTATTGAGACAAGAAAAAAAAAACATCTCGAAGGGATAGAGTAGCTTAGGCTATTTGATTATCTTTTATAAGCAGGAGTTGAGTGTAAGTATTTTAAGAACAGGGAACTCTATTCCGAGGACGGGAGACATCTCCTGTCCACGAGGCTAACCAGTGCTTCTTGCCCAGCTACTGTGCCAGGTAATAATAAATAAAATAAATATGTTTATTCAGGAAAGGTACATACATAAAGTGATTTTTACATAAGTGGATTTATAGATAGAGCTAGTACATACAATGCCTAAAGCCACTACTACGCAATGCGTTTCGGGCAACGGTAAGTTACGGGCTCACCATAGCCCGTGCTACTTGTAACTTGTTCCGAGTAGCTGAATCCATAACAACAACAACATCTGTTCCGAGTCATACATGGTCATATTTGGCCCCCCTGTAGCACTGTAGTCTACGTCCTCGGCTCACAATCGAGGATCCGAGACAGGACAAACCGACTGGGCTCGTTTCCTTTCACCTGATGCACCAGTTCATCTAGCAGTTAAATGGGTACCCAGAAGTTAGGTAATTGTTGTGGGGTTCCATCTAGGATGAAGGTTGGCCAAAGGTGGACCTTGAAAAGCTTAAGTACAAGCTTTCCGGACACAACAAAGGGGGGGGGGGGGAAACAAGGTCAATGTGTGAGTAGCAAGAGGGATTTTAATTGAGTCCCAACATAGAACAGCTTTAAGTCACTGGGGCCAGATTCACAAAGCAGTTACGCAAGCACTTACGAACTGAAGCCAGATTCACGAAGCAGTTGCGCAAGCACTTACGAAAGTGTACAACTTTCCTCAATCTTTGACGGTTTTGGTTACATTTAGTAAAACAGTTTACAAGCATTAAAACCTCCCAATCATCTGTTGTTATTGTTATAAACAGCCTCCTGGTGCTTCGGAGCTCATTAACTGTTTAATAATTAATTATAAACAAAGCCGCCAAAGATTGAGAAAAGATGGACAGGCTCGTAAGTGCTTGCGTAACTGCTTCGTGAATCTGGCTTCAGGTCGTAAGTGCTTGCGTAACTGCTTCGTGAATCTGGCTTCAGGTCGTAAGTGCTTGCGTAACTGCTTCGTGAATCTGGCTTCAGGTCGTAAGTGCTTGCGTAACTGCTTCGTGAATCTGGCCCCTGTGGTTCGTACCTTGCCCTCGCAGGAGGAGCCAGGGACGTAGCAGAAGGCTTCCTCCAGCAGGGGCTCTGCTCCACACAGCGTCCAGTACTTGCAGTCTCTGGAAGTTGTGGATGAATTTAAGACACCTGTGAGGCTGGGACCAGCTGCTACATGAACTGAATTGGAATATAACATGGCATTAGTGGGTCAGTGTGACCCGTGGATGGGTGAGACTTCGCTGGAGTTACCCCACTATTGAATCTGTTTTTTGTTGTCAATATTTCTCACTAGAGTTAGTATCCGGGTCTCTCTCTCTCTCTCTCTCTCTCCTCTCCCTCTCTCTCTCTCTCTCTCCTCTCTCTCTCCTCTCTCTCTCTCTCTCTCTCTCTCTCTCTCTCTCTCTCTCTCTCCTCTCTCTCTCTCTCTCTCTCTCTCTGCCTCTCTCTCTCTCTGTCTCTGTCTCTGCCTCTCTCTCCCTCTCTCTCCTAGTCTCCCCCTCTCTCTTCTCTCCCTCATCTCTTTCACCTTCTTCTCCCCCCCTCCATTCTTCTCCCTTCTCCAACATTATTCCCTCCTTTCTCACTTCTCCCCTCTCTCCTTCCCTACCTTTAAACATCTTCCCCTTCTCAACCCTTCTTCCCCCCCCCCCCTCACTGTTTCAATCTCAAAATTGTTATATCAAAGAGCTTCAGACAACTCAACCAATATTTCAGACTTCGTGAAAATCACACGGAAGAAGATGGGGGAGGGGGATGATGCCGATATTTCATAGTGTGGCACTAGGGCCGACCCCAACTGACCTCTAAACAACCCCATACCCCACACTCTTAATTTAGTGAGGTTAACCCTATACGTCTGACCTCTAAACTTGCACAGATACACACAGACATAACTCTGTGTATTCACAACTCTTGCGCAAATTAAAGCCTCGTTTAGGACATTATACATATGATATATACATATGAGGGTTGACAGTAGTTGTATAGCATCTAGGCCACTAGACCATTGTAACTGTTTATAGATCCTTGCATAGCAAGTCATCATCTATACTTTCGTGGAAATCAACTATTGCGTAGTTTGACAGCTGGGTGGACAGTGCTGGAGATTCGTAGTCCTGAGGTTCCGGGTTCGATCCCCCGGTGGAGGCGGAGACAAATGGGCAAAATGTGTCTTTCACCCTGATGCCCCAGTTACCTAGCAGTAAATAGGTACCTGGGAGTTAGACAGCTGCTACGGGCTGCTGCTTCCTGGGGGGTGTGTAACAAAAAGGAGGCCTGGTCGAGGACCGGGCTGTAACACCACCAAATATATAAATTAAAAATATAAAACATATTAATGTCACCCTGCCATATAGCACCGGAACCAAAAGGTACCCTTCCACTAAGGAGATGCTACACAGGATTAATAGACGCTGCCACCATCTGCCTTAACCATTTACTATATCAAGCAACGAGGCAAGAAACATTGCTTGACTTGGAGAGAGTATGTAACGCCGGGAGAGTGCACCCATGACTCACCATGGGAACGTCCTGGTAAGACCAGTCTGTGCCTCAGGTTCAGCAAGAGTTAATCGAAATATCATCTGGCGCCACCCTAGTCAGCTTGTTCCCTGTTTATGAAAAATCCTGATAGTCTTAGCAAATATTAATGATACTTCTGATTGCTTTTGGGTACGTCATGGGGCAGCTGACGCCCTGATGTGCTGACCCGAAGTTGGTTGAGTCAGCTGGGAACAGGCCCACACCAGACATTCCCACAACAGTGTAGAACGCCCCCCCCCTTCTCATTCAATTGTATATATACCCCCTGTATGATAGTTAGAGGGAGAGACAGTGCTGGAGTGTCGGAGAGTGTGTGAGGCTGCAGGTCAGGCTGCAGATCATCAGGCAAGCCTCAGGAGACAGAGTGAATCCACCCGATTGAGAGGCAGAGAGTGGTCTTAAGGTAAAACATGTGATCTTTGATATATTTTTCCATGTCTGGATCCTGTGACAATTGCCAGTGTTAAAGTAGTGAATTACATAATTTGTTCTTAATAAACTCATGTTAAACTTCCCATCTGTATCAATTGTTGAATCCCCGTAGCTTCTAATAACCGTCCCATAAATATTGACAGTTAAAGAAAGAGTACTCTCTCCAAGTCAAGCAATGTTTCTTGCCTCGTTGCTTGATATAGTAAATGGTTAAGGCAGATGGTGGCAGCGTCTATTAATCCTGTGTAGCATCTCCTTAGTGAAAGGGTACCTTTTGGTTCCGGTGCTATATGGCAGGGTGACATTAATATGTTTTATATTTTTAATTTATATATTTGGTGGTGTTACAATGGTGGTTTTACAGGGCCGCGGGGACGCTAAGCCTCGAAATCACCTCAAGATAGTCCTTATTAAGTCCCCAATAGCTCGGTCGATAGAGCTTGGGCTATCGAGTGGGGGGTCCACAGTTCGAGTCTCCCATAGAACCCGGGTGAAATGGAAAGTCATCACAACGTAGATATATTAACCAAAAATAAAAGTCTCCCTACTCGTATGTGTTTCATCCCCAACTAACCTAGATCGTCTCGTGATGCAGGACCTGGCGCAGCGGCCCCAGGGGGCGTCCTGGTCGTAGAGGAGTGAGGCCAGGGTCACGTCCATGGGGTCAGCATCACTCTCCTCCACCATGATGACCACCATGAAGGCCTCCTCCTCCTCGTCCTCGCTGCCACACCGACGCCCACGGCATTTCTTCTTCTATTGGGGAACAAAAAATATGAAGATTGTTGTTGGTATAGATTCAGCTACTCGGAACAAGTTCCAAGTAGCACGGGCTATGTTGAGCCCGTAATTTACGTAGCACGGGAGCGGGGCAAGAAGCACGGGCTATGGTGAGCTCCTGAAAATGAAGAACAACAGTGAGTTTGTGAGGGAAGAATAGTATATGGTCAACATTCTATCTACAGAAAATGGGAATGGCTTCGTCAAGCCATTTTCCAAAAAAAAAAGGATGTCGTACTTACAGCAACTGTTTGCTCGAACGTACAAAAATCGACTGTTGCAAACAATAAAGTTCACATCATGTGCTATTAACAACATTTATAGGCCTAGAATAGCACATTACATAATACATTAGGCCTACAATTTTATTGAGGCCTTAGTATGGTTAGATTCGTGTCCAGTTTTTATCACGGAATTTAGGACACTAAAAGAGTGCAGAACTTGAACTTTTTCGTGTACATTTTTGAACACTCACGGAATAGTTGACATGAGTGCTATCATTCTCGGAGGATGGGCTGGTTGTGGAGGGAATACAGCAATTTTTGCTGTATTTCCAATTCTGTTTTTCCGGGATTTTTCCATCCCCTTACCTCCACCCCCTCGTCTGTCTCTTGGTTGATTGGTGAGGATTAATCCACCACAAGAGGAGGCACGGGCATGAGTAGCCCGTATAGGTGGTAGATGTTTGGAGTGAATGTGTGACGGGGGAGACATCTCCCGTCACGTAGGGTGCAGTCGCACCTCCACAGATCTCCAGTATCAGGTATTGATACTGGTAATGGCTCAAAAGGGCCACCACTTACGGGCTATTCATGCCTGTGCCACCTTTTGGGTGGCTTAATCTTCATCATCAATTTCAATCGGAGTGAATGTGGTGTTTGGTAGTGAGCCTGTACGGGCTCACCATAGCCCGTGCTACTTGGAACTTTTTGTTCCAAGTAGCGAATCTTAAACAACAACAACATGGTGTTTGGTCTTGCGGGGCTTCTGAATATGCCGCCTCTTGCATGTCTTAATCTTCGGTCTTTGGTCGTACATCTTGAAGTGTCTCTGTCTTCCCTCTCGTTCACTCCGATCAATCCCAATTTCATGGAGCAATTACGAACCGTTCGGAGAGATAACAACGGGAATGGAAAGAAAATTTGATCACACCTTTACTCGATATTTGGGGGAGATGTAATTCCAAGAAAGAAATTATTTGGGAATGGTACTCTCTCACTCTCCCCATTCCCAGGAATGGTACTTTCTCTTGCAGGCGATGAGTCACAATAACGTGGCTAAAGTATGTTGACCAGACCACACACTAGAAGGTGAAGGGACGACGACGTTTCGGTCCGTCCTGGACCATTGTGAGAATGGTCCAGGACGGACCGAAACGTCGTCGTCCCTTCACCATCTAGTGTGTGGTCTGGTCAACATACTTTCTCTTGTGCCCTCTGTATAGAAATAAACATTTTATCAACAGTCTCGCAGAAAAGTAAATTATCATAACAATATTAATCTGAATGATGGTAAGAATTATTAAACAAGAACAAGAGGGAAACTCATCTTTATAATTCCGAAGTTGATCTATGTATTGATTTGTTTATTTAACTGAGAGCCACTAACACTAGTGGCTTCGACGACGACAAGAAGATGAGATGGACGGTAGAGCGAAGGTCTCGCTTTATGCAGGTCGTCGTTCAATCCCCGATCGTCCAAGTGGTTGGGCACTATTCCTTTCCCACCCCGTCCTTTCCCAAATTTTTATTCTGACCTCCTTCCTAGTGCTATATAGTCGTAATGGCCTGGCGCTTTCCCCCTGACGACAACAGGAAGCCAGCGACTTGTCAAATGTCCCCTCCCCCCATTTGCCCTGAAAATGGGTTCGTCAACCTTTATTTGTTAGTAAACTATATATACTAGGACGCTCTTCAACTAGAACGAACCATCTCATGATAATAAAGATAAGATTAGACAGGATAGCCATCTTGAGGTTATCTTGAGATGATTTCGGGACTTAGCGTCCCCGCGGCCCGGTCCTCGACCAGGCCTCCACCCCCAGGAAGCAGCCCGTGACAGCTGACTAACTCCCAGGTACCTATTTTACTGCTAGGTAACAGGGGCATCAGGGTGAAAGAAACTCTGCCCATTGTTTCTCTCCGACGCCCGGGATCGAACCCGGGACCACAGGATCACGCGTCTGTGTTCTGTCCGCTCAGCCACCGGCCATGCAATACGTTATGAAATGATCTGTCTCTTCAGCCTATAATTAAGGAAAAAAAATTCACCGAATTACACACAGAAATCACAATAGCGTGATGCATCAAATAAACAAATCCACAAGGACCGTGACGAGGATTCGAACCTGCGTCTGAGAGCATCCCCGATGCTGCCAAGTAAATTCAGTAGAATTTCTGGTTCCAATTCTTATACCATGTCGTAGCTCAGTCGATTAAGGCAGCCTCTGGGATGCTCTCAGACGCAGGTTCGAATCCTCGTCACGGCCCTTGTGGATTTGATTAATTTAATTCACCGAATGTCTGTCTACTGAACTATTAAACACTCGGATCTCGAATCATGGTAGTCTATGGCTGCCTTATTTTTTTTGACAGATTTTATAAAATGAATAACATTTTATAATAAGACCACCAGAAAACCCCTAAAAGGGGTTTTCTGGTGGTCCATTACTATATATTTTGATCTGTCGACCAAATGGTTGTTATCAGCACTTATCGTTACAGAAGGATGTAGGCTGGTTCAACACACGTCACAACTCAAGCAAACGACGTTTCTTGCCTCAAACAAACGGCGTTTCTTGCCTCAAACAAACGGCGTTTCTTGCCTCAAGCAAACGACGTTTCTTGCCTCAAACAAACGGCGTTTCTTGCCTCAAACAAACGGCGTTTCTTGCCTCAAGCAAACGACGTTTCTTGCCTCAAACAAACGGCGTTTCTTGCCTCAAACAAACGGCGTTTCTTGCCTCAAACAAACGGCGTTTCTTGCCTCAACAAACGACGTTTCTTGCCTCAAACAAGCGACGTTTCTTGCATCAAACAAACGACGTTTCTTGCCTCAAACAAACGACGTTTCTTGCCTCAAACAAACGACGTTTCTTGCCTCAAGCAAACGACGTTTCTTGCCTCAAACAAACGACACATTTCTTGCCTTAAATCCACCTACGTGATCCCAACGACCACATTCGGATCGAATTCTTCTGGGTTCGAATGTTTCTTTACCACCAGACCGGAAGCTATATAGTCCCTCACAAGCGTACCCTACGTCTACGGGCTCACCATAGCCCGTGCTACATGGACACTTCGTTCTGAGTAGCTAAATCTGAAACAACGTACCCTTCGTGTTGAGTTGCTCTGCATGCCACAACAGCCGAAGATATCACAGCTCGGTGAAATTGATGCCAGAAATAACGTTTAATCTTTTTTCCTCGAAGATCAACTTTGCTTATTAAATTGAAATTAATGTTTAAATATTTAAAAAATAAACAATTTACTTGAATTCTAAGCAACAACTTTGACATGACCGTAAAGAGTATAAACAATAATTTAAATAAAAGGATGCAGCATCTGCAAACTTTCCTTATTAAGACCGCTCAATAGCTCGATCGACAGAGATTCGGCCTCACACGTGTGGGGGTCCACAGTTCGAGTCTCCTAGAGCCCAGGTGAATAGAATAATATCAATAACAATCCTTTTGTCATTAGAGTGCAAAAACCTTTCTCTGGCACAAGTCTTTCTCCTTATACATCTCTTCACTCTTACCTTGCTCGAGGGGCCATCACCATCGTCAAAAATATCCATCAGGTTAATTAAGACGTCCCGAAAGGCGTCCACCTCCTCGGGCAATAGACCCCATTCCTCCTCCTCCTCCTTAAAAGCTGGTCTTCCTCTTCCTCTTCGTTAGGAGGCTGATCCTCGTCCTCCTCTTGAGCCCTGGCTCGTCCTCCTCGTCGCGGGGAAGCCAGGGAGAGGTGAGAGACGAGGAGACACAGGAGGACTAGCAGGAGGAGATGAGACCTCGACATGTCGAGGTGAGTGAGAGAGGCGTACTAAGTGGAAGATAGGTCAGCACCGTCGTCTTCAACACTGGCTGTATATCCGTTATCTCTAGATAAGGTATCCTCTCATCCTTATCTTCAGAGGATGTGATGCGTCACCCCCCTTGACTGGACAGCGGTTAGAGTGATCAGTTGTTGAGCGATTAGCTGCTCGGTGATCAGAAGGCAACTGTCCTGTAAAATTGATATATATAGGAGTCTGACTACACACACACACACACACACACACACACACACATACACACACACACACACACACACACACACACACACATACACACACACACACACTCCAGTTGTGGAGTCCATCCACAACTTTAAGGCCAGAGTCGACAAGAAAGTTGAACTTGAGAGCAGTACAGTTGTAATGCAACAGGTACGACAATGGTAATGGGCTGGGAACAGGGAGCTAGACCTGATTTCCCCCATAAACACTGATAGATAAGCACTAATAGGTATGCGAGTACATGTCAATCATCTCTAGTAACATCAGCGATTCTAGACAGAAGTAAATTCAATATTTAACTGCGAGGCAATAAGCCATCTGTTCTTGTTCAGCAAGAAATTCAATCATGTTCTCACATAGTTGTACTCACCTAGTTGAGCTTGCGGGGGTTGAGCTCTGGCTCTTTGGTTCCGCCTCTCAACTGTCAATCAACTGGTGTACAGATTCCTGAGCCTACTGGGCTCTATCATATCTACACTTGAAACTGTGTATGGAGTCAGCCTCCACCACATCACTGCCTAATGCATTCCATCTCTTAACTACTCTGACACTGAAAAGTTCTTTCTAACGTCTCTGTGGCTCATTTGGGTACTCAGTTTCCACCTGTGTGTGTGTGTGTGTGTGTGTGTGTGTGTGTGTGTGTGTGTGTGTGGTGTGTGTGTGTGTGTGTGTGTGTGTGTGTGTGTACTCACCTAATTGTGCTTGCGGGGGTTGAGCTTTGGCTCTTTGGTCCCGCCTCTCAACTGTCAATCAACTGGTGTACAGATTCCTGAGCCTACTGGGCTCTATCATATCTACACTTGAAGCTGTGTATGGAGTCAGCCTCCACCACATCACTTCCTAATGCATTCCATTTGGCAACCACTCTGACACTAAAAAAGTTCTTTCTAATATCTCTGTGGCTCATTTGGGCACTCAGTTTCCACCTGTGTCCCCTTGTGCGTGTGCCCCTTGTGTTAAATAGCCTGTCTTTATCTACCCTATCAATTCCCTTCAGAATCTTAAATGTGGTGATCATGTCCCCCCTAACTCTTCTGTCTTCCAGCGAAGTGAGGTTTAATTCCCGTAGTCTCTCCTCGTAGCTCATACCTCTCAGCTCGGGCACTAGTCTGGTGGCAAACCTTTGAACCTTTTCCAGTTTAGTCTTATCCTTGACTAGATATGGACTCCATGCTGGGGCTGCATACTCCAGGATTGGCCTGACATATGTGGTATACAAAGTTCTGAATGATTCTTTACACAAGTTTCTGAATGCCGTTCGTATGTTGGCCAACCTGGCATATGCCGCTGACGTTATCCTCTTGATATGTGCTGCAGGAGACAGGTCTGGCGTGATATCAACCCCCAAGTCTTTTTCTTTCTCTGATTCCTGAAGAATTTCCTCTCCCAGATGATACCTTGTATCTGGCCTCCTGCTCCCTACACCTATCTTCATTACATTACATTTGGTTGGGTTAAACTCTAACAACCATTTGTTCAACCATTCCTTCAGCTTGTCTAGGTCTTCTTGAAGCCTCAAACAGTCCTCTTCTGTTTTAATCCTTCTCATAATTTTGGCATCGTCCGCAAACATGGAGAGAAATGAATCGATACCCTCCGGGAGATCATTTACATATATCAGAAACAAGATAGGACCGAGTACAGAGCCCTGTGGGACTCCACTGGTGACTTCACGCCAATCGGAGGTCTCACCCCTTACCGTAACTCTCTGCTTCCTATTGCTTAGGTACTCCCTTATCCACTGGAGCACCTTACCAGCTACACCAGCCTGTCTCTCCAGCTTATGTACCAGCCTCTTATGCAGTACTGTGTCAAAGGCTTTCCGACAGTCCAAGAAAATGCAGTCCGCCCAGCCCTCTCTTTCTTGCTTAATCTTTGTCACCTGATCGTAGAATTCTATCAAGCCTGTAAGACAAGATTTGCCCTCCCTGAACCCATGTTGGCGATTTGTCACGAAGTCTCTTCTCTCCAGATGTGTTACCAGGTTTTTTCTCATGATCTTCTCCATCACCTTGCATGGTATACAAGTCAAGGACACTGGCCTGTAGTTCAGTGCCTCTTGCCTGTCGCCCTTTTTGTATATTGGGACCACATTCGCCGTCTTCCATATTTCTGGTAGGTCTCCCGTCTCCAGTGACTTACTATACACTATGGAGAGTGGCAAGCAAAGTGCCTCTGCACACTCTTTCAGTATCCAAGGTGAGATCCCGTCTGGCCCAACAGCCTTCCTAACATCCAGATCCAGCAGGTGTCAGCAGGTGTGTGTGTGTGTGTGTGTGTTTCAGGGAGAATAACAGACAAACTAAGCATTCAAACACCGGGCATAAAACAGAAAGTAGCCATCACCAGCAAGCCAGCAATAAACGCGGCTCCATTGGCCCCCACCCCACAAAACTTATTGAGAATCGCTAATGTAATTGATTTTTTTTCCTTGTGCCCTTTGAGCACACAGTAGGCCTTTTAGTGAGACAAATTGCAGGGTTGTAGTAGCTGACACACTAACAATGGGAGAACAGAATCAGCCGTCAACCCGTAACTTTGAGCAAAGTTACACCATATGGGGGGGGGGGGTTCAGGAAGTCGCTCTACTAGTGTTGGACGAAACCCCACATAAAGGCTCATAAAAGGCTGTGAACAATCGAGCCCAATTGAGCGATACGCGGTGCAGTTCCGTTCGTACCAAAACTTGAAATCAAGTTCAAGTTCAAGTATGTTTATTGAGATAAGCAAGAAATACATCTCAAAGGGATAGAGTAGCTTAGGCTATTTCTACCCCCCCCCCCCTCCAGAATTTTAAATCAATTTGTGGCTCTAGTCATTCGTCGCACAACCACGCCTGCCCTGTCCCGCATAGCCTCATAACTCCTCACTCGACCCTCACAACATCATCTCTTTCCCCTCCCCCAATCCCACCAATCCCAGTCTCCTCACACTCTCTCCTCTTCACCACTCATAGTCTCACTTTCACCATTCGCGCGACCTCTGCAGCCTAATCCTCCCCCCCCCCCACCACCACCACCTACATCACCTCTGTAAACACTTCACTCATCAACTCCATCTGGACAAATGAAATAGTGTTTTCCATATGCAGGCGATGAGTCACAATAACGTGGCTAAAGTATGTTGACCAGACCACACACTAGAAGGTGAAGGGACGACGACGTTTCGGTTCGTCCTGGACCATTGTCAAGTCGAAACGTCGTCGTCCCTTCACCTTCTAGTGTGTGGTCTGGTCAACGTGTTTTCCATACATTTTCTAAATCATACAAGTTAATGGAACACGTGATAGATACGCTTTGACAGTACGTCGAGGAGAGGACATTATTGAATACAGAACTGCACGTGGGAGAGAAATTGAAATCCAACGGAAAAACTGGTCGAGACCCATTTTTGAAAATATGCAAATAAAACCGTGCCAAAGTTATGTGTTTTCTGAGATGATTTCGGGGCTTAGCGTCCCTGAGGCCCGGTCCTCCTCGACTAGGCCTCCTTTTTTGTACACACCCCCCTCCCCCGGAAGCAGCCCTTAGCACTGTCTAACTCCCAGGTACCTATTTACTGCTAGGTAACAGCTGTAAATCAGGTGAAAGAAACATTTTGCCATTTGTCTCCGCCTCCACCGGCATCGATCCCGGAACCACCGCTCAGGACTACGAATCCGAAGCGCTGTCCACTCAGCTGTCAGGACGCCCTGCTGAACCTCCGCCCTGAACAGTGGTGATGCCAGCTGTCTGGTGGCCACGGACCGGGACGTCATAGATTGTGAGGGGCGGCGACCCCCCCCCCCACCCCCCCCCCCCCCACCCACCCATCTCCACCCACTTCCTTCCCTCCCTCCCTCCCTCCCCCACTTCTTCCCTTCCTCCCCTCCCCCCCCCCTTCTTCCCTCCCTCCCCCTTCCCTCCCCCCTCTCATGTTATGTACGATAGTAACTAGGATTTATGGTGGCAGTACCGTAGGCCAGCCCTGACCCAGGGAACTGTTGTGGTGGGTATATAGTGATACTGTGGTTTGATTAGTTCATTGATGGGAATTGTGGTGTGTGTGTGTGTGTGTGTGTCTGTACTCACCTAGTTGTGCATGCGGGAGTTGAGCTTAAGCTCTTTGGTCCCGCCGTCAATCACACCGGTTGACTGACAGTTGAGAGGCGGGACTAAAGGACCCCGCAAGCGCAAGTAGAGGGAGGAGCGGCTGGGGTTGGGGGGTAGAGGGAGAGGTAAGGTAAAAGGAACTCCCCCCCCCCCCCAAACCCCTGTCCCATGGCTCCATTACCTCACATTGTAATTCATTACGCCGTCCGAACCCCCCCCCCCCTGTGATAACGCCCTCCGCGTTCTCGTATAGGCCCGAGATGCGCCTCGAACCATGGCCAGGGCTGGCACAACAGCGCCACACCCCAACCTGCACCACGGCCGCAAATCTCAGGGATTCCGGAGGGAATATTGACCCCAAGGAGCGCGTGTATTCCACCTCCCTCCCTGGGCGACAGGCGGCCATCGCCACCAATAAGGGGCGGTTGTTATGTTGAGCTCTTAAGAGATGTCCCAGAGCCCCAAGAGACAAGACATCAAGAGACATCTCCTTTCTAAAGAAGTTGTTACAACCAGAGCCTTCTGCTGTTTTATACCCCCCCACCCCCACCGACGTAATATTGATATCTATTGCGGGCTTATGCCTCGTATGCAGGCGCGGGGGCTCGCGCGCACACGCGCACACATATGTAGTGTAGATATGATAGAGCCCAATAGGCTCAGGAACCTGTACACCAGTTGATTGACCGTTGAGAGGTGGGACCAAAGAGCCAGAGCTCAACCCCCGCAAGCACAGCTAGGTGAATACACAGGGTAGGGGGGGGGCATGACGGCTAACTGGACAGCGCTTCGCGGTCGTAGCTCCAAGGACCCGGGTTCAAACCCCACGACAGAGGCGGAAACAAATGGCCAGCGTTTCTTTCACCCTGAATACCCCCCTCCCCTGTTCACCTAGCAGTAACAGGTGCAATTTTATATTTGCATTATAAATATTGCAAATACAATCTTAACAACATTTATCACACGCACACCTCTTTAAAGTCGACACTATTAAATAATACAACGTTTTCCAGACGTACATTATTTCAGTAGAGGGGGGGTTGCCCCAACCTGTACAGGCATGAACATCACCACATCATAGTGACGTCACACACACCTATATATACATAAAACACAACGCTTTGTCTACTTTTCCGTACCACTACGGGCTATTCATGCCCGTGCCATCTCTTGGGTGGCTTAATTCCATCAATCCTTTGTCTGTTGTTGTTGTTGTTGTTATAGATTCAGCTACTCGGAACAAGTTCCAAGTAGCACGGGCACGGGCTATGGTGAGCCCGTAACTTACCTGGCACAGGAGCTGGGCAAGAAGCACGGGCTATGGTTAGCCTCGTGGACAGGAGATGTCTACTATCCTTTGTCTCTTTATTGTTTATTTTAAGTAAGTTAGGTTACGTAGAGGCGGAGTAGAGGCGTGTCTCGGGTCCTCGGACCATCCTCCACATTATTGCTT
>WNGS01063839.1:9054552-9078862 GCA_020271785.1 Procambarus virginalis
AGGTCCTCATCAACAATTTGCACCATTAGTAAGGGGATGAGGAGGTAAGGGAGGATGCTGCCTCTTCCAGTGAGATCAGGGAAGTGTTGGGAATGTTTAAAAGGTGGCCGCATTCTTGGAAAAGCTAGCACCCTGATAAAGCAGTGACTACCCGGTGTGTGAACATGTTGATGACAATTTGCTGTCTCGTTTTAGGGACATCCTAAAACAAAGACAAAAGCAATTGTCAATAGACTCGTTCTTTGCAAGAGTAAAGACCAGCAAGTGATAGTGAACTACAACCCGGTCCCAGTGGGGTGAAATTCCCAAGAAGAGAGAGGCCGCCTGACTCAAGTGGATTCTCCTTTCACACCATAACCTCTCTCCTCCTTCCCACCTCTCCATCGTCTCCCTCAAGCCAGCATCGACTCTTCATAAGGGAAAGTAAACATGAAAACAGTACACAAAAAATTTATAATTACATGTGCAGTATTATATTACATTATAAAATGTCATACAAGTACAGTATGGATGTTTTTGGGAGTGGAACGGATTAAATTTATTTCCTTTATTTTAAATGGGATAATTTGTTTCTAAGACAAGTTTTCTACATAACGAGCTAGGTGCCAGAACGGATTAGACTCGTTAATCGAGAAACCACTATATATATATCACACTGTATTCTTAACCACCTTAACTGCGCCAACCGAGTTTTCGCAGTCGGCGAAACTGCGCCAACCGAGAAACTCTTTTCGATTTTTCGTAACCAATTCTAAATGTGTACGAGCTTGGTTGTGTACGAAATGGACTCTTAGGACCTCCAGTGAGAGGCAGCCATCTTTGAAAAATCCCAGAATGCCCTGGGGCTGCTGGCTGGGTTAGTACTGAATGAGCAACCATGGGTGGCGCAGGCGCCTCTGGCTCCCAAACACCTGTCCGACGCGGTGTTGAAGATAATGCTCTGTCAGTGAAATTCAAACCTTATTGTTTGAAGAACATAAGGGTCATAATGTTGGGGAAGCCAGGCGCAATAAGGACCTAACACAAAGGTCGGATGCAAGTGATACAGCACCTAATGAGGACGATACAGGAGCGTATCCAGTTGCAGCTCTGAGCGTCATTTTTGCAATTCTATGCTATTTAGATGATACTTAGATGAATCATTTTTTGCGTTCAGTGATGATGCATCTGATACAAATGGCATAGATGAACATGTTAGCGGCTTCCATTTTGGTGTTTTCCATAGATATTTTCAAGAATGCCTGAATCTCTTCTCAACTGACGGACACTCTTGAGGCTAGTTGAATCTCTTCCTGACTGACGACACTCTTTACGTATGCTGAATCTCTTTCTGTTGGGACCATACAAAGCGAATCTTTTTTTTCAAGACTATCTTACAAATTGATCTTATCCTATAATCTTTTCAATACTACCTTATGCTTTAAAGCTTGGTTACATACAACCTACAATACTAAAGCCAAGGGTGTATGTGAGTGCGTTATTTGCAAGCACACAGAATGAAGAAACAAGCAGCGAAAATTTATCTGTACCTGGTGCACTGAGCGAAGTCGCGCTGTGTACCATGGGTTACTTCGTTGATTATTACTCAATTCCGAAGTACTGAGTGTGTAATACAGTGTGTTACTGTGAAAATAGTGGTGAAACTGTACATATTGTAATTTTAGTGAATTTTTAACAGGTAATATTGCGACAATAAACATTTATTGTGGACACACTACTGACACATGTATCACAGTTCCATGGAACATTATGAACGTTCTACTGTATGCATATTATAAGGACACAAATATGCATCATATACGATAAAAAAACAAATAAAACCGCATTGGAAAGACATAAAACAAATAATTGAAAATATATTTGTGGCAACACCCGGTGCTTGAATGGCCCGCTCGACCGTGTCTGGGCGAGTCACGCACAGGCGACCAGGCCCTGATGATATCACAGCGCACTTTGTCCACGTCCCTACAGCCAAAGTAAGTGGAATTTGGTATTTATTTTTACATAGACATGTTCAGGGAAGGGAATTTATCATTTTACGAAGAAAAAAGAATTTTTTGGGAACACTTCATTTCATGCGCACCGGGGAATTTCTCAATAAACTCCGCGCAGCACGGTGGTTAAATATGGTCACACTTGCAATTCAAATATTTCTTACAACCCTTGCACACCTTTCACGCATACATGTGCATTCACTTTTCCCTCCACTAGCACTTACAAACATAATTATGTACAAACGTTTCTACACAATCTTCCACAAACATGGTCACTTATATGATTGACACACATACATGCTTACACATTTCCCACATTTAAATGTCAAACACTTTCTATAAGTTAGCCCCCCCCCCCAACACATACCTTTCACACACAACCCACACACACACACACACACCACACACACTAATGGCTTATTTTATGCTACTGAAGCTTTTTTGTATTTACTATTCGCGAAACTTTGGTAAGTAACTCGATAACTGTGAATTGATATTTATTAAAGGAGGACGATATGGCATAGTACCATATCACGCGTGCATTTAAATTTTATATATATTTTTTGGTAGTTCTGATGATGGCGCAGACAAAGATAAACCTGAAGCAAAAAACCCAGATGACCGATGAAGATGGATATGTCGGAGGAACAAATGGAACTCCAAAAAAGGCAAAGGAGTACTGAAGCAGAAAAGCACAGATGGAGAAAAAGGTCAGTATTGTGTGCAAGCATAATACAGTTTTGAATTGTGATGCAAACATGTAGTAGTGTCTAGTGTACAAGTTGTAGAATAAGTTTAGGTCATAAAAAGTAGGTGTTGATAGTGCATAAATAGATGAGAGAATTAGAAATTGCAAATACAGTACTATACTTGTAAAGGAAGAGCTGCCAAACGAGCAGCCAAGTGGCAAAGTCCCAAATGCAGAGATTTGTTGGGTTTGCCCAATAAAAGAAAATATGGATAAGGGAATGTATTACCCAAAGGCAGGTAGGTAAACGAGAAGGGTAGTCAACAAAAACTCCGTTAAGATTTTGGCCATTGACCTTGTCAATCATTTGGCAGGTGATTAGTACTGCATTTGGAATCTGTTGCAGAATGAGGGGGGGGGAATATTTGGGGGTGGTAAATGAGTAATTGCTTATCAGGAGAAAACACTAAGCCATTGGGACTACATAGCACTTGGAAGAGATGTGGGGACTAAGATTTGGGATAGGATGGAGGCATGGAATAGTGTCAACCAACCATTGGGATGGTAACATTTACGTGTGAATGTAGAGCGAATCTTTTTGCCTACTCGTTTTAACCTTGGTATATAGGAATGTGTTGGAAATATGCACCTAGATTATTCACACAAACTATTTGAATTAGTTACGTAAACTACTTTTAGGATGCTTGTACTTTTATGCGCTGAACTTGTTGTGGGAGAAGGGACGGGTGCATCAGTGCCCAAATGTTTTGTTCATATGCATTTGTCTATTAAAATTCATCCTAATAGTTCCTCATCTAATCATCCTAATTCATCCTATAATTCTTATTCTTAACGTTGAAAGCTGCCTCCCAGAAATGGGATTAAGCAGTATTTAGGCTCTGCTTATGGAATGGGATCATTTTTTGCACTTGTAACTATGGTGTTAGAGAGGAAAGCTTTAGGAATTTGTCAATTTTAGTTCTGTTAGAAAGCATTAGAGAGGAGAGACATGGAAGGAATTAGTGATAGTAAGTCATTACATTTTTTAATTTTTATTTTAATTTATAGCACTTGAGAAAAATGGTTGAATGGGGATAACAGTGTAAGAAAGTAGGATTGGGTCATCTGGCATTCTGTTTGAAATATGCTACTGAGTGGAAGCTGATGATGATAATGTTAAGAGGTAATAGTAGATTGATAAAGTTTGAGTGTATATTTCTTGGACTCCAACAGAAACTCGCAAAAGAAAGCACTCGGGAAGTTCATCATCCAGCTCTTCCAGTGACTCGGAGGATGAACCCATGGAAGATGAGCCAAAGGAACCTCCTCCACCTGGCATGGAGAAAGAAGGAAGTGTTGATGGCTTAAAACCTCGAGAGGAGGAGGAGGGGCAGGAGGCGGAGAAAAAAGAGGAAGAGAAGAAGGAAGAGGAGACTGCTAAGGAAAATGGACTCCAACCTCCTGGAGAAGAGAATGGAGAGGAGAAAGAAGACGGAGAGGATGGAGAAGGTAACTGTTATTGTTATTCCCTTCCTTTAAAAGGGAAAATCTAGCATTTTGGGCCCTGATGCTCTTCATGCCTATGGTTAATGTTTATGAATTAGTGCACATCACTTTTATTTATATTATACATTACAAGACACAGCAATAATTGGGGGGATTTGATGGTTTAATTTAGGGTTAGAGATTAATAAGTGGTTGGCATTCTAAACCCTCAAATGAAATATGTATTTCAGCCAGTCCTACACAACCCCCTCCCTTAGATAAATAAAAAATATATTTAGGAAAATCATAAACCTTTTCATTTATAAATCTAGCTTTGTGAAAGTAAGGAAAATGACCCCCCACCTCCTCCCCGGCAAAAGAAATACTACAAGACATTTGTCTTGGCCTGGTAAGGGTGCATTTCAATTGACATCCCCGCCTAGGGTGGGAGCTGAAATGCTGACACAACTGGCTAATGTTTTCCTGTGGTGCTTGGTGGCACACTGGCATCTATGGATTGCAATCAATAAAGAAAATCCTTTGGATAGGGAGTATCAATTTGTTGTATCACACTGGGTGCAGAACACTTGGCTAGTCTATAGAATCACAGTGAAATATAGCTCTGTTCCAAAACATTTCAACCTGGTGATAAATCTCACTATTGTGATTTCATTGTGTATGAAATGTATACGTACGTACATTGTGTATGTACTCACCTAGTTGTGCTTGCGGGGGTTGAGCTCTGGCTCTTTGGTCCCGCCTCTCAACCGTCAATCAACAGGTGTACAGTTTCCTGAGCCTAATGGGCTCTATCATATCTACACTTGAAACTGTGTATGGAGTCAGCCTCCACCACATCGCTTCCTAATGCATTCCATTTGTCAACCACTCTGACACTAAAAAAGTTCTTTCTAATATCTCTGTGGCTCATTTGGACACTCAGTTTCCACCTGTGTCCCCTAGTGCGTGTGCCCCTTGTGTTAAACAGCCTGTCTCTATCAACCCTGTCGATTCCCCTGAGAATTATGTATGTATGTATGCTTGCAGGTAAGAACCCCACTGCTGATGATTACTTCTTTTGCAGAGAGTGAATCCAAGGTTAGTGATAAGGAAAATAAAGAAAAGGAGAAGAAGGACGAGGAGGAGAACAACAACAAAGAGGAGGAGGAGGATCTTCGTCCCCGAGCACTTCATAAAACTGCGTCGATATTTTTGCGCAACCTTGCCCCTACTATAACCAAACAGGAAGTGGAAGCTGTAAGTTTACAGGTGTATAATTTTGTAGGTTTCCCTTTTTGTACTTGACACATTATTCTCCTTTCATTGAGGATGAGAGCACTTCTTTTATTTGATTACTCAGTGTGGTAGCATAGAATATTTAGCTGTCCTAAACATTTATTTTTATTAGTTGAATAAATGCATGCTATTTCAAATTATTTCAGCATTGTTATTCAGATTACTATAAAGTACGTTGGAGGTGAAATGTTTAGTGTTCACTGGAATAACTGTGTTTAGGCAATAAGTGTGTGTTTAGCATTTTTTATTCATCAATTCGTCCCAAAGTTTGAGATCTCTTTGTATTAAAACGTTTCTGTTGGTGAATTAAATATAGTTTACTAAATTTTAAATATTTTATATTTTTTATACACTAGATATGTATATAAAAACATTTGTGCTATACAGTATTTGAATTTATTACAAAACTTTCATCAATGTTTCATTATGCAATTTTTCTAAAGGATCACCTGTACCTATTGAATAATGTACGTAGTTAGTACTGTATCGAGAATCACGTACAGAACTAGAATGTTAAAAAAGCAATTTTGTGGTCGAGTCCACAAGGGCCGGGATGAGGGTTCGAACCTGTGTCCGGGATGATCCCAGACTCGCCTTAGTCGACTGCACCACGACGTGGTTGAAAAGAATTGCAACCTGGAGTACTACTGGCTGCAATTATATTAACCATGTCGTGGCACAGTCGACTGAGATACGTCTGGGATCATCCCGGAGGTAGGTTCGAACCTTCATCACGGCCCTTGTGGATTTGTTCATTTGATGCATCGTGCTATTGTGATTTCTGTGTGTATGCAATTTTGCCGTGTTTGTAACAGATGTGTCGCCGATATAATGGATTCCTGAGAGCAGCTATCGCTGATCCCCAGCCAGAACGCAGGTGGTTCAGGCGGGGTTGGGTCACGTTTAAGAGACACGTCAATATCAAGGACATATGCTGGAACCTAAATAATATCAGAGTGAGTATTTTATGAGCACTGTAAAGCAATAATTTTCATTAGTAGTAGTATTAGTGATCTTTTAATACTTTTGTGTTTTGAGGAGTTATTACGGCAATTTTAATTTTACATGATTGTTCTGGTAAGACAAGGTATCTTTCTAAACATTTTGATTCTGAAAAGTACTGTTCAAATAATGCTGTAAGTAGTTTTCCACATCAAAAGTAAGTACTGTACAGTTGGTACCTTGGTTTACGAATGCCCGTCTTTACGAACTTTTCGGGTTAGGAGCCCAATTTCTTTGGAAAAATTTGAATTGGGTAACAAACTTTATCTCGGGAAACAAGTTTAATGATACACGTATGGTCGACCTAGCGTGTGGTGGCACGGCGATCTCGTCTATTTCCCAATGCCTCCTGCCTAGTGACTATCCCGCCTAAATTCTTTGCAAGGATTTAGTTGTTTTTTTTTCGGATTTTTGGCTAGTTGAGCATAAAAGTTATTATGTATCTCGCCATGGGTCCCAAGAAAGTCAGTGGTAAGGTTCAAAGCAAGAAAACACATGTAAGAAAGACCATAGAGGAAAAACAAGAGATCATTCGTAAACATGAAAATGGTACTCGTGTTGATGAACTAGCGAGGCAGTACAACAAATCCATGTCACAATATGCACTATACTTGCCAAGAAAAAAAAACCATTTTGAGTGCTAAAGTGGCTAAAGGCGTATCAACAATCATGAAAGAAAGAACACAATTACTTGAGGGTGTTGAAAAGTTATTAATTTTGATACACAACAAGGAATTAGCAGGTGATAGATTTTCAGAGGCCATCATTTGTGAGAAAGCAAGGGTATTGCATGAAGACCTTGTAAAGAAGAAAACTGGAACGAGTGCAGATAGGAAAGACTTTAAGGCAAGCAGGGGATGGTTTGGAAAAATTTAGAAAAAGTGGTATTCATAGTGTTGAGAGGCATGGGTAGGCTGCCAGCTCAGACAAACCAGCAGCTGAAAGATTTATTGAAGAATTTAAAGATTTTGTAGAGTGAGGGATGCCTACCGCAATAAGTGTTTAATTCACTCACAGACTTTCCTCTATTATACCTCCTCCTTTTTACTGTATGTCGGACAATGACACAACACTTGTAAATGTAGAGAGGTGGTGGAAAGTGCTAGAAGATGGATGGTGATAAGAGATGTATAGATGAATAATAATAATGGTTATCTTGTAAATTTAAGGCACCCGTATATTTCAGGCGAGGCCGAGCCAAACGCGTTCCTGGGGGCATTTTCGCAAGTCAAGATCAGTTAATACTTGAACAGCACAGGAGTTGCTTGCTTAAAATATAATTTGGACTATTCTGTACAGTACTCTTTCAGGATAAATGTTGGCTTAGTTCATTGAAATTAACTTGCACATTTTAGACAGCCCTCTCCAGATGTTACCAGGTGGACCACAAGTTGTAGGCTAGTGTTAGGAGGCTGTTTAATTTTTCTTATTTGCTTCAATATTGGAACATTCTTGTGTATGTAGCAGGTTTTTGAAACCATGAAAATTTGATCAATGGTGTTGCTCTGTATCAAAAGTTCAAGTTTGATGTTATACTCAAGCAGTGCCTGGTTTGCGGTTTGCCTCTACACCTTGGCATAATACATCAGTTCTGCTACTAGAGATATTTGTTGAGTGCCCGTCTGTGGTTGGAACACTAAGGTCATTGTTGTCATTACGATCCATACTGTTTGTTTAATGGTTCTTCATTGATTTGCATACTTTTCAAGCTGAATCTTGGGCGATAAATATCATATTTCGTCTTTTGATTTGCAGTTTTGTGAAAGGGCTTGATATACTAATTAGGTATTCTTGTGTTAATATTTAACCCTGGCTTCAATTATAAGCTTATCTTTGTAATTTCTTATCCCACAGTTACGAGACTGTGAACTGGGTGCCATGTCAACGGGATCTCAGCCGTCGCATCCGCACTGTGAATGGAATTACTCTCATCGTGCTGTAGTTCGTGCAGATATCAAATTGTCAGCGAAGATTATTCAAAATCTAGACTCAAGATGGAGCCTCGGATAGATTGCAATGATAATGAAGACAATCCAGTATGTGGTGGCTAACATGGAGATATAGTTATTTAAATCAGCTAGCTATGAATTATTATTATTTAAAAACTTTCAAAATTATAAGCTTAATTATCTTGGAATTGAAGTAAAAAAAAAAATCTTGTAATAATATCAGTTTCCAGTCGAGTTAACGGCTCAAAGGTATGAAGTTTTGAATTAGGCTTCAGGTTGTGTGTGCATAACAAGTAGTTGTAAACCTGCTCCTTAACAGGGTGTAAATCCTGGAGTTGGTTGGGAAATGTCTGAGGATGTTTGGTTTCTGTTAATGATGGGAAGTTTCATGTGAAGCATAGCTTGAAAGGCGCAGTTAGACATTATTTTTCTTTGCCGTTCTTTTCAAAGCAGTTGTTGAGTCTAACATCGTCGTCCAACCCGGTGTTGCGTAACATCACAGACTATTTGATTGAAGAAGCAAGTGCCGAGGAAGAGGAGCTTCTTGGGGCTAACAGTGCCGTCACGAACACCACCGAAGAAAAGGCTGAAGGGGAAGCCATCGAACGTGAACCCAGTCTTATCTCGGTAAGTAGAAGGTCCTTGTGTGCCGTCTTTGATTACTGTTTTTTTTTTTTATGTACTGTATTGTGTTATTTTGGTGGTTTTTCACCATTTTTTCTTGGACTGTTTAATATTTTTGTTTATTTTTTCCAGGTCCTTGATAGGTTGTTGCTTTATCTACGCATTGTTCATTCCGTTGATTATTACAATCATTCTGAGTATCCCAATGAAGATGAAATGCCTAACCGTTGTGGCATAATGCATGCTCGTGGCATACCTCCATCAAGCAAAGTCACTCCACAGGAGGTACAGGACTACTGTCGAGCGTTTGAGAACAAAATTGGTTCTTTCCTTCAGCCCCTCACGAAACTAAGTGAAGATGAATCCAAAAAGCTAGGTAAGTCTGGCAAGATTTTTTATGTTTTGTTAGCAGATAATGTGCACATTCACTGCATAAATGATTTTGCATGTTAAGCATGCAATGTAAACGAATTAAATTAAAAGTTATATTGTGAATAGCTAAAGTATCACCGAGCTGTGATTGATCGTGGTGTATTCGATAGTCGAGTTTTGGTATGGATGGAACTGAACTATATGCATGTTTTGTTTATTGCCATCGTTATTTAGGTTTGGGGGGACCATGCTGGGCTACACTTTGTGGTGGGCAAGAACCTCAGGGAAAGAGGAGCTGCTGTGATTGCAGCTCTGGGTTTTAGATTTAATTTACTTGATAATTAGTTCGTCGTTATTATCCCATATTACACTTTCGTGGAATGTAGGCATCAGCACAATGAAGGAGGATTAATAATAGTGAAAGAATATTATTGATATTACATAAAAAAATTTAAATTATCCATTCATTATATTAATAACTCGAGCGAATGTCAGTAATCAGGATTATATCATTCTGTACTCTGTCTAAATTTGATGGAAATAAGAATTAAGGGTGAGGCTGGTCTGAGGAGGGAGATAGTGGGCGGGCATGAGGAATAAATAGAGGTATTGGGGTGGGTGGGCATGAGGGATATATAGAGGTATTGGGTGGGAGTGAGGAATCTGGACAGGGCAGGAGGGAAGTATTTAGGAAACGGGAGGAAGTTATTGGGCAGACAGGAAAGATCAGGTGGGTGTGGGAGGAGGGGGCTTGGAGTGGGTGTCAGTCGTCGATTCCTTTCATGTTCATCACTCCAAAATTAACATAATAACTTTCATACATCTTTTGAGTCCATGAGACCAATGTTCACCTTCCATTTTTCTCTACAAGCTGCCTGAATACAAATACATGCACTATTCCACCAACAAACCCCATCACTATACCTGCATGGGAATGATGGGAGGCCCTTCGAGCGTTTCCTGAGCTTTGGTCGCCTTCAAATAAGATCTGTGTTAAGAAACTAGAGAAAATGATTATTACTGAAAGGAAACGACCTCTGTTTAATTACAGTATCGACCAGAGGGCGGGAACCAGACCAAAGAAATGAACATAATGACTGTCAAAAGAGTGTGTGGCATTTTATGACTGACCATGCAATTATTGTTATGAGTGTAAACACAAGCTAGACCATTGAAGTATTGACAGTAAATATTTAATTGGATGAATTGTATATTTGCAAAGGAAGGTTTTCCCTTGGAAACGGAAGCGGTTGGGCAAGATTTGTGTAGTCACAATCCTGGTATTTTATTCCAAGGGCTTAACAATACATATATTTATCTACTAATTTTATATACCTGTAATTTTTGTTATCTATTTTGTAAAGGTCTGAAGGAAGCAGAAGAAGAAGTAGAAAAATTTGTTCAGTCCAATACTCAGGAAGTGGCCAAAGATAAATGGCAGTGTCCCTTGTGTGGAAAGAAGTTCAAAGGAGCCGAATATGTCCACAAACACATTCTCATTAAACATGCTGAAAAGGTCAAGGAAGTCAAGAAAGAGGTAAGTGTATATGCAGCATATTATTATTTTAAGTTTTGCAGTATCATACCTATGATCTAATTCAAATTAATTTGAATAAGTTCTTTATGCCTGCTGAACATAACGGCAAAAGTGGATATTCCTCCTCTTATCATTGGCAAAAAATCAGCTATGTTGTTTTGAATTGATGTTCTTGCCTCGTCTGTATTTCTACCTCTTGACATTCCTGCACCTTCATACTGGTCCTTCACCACTGGTTCAAGTTCATTCCAAATGTTTAACACTTTGACGAGATGACGTTTGCGTAGTCATCAAAACGGTACACGCAGTTCGGCGTATGACGTTAACGCCGTCAATTAATTTTTGCTTCTTATTATTAGCAAGTATAAACATTGTGAATGAAAGTATTTAACATTGGGTTGTGTGCTCACAGCCAATGCCCGACCTACCTTGCTAGGTAGCCGTACCGTTGCGGGTGGCCCGCCGGACCAGGCATTCTCCCAGTATCTCTTTGTATTTCAGTGTCTCATTCGTATTTCCAATTTGCAACTGTTCCCTTTTTCCTATTCTTCACCTGGAAATGAACCCCTGTATCCAATTTCTATTTGTTTTATTATTTTGTGCATTGTTATAACATCACCGCGTGTCATCTGAAATTCTGTTGTTGTGTGCGCTAACTTTGCCTATGCTGCTGATAGTGATTTATACACCAGTGTTATATCAGCATTCCTCATCGGTACTTTTTTTTTTTTTTAATTTGTTTATCTCCCCTTCCTTTTCTCTCTACCTTGAGCCTCCGCCACCTTCCACTTCAACCTACTACTCCCACCATCTCCAACTCTTTGATTTCCATTTTCTGTCTACCTTTCATAACATTCCATCTTCTCATCCCTGCACATCCAAACTCTTCAGTCTTACGCTTAGTACATTCCCTGTGTGCATTGCAGCAGCACCTTGCAACGATTCCACTCTTTCCCCCCCTCCCTACCTCTATATACAGGTACTATACCATTAGTTTCCTACCTTGGGATGCTCTTTTTAAATTGGCCCCCATGCAATTAAAACTTCCAATTCTCATGTTTTGTAAATATTTTAAAAGAACGTTGTTGTTGTTTTTCTTAGGTGGACTACTTCAACAATTATCTTCGGGATCCAAAACGTCCGCAACTTCCAGAATACCCAGGGAACAAACACGGCGGTAGGAAGGATGATCGTCCAGATCCCTACGTGGCAGCCTACCCACAGCATGTACCTGATAGCCGGTAATTACTAATTGACAAATAAATTTGTTCCCTTTCTAATAATTACGCACTTGTCTGTTAACCTATTTTGTGTGTATGGGGAGCAAGATTCCGCTCTATAATCCTCTCAGATTTTCGTCTCCCGACTTTCCATGACTCGGTCAAACTTGCTCTTGGAACTGTGAATGGTGGCTGCATCTACCACTGCCTGGTTCTAGCTCATTCCACTTGTATTCTATTCTTGTTGCATAAGAAGGTGTCCCTCTCTGGATTATCATTTCCAGTATGCATCTGTACCCTCGTGTTTTGTTGATGAATACTTATCTATTCATTCAGTTCACTTTCTTTAGTATTTTGTGATTATAGTGCCACTTGTTCAGCTTTTTTCCATTGTTAGTTTTTCACTCGGTCTGTACTAATACATAATTTCTCTTGCCGCTCTTATGACAAGTCTTTGTACTTTATCAAGTTTCTTATTGTGTGATAACTGGTTGATACCTGGTTGATGGGGTTCTGGGAGTGCTTCTACTCACCAAGCCCGGCCAGAGGCCAAGCTTGACTTGTGAGAGTTTGGTCCACTAGGCTGTTGCTTGGAGCAGCCCACATTCCTGTACAGCTACTAGTACGCATAGCGTTTCGAGCAGGTCTCTGGAATACGATCCCCGCCGCGAAGAGTCGTTTTTACAACCAAGTACACATTTTACTGTTGCGTTAAACAGAGGCTACAGTTAAGGATTTGCGCCCAGTAAATCCTCCCGTGAAGACTTGATTCACAAAGTGGAGGGAGGGGGTAGAGAGAGAGAGAGAGTCCATGCCTTTTGCTGGCCTGACTTAGGCTGCATTATTAATTACATATTTAGATCGTGGTCGTGTGTGTGTAATTACCCAAGTGTAGTTACAAGATGAGAGACATGCTTGTGGTGTCCCATTTTCCCAGCATTCTTTGTCATATAACGCTTTGAAACTACTGACGGTTTTGGCCTCCACCACCACCTCACTTAGCTTGTTCCAACCATCTACCACTTTGTTTGCAAAAGAAAAATTTCTAATGTTTTTGCAGCACCTTTGTTTCCTTAACTTGAATCTGTGTCCTCTTGTTCTTGAAGTTCCAGGTCTCAAGAATTCTTCCCCTATCAATTTTATCGAGTCCTGTTACTATTTTGTATGTAGTGATCATATCGCCTCTTCTTCTATCTTCTAGTTTTGGCATTTATCGCCTCTAACCCTCTCCTCGTAGCTCTTGTCCTTTAGTTCTGGGGAACCACTTGGTGGCATATCTTTGCATCTTTTCCAGTTTGTTGATGTGCTTCTTAAGATATGGACACTACAACCGCTGCATATTCTAGCTTTGGCCTGACAAAGGTCGTGAACAATTTCTGTAGTATTTTGCCATCATGTATTTAAAAGCAATTCTGAAGTTAGAAAGCGTAGCATAGGCTCCTCAAACGACGTTCTTTATGTGGTCCTCAGGTGATAGTTCTCTCTCTAGAACCACCACCTTGATCTTTTTCTTTATCAGAAGTCTTTAAAGATTTTCCACATAATTATGGGTTTTGTGGGGTCTGTTCTCCTATTCCACATTCCATAACATGGCATTTATGCACATTAAATTCCATTTGCCAAATGGTGCTCCCATCTTGAGGTTATCTTGAGATGATTTTTTTTTTTTGTGTGTGTGTGTGTGTGTGTGTCCCCGCGGCCCGGTCCTCGACCAGGCCTCCACCCCCAGGTGTTAGTCAGCTGCCGCAGGCAGCTGACTAACACCCAGGTACCTATTTTACTGCTAGGTAACAGGGGCATAGGGTGAAAGAAACTCTGCCCAATGTCTCTCGCCGGCACCTGGGATCGAACCCAGGACCACAGGATCACAAGTCCAGCGTGCTGTCCGCTCGGCCGACCGGCTCCCAATTCCCATGTACTTACTTTTTCCAGGTCTTCGTGAAGAGCATTACAATCATCTAAGTTTCTTATCCTTCCTATTATCTTAGCATCAGCAAACATGTTCATATAATTTTGTATTTCATCTGGCAGATCATTTATGTAGGCAATGAACATCACCGGTGCAAGAACTGAACCCTGTGGTACTCCACTCCAATATCTACTATTATCTAATAGAAGACATTTGATCTTTCTTTATTCTCTAAATTGCATTTAACAAAATATTTGTGATTGTAAACATAATGGTATCATAACATTTATTTTAAACATATCAGTTTCCTAGCTGTGTCAAAGCAGCATGTCCCCTCGAGTTGTCACGCCACAAAAATTATTTACTAAATTGCCCGAACCTAACTGATGGACTCTCAAATACAAAACGTAACAGCCCATCAATTTAACTGGCTGCTGTGATTTATAGCCTCATATTTTGACAGTGTGGCATTTTGACATCAAAATACAATGTATTGTTCTAGAGGACAGGATGGTTAAAAGAGTTGAGTGTTCAGTTTTTTGAGTGTTGATCTGGTCATCACAGGCATCTGAGTGTATGTAGAAAAAAAAAGAAGAGGAAAAAATATTACAAGATTAAATTTTTTTCCTTTTTCCAGGTATGGGGCTTATGCTGGTGGGTATGGAAGACAATACCCAGCTACTCATGGTTATGGGTATGGCAGTGCGTACCCTAAAGATTATTATGCTGGTCGAAGTGAGCCTTATGTACGTGAACCTTACCAGAGACCCAGAGTGACATATAGATCTAGGTAAGTGTGTAATTTCATGAGCCTATTTGCTGTTAAAACTATCATGTCTATTAACAAAATAAGTATTTGATGATGGATAGCAACATTAAATTTATCTTGCTGGATTTCATGAGAATTTCATGCTTCAGGGAAATTGGGATGGATATTGAAGCCTTTTCAGCGATGATTACAGTATGTTAATCTGAAGGTCCGGTTGTAGCAGCTGTGTGTTATTGTACACGAGTGGAGGTTTTCGTTTATTCGAAGCATTCGATTTTAATAATTACTGTTGCATTTTTGTGGAGTAAGTTTTGAGAGTGATCAGTTTACAGTTAGTTCCTTTCGTTGTGTGAATTCGCTTCAACGAACTATATGAAGCAAGGCCTATGCGTTGCATTAGGGATTCTGTTTGAACCATCATGCCTTTGTGATCAGCCTCCCTCTAACATATAAATTTTTCTCAGAGGGCTTACAAGAACTGTAATGCATACACAGTTTTATTACCAATATAATAGTAATGTGTAATATCTTCGTAATAACCCTAAAGAACATAAGGTAAGTGTAAGTCCACCATAGCCAACAGTTGTTCATTGGTATTCAGAGAATTAACCAAAATATTATTTTGTATGTATTTTTCATTTTGATCATTGCACAAGATAGAAAATCATTCGTAAAGAAATTCCATGTCAAAGGTATCACTATGACAGGCACACGCACCTAACGTAATGGTCATGATTTGCACACAGTCAACATGCATACATACAATTATTATAGCATCCCAAGAATGTAAATATTGTATAAAGTGAGCGAGGGTTGGGTAGTATGTGGTGGAGAGAGTTAATGTAGCAAACTGCCACACACCATCAAACACGGCAGGTGTGGAAGCATCTCGCAACAGCTACTTGTGTCTCGGGTTCATTTTCTACAGAAAATATATACGTGTTTATTTCTTATAACTTTTATTTGTAGCAAGTATATGGACTTGCTGTGAGCATGGATGTGTCACGTGGTGCATTGATTCGCTTTTGGATATTTTTGTGTGGTTCGGTATTTTTATTTGATGTAATTTGTAAAATAACGTTTTATTAAAGTTTATTTTAAAGGTTTTATGGACCATAATAGTTTACAATTAGATTAGGTTGACTCTTACCATGGCTGTGTCCTGACAGCCAGTCTTGAGTGGGGTCTTTGGTGAACAATCCTTGGTTTGTTCCAATGAACAATTTGTGCACCTAACCCAAACTGTTCAGAGCATGCGATAATTCGTTAGTGAGAACCAACTGTGTAATCCTTTTAACTTTTACCTCGTTTTAATCAAGTGGAAGAGGCAAGTTTACTTCACACGCCATGCATATGTATCCTCAGATTGTGTCGAGCAAAGTTCGTTAATCTTCCATGTGATTTGCAAATGAAATGTTTTCATTTAATTAGGTCATGTATATACTTTTGCTAGTTCTATGGAATAAAGAGAATTCGGAGAAAAACTTGCTGTGTGTGATTTAGACAGGATTGGACATATTTGCAGACAATACAACATAAGGTGGGAGATAAATTTAGAATGACTCGGAATGGCTAAGATTCAATCTAGTAAACTGTTCGGAATATAGCAGATGCAGTTCAGTGCTGAAAGATGTAGGTTTCCGAGTCTAAATAATGATGATAGTTACCAGATTTAAGCTGAACGATGACATTGAGAACTCTGGACGTGAAAAAATTGGGTTTATGATTAATTAGGATTTTAAGTAAAAAAAATTAATTCAATTGTTAACTGTTTGAAATATTTGAAATATGATATTGGTATTTGTTTTTGGAGGTGTTAGCAGTAAAACATCAGTCATCAGCTTCATCTTGCTTTTGTTAGACCTCATGTCGTTCAGTTCTGGTCACCACAGTGTAGAATGGACATAAATTTACTAGGATTTAAGGACGATAACGAAGTTGACCTCAAGAATTAAGAGACCATGTGTGTGAAGATATATGAAGTTTGATTTACATAATCCTAAAGGAGACAAGTAGTGACAACTGAAGTAAGCAAATGAGTGCAAGTGTATAACAAGGGGGATGGATATTAACAAGGCAAATAATATAAACACAAAATAGAACATGGAACAGTGGGTACAAAATGGGTAAGTTTGGATTTATTAAAGACTACATGAATACTGGTTGATAATTTATTCCACACAAATCCTATTACCAAGTTTACATAATAGATGGAAAGGTCAGACACATATGAACGAGTTTTTAGTTGGGGTAAAAAGGAGATGCCTTGTGTGCCAAGTAAGTCTTCTGCAGTTTCCTCTGGTCCCGTGTTATCTGAAAGTTGTGCTCTTTGTAAAATCCTTTTATATTATACTGCTATCAGGGCTATTGTGATAATGCTTCGTTATATTACTTGATGTTGCAACTTTGCAGTGTGATGCCCAAAATGAAACTACTGGTTGTGAAGTGTTACTTTGTAAGGGATGTGGCTTTGGTGCCATTGCATAGCCTCAATATTCATTGTAAATACTTGAATTCTTGAGCATGTATTTTTGTGCTTTTCTGTATACAGATAGTTTTAAGGTGGGTCCAGGTTACTTCCATGGCAGTTAAGGCCAGTGGTCTAGCACTTGTGAGAGGTTATCTGAATAAATCTTGATTTTCAAACTGGGAAAAAAATTTGGAAAGGTGTTTTTATTGTATTTTGTACTGGGGTTACTTGCTTGTTAATGGGAAGTCATTTGTGCTTGTTAAGAATAGTACATATAGTATCTGCACTTACAAGCTAGAGGATGAATAAATGCATAAACACAGCCATTCACTCTAGTTATATTTCCTACTTCAAAGGCAGAAGGAAACGGAACTATCACGGTAAAGTGCCACTGTTATATTTCCTACTTCAATGGCAGAAGGAAACGGAACTATCACGGTAAAATGCCACTGTTATATTTCCTACTTCAAAGGCAGAAGGAAACGGAACTATCACGGTAAAATGCCACTGTTATATTTCCTACTTCAAAGGCAGAAGGAAACGGAACTATCACGGTAAAATGCCAGGCAATTACGACTATAGCACTTGGAAGGGGTCAGGATAAGGATTAGGGATGGGCCGTTAAGACTTACAATCTCAACAGCTCGATCACCTATGTACTTAGTGTTACACACTTCGTGGCTCCTGTCGGAAAAAAAAAAAATAAACTTTTTCCGTTGGCAGTCGTGAATCGTTCATCAGTCGCTTTCTCTCGTTGATATGAATTTCAATTTCATGGGTTTTTTGAACGTTCCAGCAATTGTGGTAAAGTGACGATGCAATTTTGGTGAGTATCATATTATCTTGTACCACTTTTAGTTATCAGATTGAATGGGTGGTGGTAGAGCCAAATTGGTCAAACCCATTTGCTTCACCCATGAATTTGAACTTCACCTGGATAAAATTAGGGGACTGAAAATGAAGTGTTACATCAAATACTTCACAAAACTCAAGTATTAAAAAGAGGTGTAAATAAATTAGTACAAGAGGATATAAAGTGGCTTATGAAGAGAGGTAAACCCTACTAGACTGTGGTCACTGCTAGATACCATCACCCTGGAGGAGAGAAGAAACAAGAGGGGTGTGTTCACCACGTATTGGAGGAATAGACAAGGTAATCGAGGAGATCCCACTTGAATTAAAAGAAGATGGACCAAGAAGGCATTTGTAATGTCTGGATACACAATACAGTTGGAGCAATGTAAGGAGATTCTTGTCGCCTGTATGGGTGGCTTATAATTAGAATGCGTTGAAAGTAGTAGTCGCAGTTGCTTAAACATCACACATCTTAAAGAAAAAACACAGCAGCACTTAAATGTCAAGATTTACAATAAGCTCTAGGTATACAAGACTCTTGAGGTAGGCATATAGAGAGAGGTTTAATCTTTCACTCCTGTAGACATTAATAGGTAAGCTCTACTGTTGTGAGAAAGGTAAAGACCTACCTACAGGATGTTCAATAGGAAGACAATACTATGATGAAATTCATAGCTCGGAACAGTTCAACCCAATTGGAAGAGGGGAAGAGAGAGATGGAGGGGGGGGGGGGGGCAGGCTGGCTTGGGAGTGGATGCATTTTTAAAGAACAGCCGCAGCAGTAGTAGAGGCACGTGCAAATAGAATAACGCCAACAGTGTATGGCGTGTGTTGATCAACATAATGGCATAACAAATCTAAATGTTTTTTGTGGCCATGTAAACAGCTTGTATGTGACCACTACTGGAAAATACAGCACTGGAAACTTGTGTTTGTCTTCAGCCAAATGCTTCAGATGTGTGTGTCTTCTGCCTCGGGCCACGTTTACATGGTAAGGTTATAGTGTATGCTGATTACACTTCTCTTGTGACAACCTCTGGGCTGGGTTGAGTGTCTTTTTCCCCACCCGCACCACCACTTGCCACTACCAACATATCTCCAATTAATACCATTACAAGTACATACCTTGTCCATTATCCACCATCAGTGAAATATTAGGAGGCTGGGCATAGTGTGTTTGGCCCCACACTTAGATCAGTAAGCACCATTACCATCAAACATGTTTAATTCTGCAGACGCTGTTACGATCACCTTTTTACTCCTACCACTTCCAACTCCCCAACCTTGTATTCATTATAGATTTGTTTCTAATAGCTTCTTTTTTTCTTTTTCCTGAAATAACGGCCCTGGGGATTCTGTTCTTGATCGTCCACGATCACAACGTGCCTAGTTTGTGCATGTTCAGAGATTTCATGTTGGTGTACACTTTGTAAGCCTCGATAGATGCTTTACATAGTGACGGGAACGTGCTTAGGTCATGAATGTACAGTACTGCCTCCGTGATTTTGGATTAGTGATATTTTGAGAGGGGGGAGGATCGAGGAAAGGCTCCTTCTTGGTGTAGAGTAGAGCTTACCTATTAATGTCTACAGGAGTGAAAGATTGAACCTCTATATGCCTACCTCAGAGTCTTGTATACCTAGAGCTTATTGTAAATCTTGACATTTAAGTGCTGCAAAGACTGGGGGAGGGTTATAGATATGTGCTAGCATTATAGGTGTTGTATTGTTGGATAATAAAAGATTGCTAATTCATATCATCATAGCCATAAATGTGCAGCATGTAATGCCAATTTTACATATAAAAAGTTTGTACAAGTTTCAAGATATAAACTTGCACTCCATGTAGCATTTTTTTCAAGTATGAGGTATTGAGTCTTAAAAAGTCCCAGTTTCCAACATCCTGTACAGTACTAGGCTATAATGGGGAAAAAGACTGCTGCTCAAACACAATTAAATGGACACCACCTATATCAGGAAGTAACAGTTAGCAACTACTAATAGTTTTTGTTCCCTTTAGGTCGGGTGATCCGCGGGAAGTCATTGGATACCATGATTTGGATGCTCCTGATGATACAGATCTCTTTTAACCTTGACGTCGCCAGCCAATTGTACGCACCGTTCCAATTTCAAGGTTTCAGTGTAGCCGTTCTTGTTACATCTCTTGGTAACAGGTGAAGTTTTTATCCAAATACCATAAGCTTTATTATAAGTTTTGATGCTTCCTGATTCAGATGCCAGTGGCTGTTTAAATAAATATTCATTTCTTTGGTATTTAGACATGCCACAAGCACTTGTTTTAATTGAATTTGAGCAGTGTTTTCTTTCACGCCAATATTTGAGGGTTGATCTAAAACTTGAGAACATAACTTACCTTTGTTGCTTGGGGGTCAAACATTTAGTTACTTTGGTTACCTTTTGGAATCTTGAGCTCTTCTGACACCTCATGTGAGTGCGCCTTTGGAATAGCTAGGAGTGCATGCATTTGTTTGAATAATCTGAAAATTCTCACGTTTTAACCTCATTTTTGGGGAAAGGGCAAAACAATTGTGGCATCACATCTGCCGCATTTGTTGTGGTGCATTAGAGACCTACTATGGACCTGTATCACTGATGTACAGGATACTGGAGAATATGTTCAGAAAGAGGATAGTGGATACATACAGGGAACTAAACTTTGTATTTGAAGGTGTGTGATTTTAGAAAGGAACAAAGCATTGTGCCTCATGAACATGATCATGTTCTATGACATGATAGACAACATTGTGAAGATTTGGGGGAGAGAGAGAGAGAGAGAGAGAGAGGTGTGCTCACCTAGCTGCGCTTGTGGGAGTTGAGCTTTGGCTCCTTGGTCCTGCCTCTCGACTGTCAATCAACTAATAGATTGTGTGTGTGGATTTCATCTTCCTAGATTGCCAACGTACCTTTTAACGCTCTCAAAAGGGTGATCTACTAGCTGGAAAAAGTAGACTGGGAAGATACTGCACTGTAATTCAGTACATTTAACTAATAGGAAACAGCATTGTGGTAAGAGTGAGTCATTTCTCTCAATCCTGACAAGTGAGGTCACAATACTGTGAACAATTTATGTAAGTGACCTTTGGGAGTAAATAGGTTTGTACATATTGGCATTTGCTATGATCCTGAGGTGATGACCAAGAGTTTGGACCAAAGAGGACTTCATAGCTACTTGGGGACCTAGATAAGCTGCAGAAATGGGTGAATAAGTAGCTACTAGAGTTAAACTTTTCAAAATGCAAAACACTTTGGTGGGCCAGCCTCTGCTTGTATTCCCAGCCATAAATGGTCTGTGCTTCCTGGATGGCTTGCTAAGCAATGTGTAAAATATTTAAATTTTATTCACATTTTCAAAGTTATTTGTTGGATAATAATAGTAAATATGGTGTCAAATGTTTGGAAATGAAATGTCTACAGAATGGATGCAAAAAAAAAAACGTAGATTTTCTTCCTTTTGGTTCATTCGTGAATGCAAACTTGGTGCGCTTAGAAAGTCCCACTCAATGATGCTTAAAATGTTTTAAATCATTTAAGTTTCCTCTGTTACATGTTGGTTTATAACTATAAATTAGGCGTTAAAATATTTGTAAATGAAACATTTACAGACGAGCAAAAGATGCTCTGTAGAGAAAAGATGAAAAACAAAAGTGTATATACAATAGATTATGCATGATAGCAATGAATATATGAATATTTATGAACGGCAATCAGCTGATGGCTGAACGCGGAAGTGTTAAGATTTGAGCGAGGGGAGAGGAGACCAGAAAGACAATACAGTTTGTGGGATGCCATTACAAAAAATCTGAAAGGTAAAAGGATTTTGGAGTGGATACAATGTCAGAATTGGCACCAGAGGTGCACAACAGAATAACATCAGCTGTATATGCAAGAACCTGGTCAAAGTAAGCCTTCAGAATAACGTGCACAGCAAATGTTATCCTAGACAGCTCCTGTATGTAATTCATGATATACATTACATGTATACAAATCTCAGAGTAAGGTCTGGAACCGGTAAAGTATAATATGAAAATTGTTGTCTCAAGCTTTCCTCAAGATAGATGCCAGAGAGATGAGAAATAAGGACATTCTGAGTAAACTAAAACTATTGACATTGGAAGGAGGAGAAAGAGCTGTATGATCAAAAATGTGAACAAGATGTAGAGGAGAAACGACAAAACGAATAGTTTTCCTAGTGAGGGCTAACAGAGAAGAGGTAAATGTGAGAAACAGGTGAGCCAGAGAAAAGTGAAGAAATACTTGTATACAGTGAATGGCAAGCAGGTGGAAGGAGTCTGAACCCAGGTTAGTGGAGACAACCACTATGCATTAATTGAAGAGTATTTAGCATACTTATTGGAAAGTTTGAAGGTATAAAAGCAGCAGGTACCGTAGCTATGAAGCAGGGCTCTAGAGCTGGATCTCGTTCCCTGTACATACAACTAACTGGGAGAGGATTTCATGGGAGACATATAGGCATGGAAACATGGTTTTATTAATTTGTAGCTGGCATTCGGGGTAACGATGACAATAAGGATCCAGGAGTCATATGATTAGTAGTATCATTCCCTTTAGTGTTCTTTGTCCTTGCCAAATTTGATATATATATATATATATATATATATATATATATATATATATATATATATATATATATATATATATATATATATAGTATTTTTATATAAATAAACTGGAAATTGCTTGAAAAAAAAAGATTTGAGGACATTCAGATTTTCCAAGCAAATGTGAAACAAACAAGCTTTGAGACTATTTATGTTATTTGAACAAATGCAAGGCAAACTCGGTTACTCCAATGTGTGTACGTTTTTGTGTATGAATACTACAAATTTTGACTAATTAGTTGACAAGCTTGTGTGTGACCTCAAACTTGATTACCGAATCCCCATTTTATGTCCTTAAACTTAAGGTCACCCCTCTTATATCTTAAAATGATTGTTTTATTTTGTATTGAGTAAAAGCTTTACATTACCAGTTTGCTTGCTATGTAAGACCACGTAAATGATGAAGGCATTTCAAGTAACATACTGTACTTCAACTTCGTTACCAAGAGAGGGGTTTTGGCTGCGCCCTTGACTGAGGTTCCCTCATTGCAGTGCTTAGTCAAACCCTAGAGAAAATAATATTTCTTGAATTCATAATTCTTCTCATATTTTTTTTTTTATTTTTTTTTTCTCACAAGTTCACTGTACTTCGCCTATGGTTCTCTAGGTGTTGCGCAGAAATATTACTTTCTTTGTAACATTAATAGCTTGCTGAATCCTAAAACTTATTTAATTGATGTTATTTCTCAGGAAGGTGGTGTGCTCTGTCAACTCTGCACTCGTTACCAGCATCGTTATGGTCCTGTTGGTGTCTTTGTTAAAAAAAAAAATTGGTTGTCAGTTTTCTCTGTAATTTGTGTTTATCCAAACACGGAGTACTAATAGCTGACAAGTGCACCTTCCTTTCAGTTTCCCGTGCCTTACCTAACGAATACATGGTATATTCTGTGTTCTTGTTTCCTTGACAGGGTCGGTTACAGGGACCTGGATGCCCCAAAGGAAGATTATTAACTCTGGACATTGATTGCCGTTCATCTCCCAGAATCAGGACAGCTGGACTTCTCTACCAGTTTCAAGAATACCTTCTGTGGACTTTACATTTCTCGGTGCCTATTGCTGCCATTACAATTGTCATTTCCGTTGTGGTGGCCAACCTTCCAGATACAATGTCGCCTTGATAAGCAAATAAGTCACCTTTTGGATGGCCAATATAAACAAGAATTGCACTCAACATGAGGTAGTATTTTTTATGATGAGACTCGACGAACTACTTGGAAAGTTCATTTTAACAATTCGGTTAGATTTTGGCTGTGGTTGGTAATCATTTATAGTTGATGATGAGGTATGAAATAAATATTTACAATTTGGCCATGTTAGTGGGATTATGTGTACTTTTGTGTTCTGTTTTGTTCAGTGTTGTAGTTTTCCAGGCCCCTGTAATACTGATTGTATTAATCTTTTCAATACTACCTTATGCTTTACAAGCTTGGTTACATACAACCTACAAGTACTAAGGCCAAGGGTGTATGTGAGTGCGTTATTTGCAAGCACACAGAATGAA
>WNGS01063839.1:9113816-9125491 GCA_020271785.1 Procambarus virginalis
GGAGCTCTAGAGCTAAATCTCGCTCACAGTAGATACGGTGGGTACCCCCTTCCATTGCAGGGCCCCCCCCCTACCCCCTGCTTGTCCTCACCTTGCACCCCCTGCACCATGCTCCCCCCCCCCCAGCCTTCCCCTTGTCGTGCTCGTCGTGCTCCTCCTCCTCCCCCCCCCCTGCTTTTTTTAACAATACTTTCCCCCATTGCAGCCCCTCCTTACTTTCCCCCATTGCAGCCCCTCCCCTACTTTCCCCCATTGCAGCTTCCCCTACCTTTCCCCATTGCAGCCCCTCTTCCTGTTTTCCCCTCATTGCAGCCCCCCTTGCTTTCCCCCATTGCAGCCACCCCCTTTCTTTCCCCCTACTGCACCCCTCCCTTCCCTCCGACTGCACCCCTCCCTTCCCTCCGACTGCACCCCTCCCTTCCCTCCGACTGCACCCCTCCCTTCCCTCCGACTGCACCCCTCCCTTCCCTCCGACTGCACCCCTCCCTTCCCTCCGACTGCACCCCTCCCTTCCCTCCGGACTGCACCCCTCCCTTCCCTCCGACCTTGAACAGATATAGATATATTTATATTTAAGTAAATCATGAAAATGCATATATAAAAACGGTGGGAATAACTTCAACGGGGCCAGCGCATCCCCTGATTTCACTTCAGAAAAATTACATGGGGTTTCGGTTACAGGCTGTATTTCTTGAAGCCTTTAACTTAAGCCTAACCCTACTGGCCTAGGTCCATACCACACCCTAGATCATTCCCCCCCTGCAAATTTGGTTTATGCTGGCCCCCAAGTGTTGGGCCTCCAACTTTAGATATACACACACACATAAGGTATGTGTGTGTGTGTGTGCAATTACCCTAGTGTAGTTACAGGACGAGAGCTATGGCTGGTGGTGTCCCGTCTTCCCAGTACTCTTTGTCGTATAACGCTTGGAAACTACTAATGGTTTTGGCCTCCAACACCACCTCCTTGCTTGTTCCAAGCATTTACCACTATTTGCAAAAAAGTGAACATCCTAATGCTTTGCAGCAGCTTTGTTTCCTTAATTTAAACTCTGTGTCCTCTTGTACTTAACAATGATGCTCTGGCGCACATGCGCCACACTACCCCGGTGGGTTTGGGCATTACGCGGGAGGGCGCGGTAAATTCTGAAAAGTGTATGATCTTTTCAACTTTGTTACCTCAATTCTCGTCCTAGCTTTTTCAATTTATAGACGTTAGGCTAATTGGTCGATAGTTAGACGCAAGTGATCTATCTCCTTTCTTAAAAACTGGTATCACATAAGCAACTTTCCAAAACTCTGGCACTCTGCCTGACTATTGATTTATTAAATATGATTGACAGTGGGTCACAAAGCTCCTCTTTGCATTCTTTCAGCACTCTGGCAAACACTTCATCCGGCCCTGGGGATTTGTTTGGTTTGAGTTTTACTATTTGTTTAAGAACATCCTCCCTGGTAACTGCTAAACTCGTCAACCTGTCCTCGTCCCCACCCACATAGACTTGTTCGGCTGAAGGCATATTGTTAAGTTCCTCTTTAGTAAATACAGATACAAAATATTTATTAAAAATACTACTCATCTCTTCATCACTATCTGTTATTTGACCTGTCTCAGTTTTTAATGGACCTATCCTTTCCCTAGTCTTAGTTCGATATAACTGAAAAAACTCTTTAGGATTTGTCTTTACGAACTTCATAGTTTCTTTTTGCTTTCCTTATCTCTTTTTTAACATTTTTAACTAGTTTTACGAATTCCTGTTCTAAAGTGACCTCCCCATTTTTAATCCTCTTGTACCAAGCTCTCTTTTTACCTATAAGATTCTTCAAATTCTTTGTTATCCACTTTGGGTCATTAGTAATCGATCTATTCAATTTGTGTGGTATACTACGTTCCTGTGCTTTGTTTAGAATATTCTTAAATAAGTTATAAATTGAATCCACATCGAAATCCCCATTTACATCACCTATCGCTGGGTTCATGTCTCGCTCCAAGACCGGCCCACACCCCATACCCAAGACTTTCCAATCAATTTGACCCAAAAAATTTCTTAGGCTATTAAAATCAGCTTTTCGAAAATCTGGCACTTTAACAGAATTTTCTCCTACAGGTCTATTCCATTCTATGCTAAATCTGATTTCTTTGTGATCACTGTTCCCTAGCTCACTCCCTATTTCGATGTCATTAATTTGTGTTTCCCTGTTAGTTAACACTAAATCTAAAATATTATTTTCCCGTGTTGGTTCCTTAATGTGTTGCGTAAGAAAGCAATCGTCAATTAATTCTAGAAAATCTTCTGCTTCACTATTCCCTGTTTTGTTCAACCAGTTTATTCCACTAAAATTAAAGTCACCCATGACATAAATACTGTTAGATCTAGATGCCCTAGATATTTCATCCCATAGATGCTTTGCTTCCATTCTGTCTAAATTTGGTGGCCTATATATAACTCCTATTATAATATTATTTGCTTTTTCGTTTAATTCTATCCAAATAGTTTCTGTGTGTGGCTCAGTTTTGATTCCCTCTTTGAGACTACATTTCAAATTGTCCCTAACGTATATGGCTACTCCACCTCCTCGTCTAATATATCTATCTGTGTGAAATAGTTTAAATCCATTTATTTGATATTCAGCTAATAGTTCTCTATTATCAACATTCATCCACGTTTCGGTAAGTGCAATAATATCTATTTTTTCTGTGCAGACAAGAGCATTTAATTCGTTAATTTTATTTCTTAGACTTCTACTGTTTGTGTAATATACCCTAAGTGAATTGTTATTTTGAGGCCCTTCTCTTTCCCTGATCATTTTGCCAATTCCTTTCTCCCGCAAACACATACTTTTATTACATCCTTCCTCCAAATCAATTCCCATACCTCTATCTACTAACAGTTTAAACCCAAACAAACACCTCTAACCACTTCTTCCAACGAGTTTGCAACAGCAACAACCCCAGCTCTCGATAGATGCACCCCATCCCGAGCATACATTTCATTTCTTCCATAGAAGTGTTCTCAGTTGTCTATATAAGATATTGCATTAGATTTGCAATATCTTTCCAGCCTGCAATTGACACCAAGTGCCCTCGACATCCATTCATTTCCCACTCCCTTTCTTGGAAGAATGCCACATATGATCGGGATTCCTCCCTTGCTCCTAACTAATTCTATTGCTGTCTTGAATTTCTGTATTAGTTCCTCACTTCTAACTCTCCCAACATCATTACCCCTACACTAATACAAATAATGGGTTTGTTCCCATTTCCCGTCATAATATCTTTCATGTTTCCAACAATATCACCAATACCAGCTCCAGGATAGCAAACCCTTAATCTGTTCCCTTTATCTCTGGCACAAAACGTTCTGTCCAAATACCTCACCTGGGAATCTCCCACAACCAAAATTCGCTTCGATCCTCCCTTTTCTCTTGGGCACTTTGAGGGACCCGCGCTTCAATGTTCCTCGCCGCTATGCCCTTACCTCCACGCTGAACCATAGGTTCACCACAGCACTCGTCCTCCAACACACCAAATGTGTTTGTAATCTTTATGGTATTAGGTGTCTTTTTTGCCAAGGTCTTCTTAAGACCCCTGTCTTTTACAATATGCCAAGACGGGGTCTCCCTAATGCCGGTCTCCTCCTTTGCTTCATCCTGTCGTTGCTTAAGCTGCCTTACCTCCTCCCGCAACGAATCCAGCTCTGTCCTCAGAGCTCCAACCAGACTCACCAAACCCTCCATTATTGCTGAATATCTTTCATGTTTAGATTCGGGTTTGAGTAGCAACATTTGCAAATTTGCCGATGATACAAAATCGGCAGGGAAATTAACGCGGAAGAAGACTCACTATCACTTCAAGTTGATCTAAATAGGGTTTTAAAATGGTCAAAGGATTGGCAGATGCAGTTTAATGCTGATAAATGTAAAGTTTTGAGGCTAGGTAATGATGATAGAGTTACAAGATACGAGCTAGATGGTGTTGAGATTGCGAAGTCGAATTGCGAAAGGGATCTGGGAGTTATGATAAGTAAGAATTTAAAACACGCACGAATATTCGAATAAGGTCGTAAATTCGATCAATGCATGAATATTCGTAATAAGGCAAATAGGACACTGGGATTTATTAATCGAAGCGTTTGTAACAAGACACCTGGTGTGGTTCTTCAGCTATATCTTGCTCTGGTTAGGCCCCATTTAGATTATGCAGTTCAGTTTTGGTCGCCTTACTATAGAATGGATATAAATTCACTTGAACGTGTCCAGCGTAGGATGACTAAGTTAATTCCCCAAAATAGAAACCTTTCATATGAAGAAAGATTAACAAAGCTAAAATTGCATTCACTGGAAAGGCGAAGAGTTAGGGGTGACATGACAGAGGTTTACAAGTGGATGAATGGACACAACAAAGGGGATATTAATAGGGTATTAAAATTATCAACACAAGACAGAACACGAAACAATGGGTATAAATTGGATAAGTTTAGATTTAGGAAAGACTTGGGTAAATATTCGTTCGGTAACAGGGTTGTTGATTTGTGGAACCAATTACCGCGTAACGTGGTGGAGGTGGGATCCCTCGATTGTTTTAAGTGTAGGTTGGACATGTATATGAGTGGGATTGGGTGGTTATAAATAGGAGCTGCCTCGTATGGGCCAATAGGCCTTCTGTAGATACCTTTGTTCTTATGTTCTTATCTTCTCTCCTTCTGTAACCTTGGACAGACAAACAAGTAGACACACATTCTCTCTATCATGTATAAATTGAGTTTAGGTGAGCATAAGGCCTGCACATTATGGGCCAATAGACCCATAATGTGCATTATTGGCCTATTAGCTATATATGCAGTTTTTTAATTCCTAAGTTCGTATGCCTATACGCAGGTCTTTCCCGAAGGAAAGCTAACTAGGCACACAGTAACACCACATGAATATTTAATTGTCGCTCTAAAGCACATATTGCTTTTAACTGGAAGTGAACCATTATCAAGATGGTGGCCGTGTACCTCACTCGGGGCCCCTCACCTCTCCTCCACAACTATATATTATCTCACCCACATTAGTCCTAGTTACTACTTACGGGCTATTCATGCCCGTGCCACCTCTTGGCTGGCTTAATCTTTATCAATCAATCATCTTAGTCTTACTCAGTTGTTCACCCTTTTGGTTGTGCATTAGAACATCTTTCTTGATCACTTACTTGTCGCTTCTCAGAAAATGGATACTATCAATTATTCTCCTACACATCATGAGAATTCTTTTTCAGAACTCTCACAGTCTCTCATATCTATGGTCTGGAACTTTCCTTCATTACATAATCCATACCATATTTTAAGAGGAATAAACTTGTCAGAGGAAAATCTTTATAATTCTGTTGCGCATCCGAGAGATTCAGCGAGATTATTTGTCAGCAAAATCCAGCTTGGAGTTTTATGGGCGTTAACTCTCTCCACGCGCATGGCAACTGTGTTGGTCAGGATAACAGGACAATGGGAGGACGTTATCTGGCAAATTATTAATCTAGCAAAGACCTGGACGACGAACAAAATAAATTTTTCTTCACTGGAGTCTACTGCCTTTAAGCCCTGGGTACTCACCATGTTTTCCGACCGTGAAGTGTGCCCCAACCCGCACCTGCGGCTGGAACTGCTGCACTTGGTCGGTATGTGGCCAGAGACGTACCTTCAGGATGCCGGGTCTGGTATGCAAGCGGCTGCAGGATTGGTCAACACTAGTCGCTATATGACTCTGGACAGTCTGATGTTCGGTTACTTACATGAGCCCCTCTTTTACCCTCTCAAGAATGTGTTAGACAGCCTTAATAAATGGGGACACCTAGATGGTGTCGCTGCTGCAGCTGTGGACCAGGTAAGGAGTCTTAAGGTTGGATCAGAAGCATTCTTTTTCAACCATCTGGTGCAGCTTTTAAAGCAAATGGTGGAGGTTACTCTAGCGGAATATCAAGCTGGATTAAACGAAATCTTTGATAGTATAGAAATGTATTTAAACACGTTCAGCGAAATTTTGCATATTTATAAGATGTTGGTTGACACAACTCCCACGGCTTATGGTGTTCCCGGACTGGCTGAGGCCGCTGCGGCGCTCCTGGTTAATCTCACCTCTGCAGCGACAATATTACAGCTCAAGGATGGAGGTTCCGAGTATTACAAGGCTCTCATCGCTGATTTAAATGATATTTACAAAAAAATATCTGCAGAGGACAGATTTATATATGTTTCTCGGATTCTAAAACGTGACCACGCACAGCAGTTCTCTCACCTTAGTAAGGAGACATCAGATTTCAGCTTTTTCAATCATTTCTCAGTATCGCGTCAAGAATCCTTGGAGGTGGTCCCGGAGGAGTTTATAGACAGCGTGACGCAGGCGGTGATGGAGGCGCCGGTGATGCTGCACTCGTCCAAGATGGTGATAGACGAGTCGACGCTGGTCCGCCTGCTGCTGGAGTCGGCCTCCGACCCCTTCACGCGACACCCTCTTGTCCACGGCTCGTACAGTCGCCTGCCCCACCTCCAGGCTGACATTCTTGCCTGGAGAAACACTCCCAGGGCTCTGCCACAGTGAGTGTACATTTACGACAACAATGATACTTTCAATATCAGCAACAGAGATATTGAAGGAAATGCAGGAAATTTGATGACCAAACCACAAATAAGAGGATGGAGAAGCGTCTCCATTTTGTGAGTTGAGGTTTGGTCATCATTATATTTTATAGACTTGTACTCATTATATGTTTTATACTTGTTTGAATTTTGTGAACGTAATGACTTTAATCAATAAAACGTATGAAAAGGTCAACCCATTGACTACCTTACTTAACCTATTTAACACAAACGTATATGAATATTAAAGTGGGGAAATTTGCAGTGTGATATATGATTATTGAGTTATGAAACTTGGGTCGCAGGATTGACATGATGCATTTTTGCTTTGAAATTTATGTAATTCGTAATTCTTAATTAAATACTTGTTCGGTAACAGGGTTGTTGATTTATGGTACCAATTACCGCATAACATAATAGAAGTAGGATTCCTTGATTGTTTCATGCGTAAGTTATATTATATATATATTATATATATATATATATATATATATATATATATATATATATATATATATATATATATATATATATATATATATATATATATATATATATATATATATATATATATATGGTGTTCCCGGACTGGCTGTGAATGAGACTGGGTGGATGTAGATAGGAGCTGCCACGTATGGGCCAATAGGCTTTCGTCAATTACATTCATTATTATGTTCATTTGAAGAACAAATGGATGTCTTATTACCAATACTAACGCTTTAATAAAAAAAAAATCCCAGTGTTCTGTTTGCCTTTTATGAATATTTATCCATTTTTTGGTTTTCTTGCTAATCATAACCCCCAGATTCCTTTCGCAGTCCGAATTCGCAATCTAAACACTATCTACCTCGTATCTTGTAACTCTTATCATTACCTTGCCTCAAAACCTTACATTTGTCAGCATTAAACTGCATCTGCCAATCTTTTGACCATTTCATAACCCTATTGTGATCGTCTTCTTCCGTGTTTATTTCCCTACCTATTGTTGTATCATCGGGACATTTGCAAATATTGCTGCTCAAACCAGAATCTAAATCATTTATATATATTATAAACTACAGAGGTCCCAGGACAGAGCCTTGAGGCACTCCACTTACCACATTTTCCCACTCTGACTTCACCCCGTTTATACTAAGTCTGTTTCCTTTGGTATAGCCATGCCCTAATCCAACTTAATATAGCACTCCCAATACCATGAACCTTTTAATGTCTTTCATGTGGCATTGTATCAAAAGCTTTGCTAAGGTCAAGGTACACGTCAAAAATCTTACCACTATCAACTGCCTCAACTATGCTGGAATAATTTGATAGCAAATTTATTAAACATGAACGGCCATTAGTAAAAACCATGTTGGGAATCGTTTAATTGTTTTTCACGATGAAGACGAATGGTATTTGCAATCATCAATTCAAGTCGACATTACGCTAATTGGCCGATAGTTTGACGCATCTATCTCTTTTCTTGAAAATTAGAACCACATTAGCAACCTTCCATTACTCTGGCACTCTGCCTGACTCTTTGTTCACTAATCTTTGTTTGATATAACTGAAAGAATCCTTTGGGATGTGTCTTTGCTTGCCCTGCTAAGCAAATTTCATAGTTTGACCAGACCACACACTAGGTGAAGGGACGACGACGTTTCGGTCCGTCCTGGACCATTCTCAAGTCGATTGTGGCTTGAGAATGGTCGGACCGAAACGTCGTCGTCCCTTCACCTTCCAGTGTGGTCTGGTCAAACTACTTCAGCCGCGTTATTGTGACTCATCGCCTGCAACTTCATTGTTTCTTTTTACCCTGCCACTGTGGCAGGGCAGCCAGCACGCGGGACTTGTGGTCCCGGGTTCGATCCCGGGCGCCGGCGAGAAACAATGGGCAAAAGTTTCTTTCACCCTATACCCCTGTTACCTAGCAGTAAAATAGGTACCTGGGTGTTAGTCAGCTGTCACGGGCTGCTTCCTGTGGGTGGAGGCCTGGTCGAGGACTGGGCCGCGGGGACATTAAAGCCCCGAAATCATCTCGATAACCTCCTTATCTCATTATTTACATTTCTAACCAGTTGTATGAATTCTTGTTCTAAACTGAATTTCCCATTCTTAATCTTTTTGTACCAAGCTCTCTTTCTACTTATAAGGTTTTTCAGATCATTTGTAATCCATTTCGGGTCATTATTCGATCTATTCAATTTGTATGGTTTACTATGTTCCTGTGCTTTTGCTTAAAATATTTTTAAATGTTATATCTTGAATCCACATCGAAATCTCTTTTTACATCACCCATTGCTGGGTTCACGTCTCGCTCCAGGACTTTCCAATGTATTTCACCCCAAAAAAAATTCATAGGCAATCAGCTTTTCGAAAATCTGGCACTTTAACATAATTTTCTCCTACAACTTTATTACATTCAATGCTTAAAGAGGGCATCAGTTCCAAATTTGCCAAAAATATGCAGCAAATGAAAACTAGTTGGATTTCAATCAAACTTTTTTGACTAGTTGTATATGAAAAGGGTTTCATCTGGTCCAAGACTCAGCATCGTAGCATAAATAGGAAGGGAGGAAAAAAAATATTGAATGACCTTCAATTCTTATTGAATTGATAATAAATGAAGGTAATGAAAATACCTTGATTCTTATGTTATTTTTAAACATATAATTGCTTCAGTTATGAGAAAAAAGTTGAAGAAAACAATATTTTAAACACAACTGCTTCATTTATGAGAGAAACATAATTGAATAAAAGATGATTTTAAACATATTTAAACCATATGTTTAGATAAACATTATAAAACATTTTTAAGCCCATGATTCTGTTTTAGTTGTTTCAATCAGAATTACGGTTCTAAACACAAATTCAGTTTTAATGATGAAATTACTCTAATTGTTAAAAAAAATTGAAATTACATAATTTTTAAACACATGTTTATATGAACATTAAAAACATTTAATTGCCTAAAAAAAACATTTTTTAAATAGTGCGAATATAACAGAAACGAGGGTAAACCCCGTAACTAAAATAGCAATTTGTCTTTAAATTAAAATAAAAATTAATATTAAATAAGTCAAACATATTCTTTTGCATCTTTTCCACGTTGCAATGTTTATCATCACAAAACGATTTTTATATAAAATAGAAACACGAAGAAAAAAATAGAACTTTGAACAAAAAACTTTCTATTTCAAAACCCCAGAGTCTATCACACTGCTGCTATCACTCATCTCAGCTAATAGTCTCCTTCGCTTCCAGCTGAGTCTTAAGATTCATCAGAAGATTTACGTGTGTAAACTCACGAAACCTGTACATCTTTCCTTAAGTCAGAACGGCTTAAGTATGTATTTATTTACAACAAAAAAGTTTACGAGCTGGTAAACTTCACAACCCGAGGTTATTAATGTTATTTTGTTCCCAACAACCTCGTAATGCTTCGGAGTTCTTAAACTCTTTAATCAAACCGTTATAATTGAGGAAAGATGCACAGGTTTCGTGAGTGGAATTTAAATGTCGAGGATCTGTGCCTAGGTCCTATGCCGATCTGGCCGCTATAATTTGTCAAAGTTCATTACCTCGGAATTACAGGCAGGCCGCCTTGCCCGCTGTTTGCTTCTACTAAGGAGGGATTTCCACTGTCTACTGCAGTCTGTTTTCGTTATCTAGGAGCTGGCCATTGTTTATGTCAGTTATCTAGGAGCTGGCCATTCTTGTTTATGTCAGTTATATAGGAGCTGGCCATTGCTTTGTCAGTTGTATGTTATTATACAGGAGCTGGCCACTGTCTTAGTGTATGACGTTACTAGGAACTTGTCGCTGTCTGTGTCAGTTGCATGGTGTTATATGGGCGCTTGCCACTGTTTTGTGTCAAATGTATGGCATTATATAGGAGTTTGTCACTGTCTTGTGTCAATTGCCTAGCGTTATATAGGAGCTGGTGCCTACTGTCTTGTGTCAGTTGCATGCCATTATATAGGAGCTTGTCACAGTCTTGTGCCAGTTATATGGCATTATATAGGAACTTGTAGTGTTTTACATCAGTAGTCTGTCATTATATGGGAGTGTAACATAGGGGTATACCGTTAGCGCCTGCTGTCACACACCACAGGCGCTCTTCCATAACATTGTGCAGGGCAGTCGGCGAACCAGCAGTCGTCGCACACGTGAGGCCGCACAGAGGAGATGTCCAGTCCTCTCTCCTGCAGCGCCTTCTCCAGGAGCTTCACCTTCTGCTCTAATTTGCTCGACTCTTGCTGGTAGGGCCTGGAGGTGGTGGCGACGATGGCGTTGCAGAAGGAAGTGAAGGGGAGCGTCTCGGTGTGGGTGTTGTGGCGGATGTGGTAATCCATGTCCATCACAGCGTTGTAGTAGTGTTGCTGCAACACACACAACACAAACCTCGAGTCAGTTCAGCCAGTTACAATCAACATTCCAGTTGAAACAGAGCAATGCAAAAGATGTACAGTGAGCACAAACACAGCAATTGCAACATCAGGATCTGCGGGTTGGTGCAAGAATTCATCCACTACGAACTCCTTAGTTTGATGAAAGGGAGCAGTAGAGCAACAGATACACTTACACTCCATCAATTTTGGATACCCATGTGCATGGGAAATAAGCTATAGGTTCCGGAAGATGAGAGAAAAAGTCACACTGTGGAGAAATGCCCGCAAACCACTGGAACATTTCTACCAGTGCACAGTTCAAACGCAATAAGATTTAACTTGATTCAACAGGGAGAAGAAGTTGTTAAACAATGGGGCAAAATCTTACTGAAGCGACCTTACGAGTCATAATAAATACTCTAACTCCGCCATAAAACAAGCACACTTAGTGGGCCAGCCAGAGGCTTAGGGCCCTGCAAAAAAAATATAAAAAATCGTAATACCAGCAAAAGTTCACACGCACACTCAGTCCTCCTCACGTGAAGGCTGATTGTAACCTGGAAACGTCTGAATTCTGATCTCCGTTTAATTGCGCATATATATATATACTAATATACTGATATATATATATTATATAGTACATATATTATATATATATATGTGCTCATTGAATATGACCGCATATTCATGT